>JBAIAC010000506.1:0-128613 GCA_037349315.1 Chelydra serpentina | reverse complement strand
ATTAGCAATTGCCGGAGCAAATCCAGCCTTGGGGGAGCAAACAACCCAGGAATGGGACTTTCCTACCAGACGCGCAGGGAGAGGGGACGGAAAAGGGAGAAAGAGAGACTGAAAGGAGCCATGGGAGAGAAGAGTTTGGAGAGAGATTTCCAGATCTCTAATCTGCCCAGACAGATGTATTACTGCACCCTGGGTAAAATCATTTTCCTGTGGAAAAGATGAGGATCAAACAGAGGAAAACCCAGTTCCTGACTCCATATCCCTCCTACTGGGGTGTGGCTGCCGTGGGGTCAGTGTCCAAGCAAATCCCCCACAGTAAATACTTTGGCTCTGCTTTTTCTAGCGTTGTGTTCAGATGCTTTATTACAGAATGGGGGGAGGGAGAAAAGAGGTGAAAAATGTCTCTGTGGGTTTAGCCTGGCAGGAGTGGCCAGGTCTCCACTGTAATAAAGAGATCGAGCATTTTCTCAGCATGGCAGACTCTAGGGTGTCTGTCTGCAGGGAAAAGGCCTGGGGCAATCGTGCTGTGAAATTAATTAAAGCCTGTTCTGAAACCTCCACAACTGCCCTTCTCACCCTGCCAGGCTGCAGAATAATGTCCGTGTTTTGCTGCAGTTGATCCCGTCCTCCCCTGGGACAGGGGAGAGAAATGGCTGCAGAGGAGCCGGTTCAGGTAGGGATTATCAGGGGGTTTGCTGGTGGGTTCCTGCGGGAGGAAGAGGGACAGCAAATACACCGGAGATTGGGAACGTTTGCACTGTCTGGTTTGGAGGTTGGAGCTAGGATGACCAGACAGCAAGTGTGAAAAATTTGAGAGGGAAGTGGCACAAGGATGCAAATAGTGCACACACACACGCACACTAGGGTGACCAGACAACAAATGTGAAAAATTGGGACGGGGGTGGGGGGTAATAGGAGCCTATCTAAGAAAAAGACCCCAAAATCAGGACTGTCCCTATAAAATCGGGACATCTGGTCACCCTAGTTGGGGCGGGACAGGAAATTCACAGGGTGGAGACTGGGAGGAGGCCTGGGTGGGGCAAACCTGCTGGGAGATGTTTAATAAGTGGCCTAGAGTCTAGCAATGGACCCATGAGGTTGGAAGGTGGAAATGCCCTAATTTGTGGAACAGGAAACAACCCACTTAGGTGGGGCTGGAAAATGGAGCAGATCCCAGTGCTGGAGGCCTGACCTGAGTAACCAGCGGCTGCTCTGAGATCTAGATCTAGGGGGGCACCCACCAATGAGACTTAGGGAGGGTTCTTAAGCTTTTTCTGTCTGAGCCCCCTCAACACGCTATAAACCCCCCCACGGCCCTGCATCGGCATGTTTCTCTGCATATAAAAGCCAGGGCTGGCATTAGGGGGTGGTAACCAGGGCAAGTGCCTGGGGCCCCATGTGACAGGCCCCCCCGCAAACCTAATTGCTCATAGTTTGGCTTCAGCCCTGGGGGCAGGGCTCAGGACCCAGCCTTCAGCCCCATGCAGGGAGGTTTCATCTTTCTGCCTCAGGCCCAAGCGAGTCTAACACTGGCCCTGCTTGGAGGACCCCCTGAAACCTGCTTACAGCTCCCCAGAGGTCCAGGGACTCCTGCCTTAGGGATATGCCCCTCCCGCCGTATCCAGCTCCAGGGCTGGCCTTGGAGAAAATGGCACCCTGGGCAAACTTATATTTTGGTGCCCCCCCCCCATCACCCCTGGCCCTCATGAGCTCCCCACCATCCCCTCCAGGCCCCGATGCCTCCCTCCGGTGCTTACTTTGTATTGAAAGAGCGGCCGGAGCTCAGCCCCAGCACAAATGAAGCCCTGGCAGGGCGGCCGGATAGCAGTGGCTGCTGACCAAGTGCCCGGCTCTGAAGGCAAAGCCACCGCCAGCAGCAGCGCAGAGGTAAGGGTGGCCTGGTATGTGGTGTACTGTGCAGCCTTTTCTTTTATTTAAAGTGCATGTTGTAATGTGGTGTTACACCGCCCTGGGTCCGCCTCTGCTGGCTACAGTTCCAAACTTAACAGAGTGAAAGTCACCTCGGCTACTCGCTTCACATGTATCGTCCAGGAACACACACAGACCAAGGGCAGTCACCACACAGACATTCACACGTACAAGGTCTAGTCTGTTTGACAAGTTTTATGAAAGTTACAATTAAAGTTCTGAATCCCCAAGCATAGAGAAATTCTATAAAGCCCTATGCAAAAGTTACAAATCTAGTTCTACTCCCATCCTTAGCAATAGTGGTAGGGTCTCATGAGTCTCTCATGGCTTGATCATCAGTAGAGGGATGATTCCTGCTGGAGTATTCCATAGGGAGCTCAATTTTCCCACTCTGGGCACCCCTTTTTAGAATGTGGTTCTGATCATCTCTCATTAACATTGACACACATTTGGAAGCAGAGGTGCCTTTACAGAATTTTTTAATTTAAAATTAATCTTCTGGCTAATTTTTCACACTGTTACCACTTGATTCCTCTTTCCCCATAATCTTAGGGCATCGGGTTATTCCTCAGTCATTTACTTATGTCAGCTTTTCTTTGCTCCAAGGCCTCAAATAGCTAAACTCTTGCAGGTCTCAGCCTACAGGCCTTGTGTTTCAATCCTATTTACTTAGATACCAAATACATGATTATTCTCTCTCTATACTCACTGCAGAGCAGTGGGGAGAGCAGAGATGGGACACCCCTGCTAGAGGCACCCCCTGGACCGTCACCTAGTCCGCCCACCACCAAGGCTGGCCCTGTCCAGCTCCTCACAATGAGAACAGTGTTGGGCTTTCTCCCAGCGAGCTCTCCCTGCACTCTGCTCAGGCCTCCATCTCCCGTATCAGTCTCACGCTAGTAGGTGTGTGATGGATCTGCTGGGAGAGACAAGGGGCTCTCTCTTCGTCCCCTCCCCCTGGTGTTTTCTGGATGCTCTGAGTGGGGTGGGGATGGGACTCCTGACTGTGAGCCACCCAGAGCTTCCCTTTGATGGTCTCCTCTCCTCCATGAATAGTGGGGCTGTGAGTGGGGCAGCAGGTACTGAGTGTTGGACTCTTGCTCTTTCAGGGGCCGGTGACCTTCGAGGAGGTGGCTGTGTATTTCACCATGGAAGAGGGGGCTTTGCTGGACCCTGCTCAGAGAGCCCTCTACAGAGACGTCATGCAGGAGAACTATGAGAACGTGACATCGCTGGGTAAGGGTTCCCGTCCCCTCGGCCCCTACTGGGCTCACAGGCGCAGGGAGCTCTACCGGAGCGAAGACAAATGGACAGGCCCAGTGAAAGGAAAACAAAATGTTTTCTACAGCAGCCTGGCTCAAGGGCATTGGCCAGTATGGACTCTATTGTCGTCTTTGCTTCTCCGTGCTAATCGAAGGACTTTCCAATGCCGTGTGTCGGTTGGCTAATAAACCCTGCTGTGGTTTAACAGTCTGCCCAGTGTCACAGCACAAACTTGCTGAGGTGCATGGAATGAGGAACAGTCTCTGGACAGGAGTGTCGCTCAGCTGGACCTGCTGGCATTGCTCACAGGTTGACATAGGAGTGTTGAAGCCAGTGGCTCAGTCTTGGGTGTTGAAGCCAGAGACTCCGTCTAAGGCCTATCCTTGTGGAAGAGTGGGACCCCTTGGGGGTCTAGTGCACTCAAGGGGCACCTCCCAAGGACGGGTTAAAAGACAAGGCATTGCACAGATCCTATGGATCCATGACAGTGTCCGTGGGCCTTATGGGGAAAAGATACAAAACAAGAAAAGCATCTAAATGCGCATTTACCATCGTCCCTTCATCAGTCCGCTTGGGAATCCCTGATCAGTTCCAAAGTGTATTAAAACCTTCCTTAAAACCTTCCCTCTTTTAGATTACAGGTCATGTCAGTTTGTAGCCCAAAAAGACCCCTCTAAGTCCATTCAAACTCAACTATTTCTCCCCAAAATGTCTGTCTTCTTCTGTCTCCTGAAAGAGGTGAAATCAGTCACTAGCCCTTTCTGCGTGGGGCAAAGCTTCAAAAGCTGGAGATCTGCATAACCAGCCTGGAGATCTGGCATTCATCACCCCTTAGTGACACCAGATTGCACAGGAAACCCATCCCTCAGCTCTCCCCGGTGTCATCTGGCCCATCTCAGCATCATAGTGGGTGGAGTATTCATGCTGTCAAGGGCTGGCTCAGATATACAGATAACAGTCAGAACTGGGCCAGTGTTTGCTGGCAATGAAAACAGAGTAATTGACAAACATGAGCAATATATAATCCTTTACAGCCTGAAAGTGCACTGGGGGGAGGGGACAGGAGCCAGCCGTGTGGGGGAGGTGGGGCCCAGACACTGGGCATTGAGAGCCTAGAGCCGGCTGTGTGCTGGGGAGATGGGACATGAACCCGCTGTGCGCAGGGGAGATGAGCAGGGGAGAGGGGCTGTGGACGCAGCCGAGAGCAGCTGCGAGCGCCGTCTGCTCTGCAGCATGAGGTGGGAGCCTGGCGTCCCCCTTTCAAGGTTCCCCTGGGCAGGGTTCCCCTACCTGCCCAGGGGAAGCTGCACAGTGGTTTTGCTGAACCCAGACTTGCATGAGGAGGGAAGAAATTAGCAGCAAGTCTCAACCGCAGCCAGTCCCCAGCCTCTGCCCTGTGAGTCAGGTGTCCCCAGGCAGAAATCGGTGGGGGGTGGGGGTGTAATTCCAGTAAAAAATGCAGTAAAAGCGGCAGTTTCCGGAAAACACTGGCCCTAGTCATAACATTAAATACAATAGTTTCAAGATATATTCCTATGTTCATCAGATCTGTCACTCTGCCTTCACATAGTTCACTCTGCCGGTGGGTTCTACCCCTTCCCCCATTCTGTGTCTGTCTTGTCTATTTAGATTGTAAATTCTTCAGGGCATGGGCCTTCTACTATTCTGGGTTTGTACCTTGCCTAGCACAACGGAGACCCACTTCTTAGGCCAGGTCTACACTAGGACTTTATGTCGAATTTAGCAGCGTTAACTCGATTTAATCCCTCACCCGTCCACATTAGGAAGCAGTTTATTTCGACATAAAGGGCTCTTTGAATCGATTTCTGTACTCCACCCCGACGAGGGGAGTAGCGCCAAATTCGAAATGGCCATGTCAAAATCGAGGTACTGTGGACGGAATTCGACGCTAATAGCTCCGGGAGCTATCCCACAGTGCACCACTCAGTGGACGCTCAGGGCAGTAATCTGTACTCGGATGCTCTGACCTGCCACTCAGAGAAATCCCTGGAAAAATTTGAATCCCTTTTCCTGTGTGGCCATTTTGAATCCCATTTCCTCTTTGGACCTCGTGGCGAGCTCAGCAGCACTGGCAACGATGCAGAGCTCTACAGCAGTGGTTTCGATGCCATCGCTGAATAGAAAGAGGGCTCCAGCATGGAGTGATCGTGAAGTTTTGGATCTGATTGCTGCATCTAAGTAACTGCAGAGTTAGGAGCGGGGGCTGCCTGCGTCTTCCCAGCACCCACTAGATTAGAAGGTGGCCGACAAACACCCTTCAGACGAGGCAGCCGTCAAAAAAATCATCTCCCCTCTTCCCTTGAGTGACAGCCTGAATTGTTCCTTGTCCGGGCAGAGCCCAAGGACTGGAATCAGCAGCAGCAACAAACCCTCAGTGCGTAGCAGGAACAACCCAAACTGTGCGTTCGAAGGAGCTGTCTCCTTCCTTCGGGGGTCACGTTTGCCATTAGGGTCACTGATTTTCATTTCCCTTCTCTGAGGGCAGAGATGGGGCTGGAGCCACCTCAGGCTGGGCTGTGGAGCCCAGGTCCCCACCTGTCAGTCACTCTGGGGACCTGTCTCTGCTCACAGCTGACAGGCTGCCTCCAGCCTCCCCAGCCAGCTCCTGAGCGCTGTGGGGGTGAGTCATTTGCCAAGCATCAGTGGCACACAGGAGAGGCACTTTTGCCAGGTGCATTGGTGGTGTAATGGTGAGCAGAGCGGCCCTCCAAACAGTTGACCTGGGTTCGATTCCCAACCAATGCAGGGGTGTGAGGTTTTCCTGGCTGGGAAGTGGTTTAATTGCAGTCACATGTTATCAGTTTATCAATGGAATGAGAGAATTAATGTCCCAGATCACAGCAGGTCACTAAACCCCCAGTGGAGGAAGAAAGGGGCGGGACTATACAGTGAGCTGTTGGATTCACCCTTGTATTACAATGCTTGGGTTTTTTTTTCCAATTTTTCCTTTACTTCCCTCTCCCTGTTAGACTCAGGGCCTTTAAGGTCAGAAGGGACCAGCGTGATCATCTAGTGAGACCTCCTACACCTTGCGTCGCTCCAGCTCTGCTCTTGTCTCTCGCCCCTGCCTCGCTCCAGCTGGGGACCAACCCTTCCCCCACACCGTGCCCTGCTGTCAGCGTGGATAAAAATCAATGAATTTTTTTATTTAAATTGGCTTGTTGTGGAAAAAAAAACCTATCTAAAGATCATATCTCATCATGGAATAGGGATTATACATTCTAATTCTATAGTATGAGACAGTATATTCATGTAATGTTTAAGAAAAGTTTTGTAAAGGAGTTCTAATAGTTCATGGATTAGGGACCCAATCTCATGGGGTTCCTCAGGCTTCTGTATAGATTATTTAGGTTAATCTTTATATCTACCCAATGGGACTCAGTGCTCAGTCTAGAAGATACATCAGAGATTCTTAGTTTTGCAGTTCTCAAACTGTGGATTTGTGTCTCCAGAGGTAACATGCTTGTTAACAGCAAAAATGGTTTTTTAAATAAACAAATAAATAAATAAATAATATACGGAAGTGAGAAATAACAGACCTCAACTCTATTTTCCCTCTGCAAATTTGTGTACACGGAGTCAATCCCTTACCTCTCTTTAAAAGTGAAAAGTTTCAAAAAGTTCAAGGAATAGAAGATTGTTGGGGGCAGAATAGATCTGGACAAGGAGCAGAAGTCTGGAGATAAATGTGAGAAGCGAGGGACATATGCTTTTTTGTTAAACTATTATGTTTGCTGTTGAAGAAAAAAATCCAGAATACTTAACATTGTTCTTTTAGTTAAATAAAACAATTGAAATGTCCCTCTGGTGATGTTCTCCTCCTAATAGAGCCTGGCTAGTAAGTGCTCCAAATATTAATGATTAACCTGTTGAATTGGAGATAGTTCACCTCCCAATGACTTCATAAATATCTGCTTCAATTATCTTTGGTAAATGAAATAACCAACCAATCATTCGTTTTCTGATATAGCCCACTAAAGCCAAACTCCCAAATCCCTCCTCATGTGGGGAGCCAGGATTACTGCTCAAATTCTGTACATCATCCATTTCCAGGTCTGGTTAGCTAGTCCCAGGTCAACAGAAGAACTCTTCTGTCAATGTAGCTACTACAGCGATGGGAAAACCCTCCGATTACTGTAGCTACTGTCTACTCCAAAGTGCTACAGCAGCATCCCAGCAGTGTTTTAAGTGTAGACAGCCTGAGAGTGAGACTGGATCTGACTCCAGTTGGCACTGGGGATGCTCAAGTACTAAGACAACAGCAATAACAACACACTAGTGCTTCCGTAGTCGGCAGGATTTGAACCTGCGCAGGGAAACCCCAATGGATTTCTAGTTCATCGCCTTAACCACTCGGCCACAACTACTTGACAGACAATAGCTTCACTACACCATTATTCTGTTCTCACTGAATTATCACTTTAAATGGTTTGCTCAGACCAGCTTCCCCAGCATACTCACAGCTGCGCATTAGCGTAAGTGTGTCCATTTCGCTTCCGGCTGGAGCGTGATTAGAGTGTGTTTGTGTTAACGACATTGCTGTAGATTGTTGTTCATTCCCCACTCGGACAATTCAGACAGTCCCTTTCCTATTCACATCTCCAGTATGTTAGTCCAAGAGCAGAGGGCAGCAGGGCCAGCACAAGCACTAGGCGACCTAGTCTGCACATTGAGTGGATGTTTTCAGAGAACTATCCACAGTGACTCCAAGTTCTCTTTCTTGAGTGGTGACAGCTAATTTAGACCCCATCATTGTATATGTAGAGTTGGGATTATGCTTTCCAAGGTGCATTACTTTGCATTTATCAATATTACATTTCATCTGACATTTTGTTGCCCAGTCACCCACTTTTAAGAGATCCTTTTGTAGCTCTTCCCAGTCTGCCTGGGTCTTAACTGTCTTTAGTACTTTTGTATCATCTGCTAATGTTGCCACCTCACTGTTTACCCCTTTTCCAGATCATTGATGAATATGTTGAATAGGACTGGTCCCAGAACAGAGCCCTGGGGAAACCACTATTTACCTCTCTCCATTCTGGAAACTGACCATTTATACCTACCCTTTCTTTCCTATCTTTTAACCAGTTGCCAATCCATGAGAGCACCTTCCCTCTTACCCCGTGCCAGTTTACTTTGCGTAAGAGCCTTTGGTGAGGGACCTTGTGAACAGGGGCGCCGACTCCATGGGTGTTCCGGTGCTGGAGCACCCACGGAGAAAAATTGGTGGGTGCTCCGCACCCACTGGCAACTCCCCGCCCGCCCCGGACCTGCGGCAAACTTACCGGGCACCGGGAGATGTTGCGGGGCCCCGCCCCCGACGCTGGGCAACGTTGCATCGCGTCGGGGGCGGGGCCCCACCCCGCCCCTGACGCCGAGTGACAGCACCCACGGGCGGGGCCGGAAGTCAGCCCCTGTGCTTGTGAAAGGTTTTCTGATCATCTAAGTACACTCTATCCACTGGATCCCCTTGCTCCACATGCTTTCTGACCCCCTCAGAGAATTCTAGCCGATTGGTGAGGAATGATTTCCCTTTACTAGAACCATGTCGACTCTTCCTCAATAAATTATGTTCACCTCTGTATCTGACAATATTGTTCTTTATTATAGTTTCAACCAGTTTGCCCGGTTCTGTTCCACCAGTGCTGCTGAGACCGAACACGATGGCCTTCCACGTCTTGTGGGGACATAGGCTGTCCCCACCGAGTCAGGAGAAGTGCGGCTTTTCTGTCAGTAGTGGAAGGGGGGTTGGGCACACTGGGCTTTGAAGCCTTTTACGGCTCTCCTGTTTTGTTTCCACTTTTCAGCAGGGGGCTGAGCCTGAGGGCAGGTCAGGCCAGAGGGGAATGGCGGGGCAGCCATAAAGAACGCAGCCGACTCCTCGGATGCTGGGACACACGGCAACTAATCAATGCCATTGTATTGTATCACCGTTGGCAAAGCCGCTGTCAGGAGCATCTTCAGCCGTGGAGGCAGTTCCCCGCAGCAGTGGCTAGCCGGGTTTCTGTGGCCATTATGCATCTGGCTGTAGTGGAAAACAGCCACGAGTCACCAGCAGAGCGGAGCCGGGCGTGGGCTGGGCTGTGGAACCGGGATGGGCCTCGATTCCGTCCTGCTGGTCTCTGGCTGAGGGCAGGCAAAGGGTGTTACTGGGGAAGTGGGAGCAGTTGTGTTTCATGTTCAGGCTTTGGTATCGGTTCCTCCAGGTTTCTCATAAGCACACAGGGACGTTAGCGGACGCTCTCAATGCAGGATTGGCCCAGATACCATCATGTGATGGGGAGGGCATTTTCCTTCTGTTTTTTTTGGGGCGGGGGTTGTGTATTTCCAGTGGCATTTCTGTCTATGGTTTCATTTTTCTTTGGAGAACGGTGTTTTCTCCTGGATCCGAAATTTAACTAGAAAAAGAAGAAGGCCTCAGGGTGCCAGATGGAGGAGCAGGCTGGGGCTAGGGCTGCTAAGAGAGCCAGAGTAGCAGGTTTTCTGTATTGTTTCCTGCCCTCTTTTTCTTGACTAGTTTCTCTTCTGCACCAAACTTGCTATTTCCTCATGTGAGGCTGGCTAGCTCAGTTGGTTAAACATCTGACTTTTAATCTGAGGGTTCAAGTCCCTGGTAAAGTGTAGGGGGATCATTTCCTCCTGTGGTCTACTTCAAGAAGCAGCTTCTCAGTACTCTCCTTGACATTCTCTTTCTTTTGTTTTCAGGACTTGGGCTTTCCTAGGAAGGGCCATTTACTGCCTGGGACTGAAGAGGCAACTTCCTCACACGCCCACTGGCCTCACAGTTGGGAGGAAGAAAGGCTTCTGGGTGCCGACTTGTTGGGTAAATGCAGGGCTGGCCGGAGAGGCCTTAAGCAAGGGAGGCAAAAAATTGTCCGCCCAGGCTCTTCTACACCACAAGTGTGAAGAACACAAGTCTATTATCACCCCCGGTCTCATGGTGTAAGGGCAGCACTCAGGGCTCTGAATCCTGCAATCCGAGTTCAAGTCTCGGCGGGACCTTGGGGCAGCTCTTTCACCACCTAACACTCCTGGGTGTTCCAAGGCTTCATCTTGCTCTCTCCAGTGACGTGGGAGCCTGTCTTTTCCTTGCTCGCTGTTGTGACTTGAGCGCCAGAGGGGACGTTTGATCCAGAAGGCTGGTCCTGCCTGGAGTCCTGTAGGTAGGGGTGCGAGCTCCATTTCCTCTGAGTCCTGAAGCTGGGCTGCAGCCTGGCCTAGGAGGCAGCCCGATGGGTTGACCTACTGCCCAACCTTCTGCTGATGAACCTCAGCCCCCACCCGGACAGGGTTTGATGCATCACTTAAATTCCAGGATGCTGAGGGATTTCAGCTCCCTTTGTCCAGATGGAACCTTCACCCCACTCCCAGCCAGATTCTTGTCCATGGGATCACTGTAGCGGCCTAAAAGCAACTTCAGGGACACAGACCCTGCTCTGAGGGTCAATCCTGCTGTCCTGGAGGTTGCTGGTTCTTTGGGGTCACTTTGCAGCAGAGGCAGATTCTATGTGTGGGGAGAGAGAGTCGTGCCCTGGACTCAGGTTGCAGAGATACACTCAGCCCTCTCCCCTGCATTGGGGGGGGTGCTGCCACCCCCTGCTGGAAGGTCATGGTGTTGGGGGGGCGCCGTGAGCAGCTCAACTCCTGACCCTGGTGGCAGAAGTGGGGTGGGGAGCTCCAGGTGTTTCTAGGATCTACTATTTCCACTGGCATGTAAAGTCCGGCTTTCCCCAGCACATTCACTGCGGTGCAATTGGGTCACTGTGTCTATGGCTGAACAGCAAAGAATCGCTCCCGGTTTCCCATCTATCTGCAGCGTGATTAGCCTGTGTCAGTGGTTAATGAGGTGGATCTAACTGTAGATTGTTATTCATTCCCCACCTTGACAGTTCACACAGTCCCTTTCCCGTGCAGATCTCCAGCACCGCAGTTTTCCCGGTAGCACCAGTTGGGTTTTCCCCGAGGCCCTGAGATTTTCAGGGTCCTTTTTTCCCTTCACCTGGAGTGAACTCAGCTTTTCCCCCGTCCCAGACAGTCCATGAAATAACAACAGCAGCGCTAAAGCAAAGGGGAGGGAACATCTCACTGGCAGGGCTGGATGGGCCCAGGGCTCCCTGCTCGTCCGTTGGTTCCATTGCAGAAGAGGACGGGTCCAGGGAATTTGACCCCCTGCTTTGCACAAGGGACAGAGACAGATCTTGCTGTTCCTGTGTCTGTGCAAAGAAAATTGTGCTTCTGTCTGAAAGAGAGGCGGGAAATGGCCCTGTCATAAATATAAAGGGAAAGGGGAGAGGGCCTGATGCAGATAAAATCCTCTTACCAGTAAAGGGTTAAGAAATGCAGGTAGCCAGACTGACACCTGACCTGGCTGGCATCTGACCAATAAGGGGACAAGATACTTTCAAGTCTTGGGAGGGGGAAAGCTTTGTGTGGGGCTTT
Organism: Chelydra serpentina; assembly: GCA_037349315.1. Taxonomy (NCBI): domain Eukaryota; kingdom Metazoa; phylum Chordata; order Testudines; family Chelydridae; genus Chelydra; species Chelydra serpentina. The sequence goes on along the minus strand of JBAIAC010000506.1, from coordinate 116,964 downwards.
TTGTCAGACACGGATTGGTCTTGGAGTAAAAAGGAACCAGTCATCTTTGCATCAAATCCTCTCTTGTCTGAAGTAAGTTTAGATAGCATAGCGGGTAGATTTCTGTTTATTTTTGCTTGGTACGTTCCCTGTGTGAGAGGGAGGGGTTATTCCTTTTTCTTTTTCTGTAACGTTAAGGGTTTGTCCAGAGGGGGGGGGGGATCCCTATGAGTTTGGAAATTGAGTACCCTGTAATTAGTTACCATCCTGATTTTACAGAGATGATTTTACCTTCTTTGTTTTAATAAAATCCTTCTTTTAAGAAGCTGACTGTTTTCTATGGTGTTAAAACCCAGGGGGGGGGGGGGGGGTTAGATCACTGTGTAACCAATTGGTTGGGAGATTGTTCTCAAGCTTCCCAGGAAAGGGGGTGTACGGCTTGAGGGGGTATTTTGCGGGAGAGGGAAGTTCAAGTGATTCCTTTCCTGGATTCCTGTTAGACACTTGATGGTGGCAGCGGAAGAAGCATTTCTCAGGGTGCAGGGAATTTTGTACCTTGGGGGTTTTAACCTAAACTGGTAAAAATAAGCTTAGGGGCTCTTTATGAGGGCCCCCACATCTTTACCCTAGAGTTTAGAGTGGGGAGGGAACCCTGACATGGTGGCAGAGCGGTGGGATTTATTGAACCACAGATTTTTTTGAACCAGACACAGGGAGTTTAGAATTTTTTTTCTTCTCTCTGGCTCTTCTCTGTAGCTGCTGGAAGCAGGGAGGGGGGAGGGGTTGAGCTGCTAGGAGCTAGAGTATCTACATATGAAAGCAGGTAGTTAACCCCTACAGGGAATACCCAAGCAAGTTTTTTTTTCTTTTCTAACTCTCTCCTGTTAAGACAGATTAAAAACAGAAAGGCTAAGATGACTGCCAGTGAAGCAGCTATTAAACTTGAGATAGCCCGGCTACAAGCCAATGAGGAGAAGAAACATGCAAGACTGCTACAACTTAATCAGAAATCTACTCGCTATGCTATCTAAACTTACTTTAGACACGTGAGGATTTGATGCAAAGATGACTGGTTCCTTTTTACTCCAAGACCACTCCATGTCTGACAAAAAGCCCCACACAAAGCTTTCCCCCTCCCAAGATTTGAAAGTATCTTGTCCCCTTATTGGTCAGATGCCAGCCAGGTCAGGTGTCAGTCTGGCTACCTGCATTTCTTAACCCTTTACTGGTAAGAGGATTTTATCTGCATCAGACCCTCTCCCCTTTCCCTTTATATTTATGACAGGCCCCATGGTGGGACAGTATCCTCGGGATTAAGAGCAAAGGACTCAGGCTGAGAACCGATTTAACTCCACTCATCTTGGATTTAACAAATTGTCTTCCATGGAGAGACTGGGACCTTGTGACATTGATCCAGACTCGGGGGGTTGGGCTGATTTCACTCCCTGGCCGGCCGCCGCCTCAGCCACCTCTTGCCTCATGGCCTAGGCTCTTGGCCCTCTGCTGATTGCTCCTTGCTGGATTGCCCAGAGCAAAAAGGAAGACGTGCAGGTCTAGCACACAATGGTTTTGCTCCATCAGCCACTGGGTTTTGGGCCCAGCCCACTTCTGCTGCGCCCCCCTGCTGGGTCTTCAGCCCCAGCTCCAGCATCCGGCCTAGCGCCCTGTGAGCTCCAGCGCTGGCAGGGAGATGCGCCGGCTGCTCGGAGCAGCCTTGGTAACAGCAGTTTTGTTTCTGTGTGTCTCTGTGGCGCAATGGGTCAGCGCGTTCGGCTGTTAACCGAAAGGCTGGTGGTTCGAGCCCACCCAGGGACGGGAATAACCTGATTTTGCTTCTTAAGGGCCCTGGTTTGCTGCCTCAAAGACATCTCCCAGCAGCTGGTTTGCCAGGGGCCCTGCCCAGCCCCCTGCACCGCTCCCTGCCCGGGCCAGAGCTCGCAAGGCACCAGCCTGGAGCCAGGGCCGCTGGGTGCTGCTTACGAAAAGCCAGCAGAGGGACCCAGGGGAACTGTGCTGTGCCCATAACACAGAGGTGGATTAATCAAACCCTCTTCTGCGAGCACCAGGCCTCCCGCTTCCTACCCTGGGCCTGCAAGCGAGGGGGCGGCTTGCACAGCGCCAAGAGTCTCACCTGTGAGGCAGGAGGCGGCTGACGCCCGCAGCCTGCTGGGGAGCTCCCAGAAGTGATTAAGGGACATAGACTCCTAAGTGCCCAGAGTAACTAGGGTTTGGGGTTCACGAGGCCGGTAAGGGGGTCGCTATGTCGGCCTTGTAACCCTGGGTGTCAGGTCGCTGTGCAGCTTTGATCTAGAGCTCTGATCCCAACATCCCACCACCAGCCCACAGCCTCCCCCTGGGTCTGCCCCACCTGGTTACTCCTCACAGGCTGACCTGACCCCGCTTCCAGCCCCGGATTCGCCTCCTAATCACCCTACTGCCACTCAGAGCCACAGCCGTGGAGGTGCTGACGGAGGGAGGAGTGACTCTGGGATGGGGTTCTTCTCTAAAGATGGCTGCAGAAAGGTGGGGTTCAGCTCTGTCAGCGACCTGCCCACTTGCCTCGCTGACAGGGCATGTGACATTTCTGTAAGGCGCATAAAGGGGGTATTTGGCTTCCAAGAGAATGTGAGGAATGTGGAATTATGAGAGGGAATTTCCAACCTTTCTTCAGTTGCACTTCAGGGCCCCAGTGGCCTAATGGATAAGACATTGGCTTCCTACATTAGTTGTTGCGGGTTCAAATCCCATCTAGGGTAAGAAACTTCTTTCTTCCTGTACATTGCAAAGAAACCTTGGTCTTATTTTCACCAAAGAACCTGGGAGATGTTGGAACACAAAGTGCTGGGTCTTGTCAGAAATGTCCGTCAGAAATGTCGTCTTCCACTCGACAAATGCTTGCTAAACCCATCAGTAGCAAACACTTCATACTTTTCCACTGCTTGCATCCGACGAAGTGGGTATTCACCCACGAAAGATTATGCTCCAATACCTCTGTTAGTCTATAAGGTGCCACAGGACGCTTTGTAGCTTCTACAGTTAATACTAGTATCAGAGGGGTGGCCGTGTTAGTCTGGATCTGTAGAAACAACAAAGGGTCCTGTGGCACCTTATAGACTAACAGAGGTATTGAAGCATAAGCTTTCATGGGTCAATACCCACTTCTTTGGATGCAAGCAGTGGAAATGTCCAGGGGCGATATAAATGTGCAGGGAAGATTCAGGCTAGAGATAACGAGGAAAGCTTAATTAGGGACTGTGAAGCCCTCTTCTAGCAGCTGAGGTGTGAACACCAAGGGAGGAGAAACTGCTTTTGTAGTTGGTGAGCCACTCATAGTCTTTGGGTACGTCTATACTCACCCGCCGCGTCAGAGGAGTCCAATCGATCTTCTGGGTTCGATTTATCGCGTCTTCTCTAGACTCCCCCGTCGACGTTGGTAATCCTGCTCCACGAACGGAGCAGGCGGAGTCGACGGGGGAGCCTGCGCACCGCGTGTGGACCACAGGTAAGGTCGAACTAAGAGACTTCAACTTTAGCTACGTTATTAACCTAGCTGAAGTTGCGAATCTCAGTTCGACAGGGGGTTTAGTGTAGACCAGCCCTTTGTTTAGTCCTGAGCTGATGGTGTCAAAGCAGATCCTGAGAATGAGCAACGGTGTGAAAAGAAGAGCTTCATATGTGTGTTAGGTGTTAGTTAGGCTGGTCTGGCAAATTTAAAGAACATCCCAATGCCCGTAGCGTGATGCGGACACTGGCTGTTTCTGATCTTTTACTGAGAGCTCATTGAGAAATATTTTCCTTAATGATGTTATGGAATATCGGCTGGGCTGTGAAGGCTCCATGCTTCCTGCTTTCGCCCTTCGAGACAATATGGCTACATGGCATGGGGCCAATGCGCCACTTCCAGTCAACTACTAGAGAAGACAACAGCACCAGACACTCTGCCGGTAGCCGGGAGGGACGGGAAGCCGTGGGGCAGGTAAGAGCAGCGCTGGGTCCTAGAGAGAGCCCAATGCGCTGCCTGCAGCACAGTCTGGGGAGGGGATTGGCTGCTGGGGTCTCTGGGAAGGGGGGGAGGAGCTCACCTGTGAGTGTGACTCTCCCCCGGCGTGAGGGGAGGCAGGCTGGGCGGCTCTGGCAGTGTCCTTTGTTGCCCCCCACAACGGCCATTCTTCTCCCCCACCCCTACTGAGCACCCCCCTTCCCCCCCCCCCCACGGAGCACCCCTCTCTCCCCCCTCCCCTCCGGCAGGGCTGGGTTGGGTGAGGTGCTGGGAGGGTGCGGGGGGGCTGCGTGCTGGGGAAGTAAAAATGAAAGTCACTCAATTCCTCGGCAGCCAGCCCAAGCAACAGGGGCCGGCTGGAATTACCACCCCCAGCTGGCTGGGCTGGGGACAGGGTAACCAGAGAGCATGTGTGAAAAACCAGGACAGGGGGTGGGTGGGGTGACCAGATGTCCCACTTGTATAGGGACAGTCCCAATTTTAGGGTTGTTTTTTTATATAGGCTCCTATTACCCCCCCACCCCCTGTCCTGATTTTCCACCCTTGCTGTCTGGTCACCGTGGGTGGGGGGTAATTGGTGCCTATATAAGACAAAGCCCCAAATAGCGGAAGTGGCCCTAGAAAATCTGTGTCTGGCCAGCGGCAGGACATTAGCACTGCAGGGGAGGGGTGGGTGTGGCAGTGACATCACAAAGGCCTTTTGCAGGACCTCGGCCTATTGGTCAAAGGTGGTGGGGAGGCGGTGACCTCACAGAGAGCTGCTGACATCAGCCAGGCCAGGCCAGGGGCGCAGGGCCAGGGAAACCTCGGAGACCCCCGTGGCTTTGCTTCAGCAAGTCTCCTTGTCGAGGTCTCTCTCGGAGGACTGAGAGAGTATTAGGGTTCACGGACGTGAGCGCCAGGAGGAACCTCTTTGGAGTTTTCTCCTTTCCTTTCACGCACTTTCCTAGAAAACAGACGTCCCTGGTTAGAAGGTAAGAGCCTCCGAGAGGTTTGGAACCTTTTCAGTCTGATCCATCTTGTGAAAGTCATAATCAGTCAGCAGCCATGGTAATCAGAGACCACTAGGTGGAAGTAGACGCCTCGCCTACGCAAGACCTTGCATTTTTACAGTTGTCCTTCGCCTACACAAGAATAGTGTTTTCCAGCTGAAATAGTTATTTCTATACCAGTTTTTACTGACCAGATAGCAGACATCCGAGGTCTAGCATGCACCAATCAAATGTTAACACACCAGGGCTTTGTCTAAGTGTGTATAAAAGACCTGTAATTTCTATGTTAATGGAAGTTCTGTCACTTGGCACAGACTTCCCTTATTTTGCAGAATAAAGTATTTCTCTTTCCTTATCCCTGTCTGGCTGTTATTGGCTCTCAGCTAGGCGGACCCGATATTTCGGTAACAGTTTTTGGCAACCACGAAGGGACCTCCTAGCTCGGACATTGGACTCCGGACGGCTGCGGCAAACTAGGAACGGCACCAACGGGGTGCTTAGCCCCTCTTTCTGACTTCACCGCAGCCCCTGGGGTTCGTGCTCCGATAAGGTGAGTCCTAATAGGGTAAGGAAACACTATCTGTTCTGGTTCTGGTTCTGGTTCTGGTTAACTGGTTAATATTTTCTGTCTCATTCATCTGGATGTTGGGTGTGTGGGCGGGACTGAGCCTCTCGTTCATAATTCCTCAGAGTGGAAGCCATAGCGTGCGATGAAGCGCTGAGGTTGAATTGAGATCCTTCTGTCCCGTCCCCTGTAGCAGTCAGTGTGAGTAGGGAAAATCTGTACTAGTTCTGTTTTTTTTGTTAGATCATAATTCCCTCTGTTTTTCTGTTTAATTCTCTGTTTGAGTGTCAGGAGAAAGATGGGTGGATCTCAGAGTAAACCCTCTAAGGACAGTCCTTTAAATTATATGTTAAGCAAATGGCCACTGCCAGGTGTTCAAAGAGGGATGCCAAGAAAACGTTTTTTTCAACTTTGCACCCAGGGTTGGCCAGCCCTGAGTACTGATTGGCCCGAGTACGGCTCTTTTGACATTCCAACTCACTTAACCCCATTGCATCTGGCTCTAGAGAACCAAGCACCAGGGCAAATGGATTATTGGTTTTTGTGGGACGATGAAGCTCATCGTCGTCTGAAGAAAGTACAGTTTCAGGCTCCCCTATACCCAAAAGCTTCTGCTCCTAGAGAAGCTGATTGCTGGGAGGATATCCACCCCATGTATTGTCCACAACCCCGACCACCCGCAGTAGCAGCACAAAATATAGCAAGCCTGACATCCTCCAGCGCCACCCCGGAATCCAAGATAATAGACGGACCAAAACTGACCCCAGCCACAAAATCTGAGGACATCACAACTCCAGAACCAACCCTGGAGGTGACTGGAAATGGGAATATTCCCATATACAGCCCACACCATACTAGAAAGGGAGCATTCTATGGGGAAGATGCAGTTAATGTCCTAGGACCCCTCCGGACAATCCCGGTTCCCACAATAAATGGGGAGGTTATAGACCATTATGTTCATATCCCATTTACTACTGCAGACCTTATGAACTGGCAATCCACTACGCCTCGCCTCAGGGACGATCCGGACGTCGTTCATAGGCGATTCCGTGCTATTTTCCAGTCTCATGATCCTAATTGGCAGGATGTGGGCCAACTTTTAGATTGCTTGTTGCGCACCGAGGAAAAGGAGCGGGTCCTTCGGGGGGCCCGGGAGGCTGCTGAGACCAGCGGCGATGGCCGTGCCTTTATAACTCTCGTCAACCCGACTCAATGGAATCGTAAATTGCGGAACAGGCCTGACAATTTGGGTTTTTTGTCAGGCCCGAGGGGGGACTGTGAAAGTCATAATCAGTCAGCAGCCATGGTAATCAAAGACCACTAGGTGGAAGTAGACGCCTCGCCTACGCAAGACCTTGCATTTTTACAGTTGTCCTTCGCCTACACAAGAATAGTGTTTTCCAGCTGAAATAGTTATTTCTATACCAGTTTTTACTGACCAGATAGCAGACATCCGAGGTCTAGCATGCACCAATCAAATGTTAACAAACCAGGGCTTTGTCTAAGTGTGTATAAAAGACCTGTAATTTCTATGTTAATGGAAGTTCTGTCACTTGGCACAGACTTCCCTTATTTTGCAGAATAAAGTATTTCTCTTTCCTTATCCCTGTCTGGCTGTTATTGGCTCTCAGCTAGGCGGACCCGATATTTCAGTAACAATCTGGTGCCAGCTGAATTCTAGGCATGGAAAACAGTAGCTTCAGGTGGCAGAATTTTATTCCCCACTTGGGATTTTGTCCCTCAGAATCACTGGGGACATTAGGGTTTGTCCTTTTTGTTTGACCTTTTCCTCCATCCCTCCCTCCTTTCTCTTCACCTCTTACTTCTTTTGTCCTTTCCCCTGTTCCCCTCCCACCACCAGGAGAGGTGTAGGGGTGTGTGTGTCTGGTGGGGGGTGCTCGGCAGTTCCCATTGTGGGCGGTCTACCCAAAAATGTGGGGCTGAAATAGTGCTCGGACAGTGATCCCCACCGGTGACCTGGGCCATCCTTTGGGCTCTCTGGTGAGAACCCTCAGCCTCCCACCCCTCAGTCTCTACCCGGATTGGCTGAGCAGGGAGTTATTGACAGGGAGGAGACTCGGGTCCTTGTTGTTCTCTTTTAAGACCAAGTAAATAAGTCACAACCAGTCACACGTGTGATGATTTTTGCTGCTTCTCTGCATTAATTGTAGAGATTGACAGATGTTAAGGTAAGAAAGGACCATTATGTGCATCCAGTCGCACCTCCTGTATAAGCCAGGCCCTAGACCAGGCCTGCACAACATGCGGCCCCAAAGACTCAGCAGGAGCAAGGGTCCTGTCCAGGAAATGGCCAGGGCTTCTGGGAACCCGGGGGTGGCTCTGGACATCACCAGGAGTCATTTGGCTCCTGGCACACAAGGGAACTTAAAAAGCTGAGAGCCCAGACACGGGGCTTGAACCCCAGACTAAGAGCTTGATGCTCTACTGACTGAGCTAGCCCAGTTCATAGAATCTCAGGGTTGAAAGGGACCTTAGGAGGTCATCTAGTCCAACCCCCTGCTCAAAGCAGGACCAATCCCCAATTTTTGCCCCGGATCCCTAAATGGCCCCCTCAAGGATTGAACTCACAACCCTGGGTTTAGCAGGCCAATGCTCAAACCATTGAGCTATCCCTCCCCCAAGTTCACTAAGTGTAGCTACCCTCTTTAACCACAAGAGCAGGCAGGTAAAACAGAGGCAAAAAAAAGTCCCAGGAGCCCTTCCTCTTTTTCTCCATGGCCACAGCCCATCAGCAGGATTCCTCCTGCTCCTCCCTCCTGTGCCCCAGTCCCACTAAATCTCCGCACCTAGACAGCCGGTCCGGCCTCTGCCCCCCAATCCCCCATGTTTAAGCCTCCCGACCAAACCCTGCCCCTGGCTCCATAGAACTGAGTCTCACATCTCGCTGGGAACTCGACTCCTTGTGCCCAGAGTGTCTCAGCCCCCTCCGTAGATGACCCGACAAACACAGTGTCCGTCTTTTCTAAAGAAGTGCTTGGAAAGACTTTTCCCATGTGACCGTGCGGCCTAATGGATCAGGTGTCTGATTTTGGATCAGACAATTGAGGGTTTGAGTCCCTTCGTGGTTGTGTTTTTTGCACTTTCCCCTTTGTGCTGAAAGTCCTGCTCCCTTCAGGGCTGGAGCCTCTTCTTGGCGGCTCAGGCCAATGCTCTGGGTTCAGCTAGAGCCCTGGGAAGGAGGTTGTCAGGGTTCACTCTGAACTCGAGTGTACAGATGTGGGGACATGCATGAAACACCCCCTAAGCTTATTTTTACCAGTTTAGGATAAAAACGTCCCCAAGGCACGTTACGCTGCCACCACCAAGTGATTTAAACAAACATTCAGGGAGGGTGTAACGAAGTGGGACTGTTCCTAATGTTTCCTCTGAATACTGAGTGGGTGCCTCAGTTTCCCCTATGCCTCAGTTTCGCCTATGCATTTCTTAAGTCTCTAGGTGGTGGGATAAGGGGTGTGATTGTTGCAAAGCCCTAGAGGGCCAGTGTGATGACACAGCATGGCCGACACCCTGTCTCCTGGCAACTCATGGCCTGGGCCCCTTCCCTGCAAAGGTGCCGGCTGAAGGGGTTGGAGAACAAAGGGATCAGGTGATCTCCTGGCCCAGGAAGGAGACAAAGGCAGAGGTGGGGCTGGAGAGTTTGGAGCTGGCTGGGCACATGGAGGGAGGTCTAGATGGGCTCTGGCCTCCCCACAACCCAAGATGGACCTGACTGAGGGGTCCTGTTCACTGTGCCTACAAGCTCTGGTTTAGACCCTCTTCCTACCGTCTAATAAACCTTCTGTTTCACTGGCTGGCTGACTGCGGAGTTGGGGGGCAGGGCCCTCTGGCTTCCCCAGGAGCCTCACCCGGGCGGACTCGCTGCGGTGAAGAAGGGGATGCTGAACGCTCCAGGGTCAGACCCAGGAAGGTGGAAGCTGGGGAAGCTTCTTGCCCTGGAGACAGTCGGCTCAGAGAGGAGGCTCCGGCAGAGCAGTGACTGGGGAGCCCAGCCCCCCACAGCCCAGCCCCCTCACACTGACACCCCCATGGACCCTCCCCCTCACAGCCCCTCCCTTCACACACACAGGGACTTGTTCGCTGGGGTCTGACATTACAAACCCAGGGGGGAGGTTTCTGAGGATTTACTCCCTGAGCCCCTCCCCCTCTCACCGCTCCCCTGAGTGCAGAGGGGCTGGGCTCAGGCAGCCAGTTTCACCCAGGGATTTCCCAGCCCAGGCCCCCGAGTCTCCTCTGCCCGTATCTACCAGTGACACTGCGCGTGGGCGGCGGCTACAAGGGGCTCGGGGAGGCTGAACCTCCCCAAACGGGGCAAGAAATGCTGGTGGGATGCACCCCCCTTGGAGGGGGGCTGGGCCGCTGCCTTGGGACAGACCCTCCCGAGGAGTGGGGGAGCCACCGACACTCAGACCTCACGCACAGGCCTGGCTCTCGCCTTCAGCCCAGGCAGCCAGAGGGGCCGGGGAGCTCCCTGGCAGTCCGACCCCTCAGCCACCTCTTGCCTCATGGCCTCGGCTCTCGGCGCTCTGCTCGTCGTCCCCTCGCTTGGAGGCCCAGAGCAAAAAGTTTCGATCCAAAAATAGTTTCGATCCATCGACCACTGGGTTATGGGCCCAGAACGCTGCCGCTGCGCCACTCTGCTGGGTCTCTGTCTCTAGCATCCAGCACCCAGCCTCCAGCATCCACACTAGCGCCTTGCGAGCGCTGGCGCTGGCCAGCAGAGATCTCAGCCACAATGCCCCAAATGGGCAAACACTGTGGGCTCCTGAAGCCTCTGCCCCCCCTATGGATCTGGGCTTTTGTTCTTCCCTTGCTCTTTCTCAGCGAGGGGAAGGAAAGAAGCTCTCCTTCAAGCTGGAGTCACAAGGGTGAGGTAAGGATGACTTCCTGGGAGCCGGCTCCAGTTCTTTGTTCTACCAGCCGACCCGCCGAAGAGCTGCCACCACTTTCTCCAGGGTCGCCCAGCGGTGTGTGCCAGGGCGAGCGCCAGCCAAGTGGATGGAATTTGAAGGAAAGGGGCAAATTCCTGAAAGAGAGTTTCTGTGGTGTAGTGGTTATCACGTTTGCCTCACACGCAAAAGGTCCCTGGTTTGAAACCAGGCAGAAACATGATGGCTTCCTTTTCCCTAGCTGTCCAGCAAGGTACTTCTCAATCTGCCACTGGCCTGTCCCTAGGATAACCCCAACCCCTGCAGGACAGAGGGTGGGGAAATGAGCTGAGAAAGCGCCTTAGCATCAGCCAGGGAAAACTGCAGGATCTTGGCCAGTCACCTCTTGGAGCCTTGTGGGTTTGCTGTGGACCCAGTAGCCTTTCTTACTCCAGACTGTGAGGCCAGTGGGCGTGTGACGACGTCCCAGGCAGTAAATGGCCCTTCCTAGGAAAGCCCAAGTCCTGAAAAGAAAAGAGTAACATCAAGGAGGGGACTGAAGAGCTGACTCCTGACGCTCTCAGGGGACACTGCAGGGGGAAATGATCTTCCCCACACTTCACCAGCGACTGGAACCCTGGACCCTCAGATTAACAGACTGATGCTCGACCAACTGAGCTAGCCAGTCTCACATACGGAAAGAGTAAGTTTGGTGCAGAAGAGAAACTCGCCAAGCATAGGCGTGCGCAGCACATTTCACTAGGGTGTGCACCCAGGGAGACCTGCCCTAGCCCCGCCCCCATCCACTCCCTCCCCCCATCAAAACCCCCAACCCTCCGTGCTCCTTGTCCCCTGACTGCTCCCTCCTGGGACCCTGCCCCTAACTGCCCCCCAGGACCCCACCCCCTATCTAAACCTCCCTGCTCCTTGTCCCCTGACTGCCCCCCTGAGACCCCCCCACAGTAACTGCCTCCCTAGGACTCTGTGCCTTGACTGCCCCGACCCCTCTCCACACCCCCAACCCTGACAGCCCCCCACCCTGAACCCATGACCCATCCAACCCCCCCGTTCCTTGTTCCCTGACCGCCCCCTCCAGAGACCCCCCCGCCTACTAATCACCCCCGGGACTCCTCCAACTATTCAAACCCCCTGTCCCCTGACTGCCCTGGCCCCTAGCCACACCCCCACCCGTGACAGCCCCCCTGGGACTCCCACGCCCCCTCTCAGAGCGCAACAGTGACACCGGGTGGCCACGTGGGGTAACGCACACAGCGTCTCTCTCAGGGAGCAACAGTGACACCGGGCGGCCACGTGGGGTAATGCACACAGCGTCTCTCTCAGGGAGCAACAGTGACACCGGGCGGCCACGTGGGGTAATGCACACAGCGTCTCTCAGAGAGCAACAGTGACACTGGGTGGCCACGTGGGGTAATGCACACAGCGTCTCTCTCAGAGAGCGACAGTGACCCCGGGTGGCCACGTGGAGTAATGCACACAGCGTCTCTCTCAGAGAGCGACAGTGACCCCGGGTGGCCACGTGGAGTAATGCACACAGTGTCTCTCTCAGAGAGCGACAGTGACCCCGAGTGGCCACGTGGAGTAATGCACACAGTGTCTCTCTCAGAGAGCGACAGTGACACCGGGTGGCCACGTGGGGTAATGCACACAGCATCTCTCTCAGAGAGCAACAGTGACACCGGGTGGCCACGTGGGGTAATGCACACAGCATCTCTCTCAGAGAGCAACAGTGACACCGGGTGGCCACGTGGGGTAATGCAGACAGCGTCTCTCTCAGAGAGCAACAGTGACACCGGGTGGCCACGTGGGGTAATGCACACAGCGTCTCTCTCAGAGAGCAACAGTGACACCGGGTGGCCACGTGGGGTAATGCAGACAGCGTCTCTCTCAGAGAGCAACAGTGACACCGGGTGGCCACGTGGGGTAATGCACACAGCGTCTCTCTCAGAGAGCAACAGTGACACCGGGTGGCCACGTGGGGTAATGCACACAGCATCTCTCTCAGAGAGTGACAGTGACACCGGGTGGCCACGTGGGGTAATGCACACAACATCTCTCTCAGAGAGTGACAGTGACACCGGGTGGCCACGTGGGGTAATGCACACAGCGTCTCTCTCAGAGAGCAACAGTGACACCGGGTGGCCACGTGGGGTAACGCACACAGCGTCTCTCTCAGGGAGCAACAGTGACACCGGGTGGCCACGTGGGGTAACACACACAGAATCTCTCTCAGAGAGCAACAGTGACACCGGGTGGCCACGTGGGGTAATGCACACAGCATCTCTCTCAGAGAGCAACAGTGACATCGGGCGGCCACGTGGGGTAATGCACACAGCATCTCTCTCAGAGAGCGACAGTGACACCGGGTGCCACGTGGGGTAATGCACACAGCGTCTCTCTCAGAGAGCAACAGTGACACTGGGTGGCCACGTGGGGTAATGCACACAGCATCCCTCTCAGACAGCAACAGTGACACTGGGTGGCTATGTGGTGTAATGCACACAGCATCTCCCTCAGAGAGCAACAGTGACACCGGGTGGTCACGTGGGGTAATGCACACAGCATCTCTCTCGGAGGGCAACAGTGACAGCGGGTGGCACGTGGGGTAACGCACACAGCATCTTTCTCAGAGAGCAACAGTGACACTGGGTGGCCACGTGTGGTAATGCACACAGCATCTCTCTCTGAGAGCAACAGTGACACCGGGTGGCCACGTGGGGTAATGCACACAGCATCTCTCAGAGAGCGACAATGACACTGGGTGGCCACGTGGGGTAATGAGCACCAGCCAGGTGGATAGACGTTGAAAGAAGTTTCTGTAGTGTAGTGGTTATCACATTTGCTTAACACGGAAAAGGCCCCTGGTTCGAAACCAGGCAGAAACATGATGGCTTCCTTTCCCCAGCTTCCCCTAGCTGTCCAGCAAGGCACTCCTCCTTCTGCCAGTGCCCTGTCCTTGGGATAACCCCAACCCCGGTGGGACAGAGAGTGGTGAAATGAGCTGAGGAAGCGACAGATGAGACCCTAGAAGGGGAGGGGAAATGGCAGCTCCACAGAAGGTCTTCAGTGCTCCGATGCCCCAGTTATAGGCACCCTGGCCTGACCTATACAGAGAAAAGACAAAGAGGGATCCAGCCCCCCTACAGTGATCCCATGGACAAGAATCTGGCTGGGAGTGGGGTGAAGGTTCCCTCTGGACAGAGGGAGCTGAAATCTCTCAGCATCCTGGAATTTAAGTGATGCATCAAACCCTGCCCGGGTGGGGGCTGAGGTTCATCAGCAGAAGGTTGGGCAGTAGGTCAACCAATCCGGCTGCCTCCTAGGCCAGGCTGCAGCCCGGATTCAGGACTCAGAGGAAATGGAAGTGCTGCCGAACAGCGCCGCCAGGTGAGTGCAAGGGGAGGCGCTTTTTTTTTAGCTCTGTTCCCCCTTAACAAATTTTTTAAGGCGCCGCTTCTGCTCAGAGAGGGAGCAGCTGCTATCTCCGCTCCTCACCTGGCTAAGCTACTGAGTGTTAGGTGGCAAAAGAGATGCCCTAAGATCCCACCAAGACTTGAACTTGGATAGCAGGATTCAAAGTCCTGTGCGCCGGCCCTTACACCATGGGAGAACACCCCGTGTTTGTCTGACTTCCAGTGTAGAAGGGCCTGGGCAGACAATAATTTGCCTTCCTTGCTCAAGGCATCTAAGGTCTCTCTGGCCAGCCCTGCATTTGCTCAACAAGTCGGCACGCAGCGGTTTGCTGTAGATCCAGAAGCCTTTCTTCCTCCAGACTGTGAGGACACTGGGCACCTGAAGAAGTTGCCCCTTCAGTTATGAAAGAGGGTACTGAACAGGCGACGCCTGAAGTTCTTGGGGTAAATGATCACTCCTGCACCTGACCAAGAGCTTGAACCCTGGACCCTCAGATTAAAAGTCTGATGCTCGACCAACTGAGCTAGCCAGGCTCACGTAAAACAGTGGCAAGTTTGGTGCAGAAGAGAAACTAACCAAAAAAAAGCAGGCAGGAAACAACAGCTTTCTCCGGCACGCTTTCTCAGCTCATTTCCCCACCCTCTGTGCTGCAGGGGTTGGGCTGATCCCAGTGGCAAAAAGAGGAGCACCTTGCTGGACAGCTAAGGGACCTGAGAAAAGGAAGCTTCATGTTTCTGGGTGGTTTCAAACCAGAGGCTTTTGGCGTGTCAGGCAAATGTGATAACCACTACACGGCAGAAACTCTGCAACAGGGCTTTGCCCCACACCTCAAATTCCATCCACTTGGCCAGCGCTCGCCCTGTCACACCCCGATGGGCGAACCTGGAGAAAGTGGTGGCAGCTCGACGATGGGTCAGCTGGTAGAACAAAGAACTGGAGCCGGCTCCCAGGAAGTCATCCTTACCTCGCCCTTGTGACTCCAGCTCGAAGGAGAGCTTCTTTCCTTCCCCTTGCTGAGAAAGAGCAAGAGAAGACAGAAAGCTCACATGGGCCCACTGGGTACACCAGCCTACGCTGCTTTTCCCTGCTGGGGAGTGTGAAATAAGGGACTCGTGGCAGGTAAAGCCACTGCTGCGCTTCCAGAAAACAGCCCAGCCCTGCGCCCACAGAGCAGGCTAAAGCCTGCGGGTGAACTAAGCTCTCTAGATATTCAGTCTAATGCTCGCCTGACTGAGCTACTTCAGCCCCTACAAGGGATCTGCTTTAGGCTGCTGCTTCTCTGTCTGGGATGTTTCTGTCAGTCCTGGCACACAAGAAGGACGTCATTGCGAGAGGCCCAGGAGGGGAAGATGAATTCTTGCCGGCCTCACTCAGCCCTGTGAAGTATTACCCTGGACTCAGCTCTCCATTGGTCTGTCTGCTTTGGGGCAGGGACCATAACACGTCCTGTCTAAAGAAGTGGCTTGGAGAAACTTTTCCCATATGACCACGTGGCCTAATGGAGCAGGCGTCTGACTTTGGATCAGAAGATTGAGGGTTCGAGTCCCGTTGTGCTTGTGCAGTTTTCTCTTTGTGCTGAAAGCCCTGCTCCCTTCAGGGCTGGAGCCTCTTCTTGGCGGCTCAGGCCAATGCTCTGGGTTCAGCTAGAGCCCTGGGAAGGAGGTGTCCCCCAGGCACGTTTTTGTCCTTGAACGGTACGCTGCCACCACCAAGTGATTTAAACAAACATTCAGGGTGGGTGTAACAAAGTGGGACTGTTCCTAATGTTTCCTCTGAATACTGAGTGGGTGCCTCAGTTTCCCCTATGCCTCAGTTTCCCCTTTATCTTTCTTAAGTCTCTAGGTGGTGGGATAAGGGTGTGTGATTGTTGCAAAGCCCTAGAGGGCCAGTATGATGACAGAGAATGGCCGACACCCTGTCTTGTGGCAACTGCTGGCCTGGGCACCTTCCCTGCAAAGGAGCCGGCTGAAGGGCTTGGAGAACAAAGGGATCAGGTGATCTCCTGGCCCGGGAAGGAGACAAAGGCAGAGGTGGGGCTGGAGAGTTTGGAGCTGGCTGGGCACATGGAGAGAGGACCAGATGGGCTCTGGCCTCCCCACCCCCCAAGATGAACCTGACTGAGGGGTCCTGTTCTCTGTACCTACAAGCTCTGGTTGAGACCCTGTTCCTGTTGTGTAATAAACCTCCTGTTTCACTGTCCGGCTGAGAGTCACGTCTGACTGCGGAGTTGGGGGGCAGGGCCCTCTGGCTTCCCCACGAGCCCCGCTGGGTGAAGAAGGGGATGCTGAATGCTCCGGGGTCAGACCCAGGAAGGTGGAAGCTGGGGAAGCTTCTTGCCCTGGAGACAGTCGGCTCAGCGAGGAGGCTCCTCCAGAGTCCTGACTGGCTTCGTAGGGAGCAGTTCCAGAGCATCGCCCGGGGACTCTGTGACAGGGGCATCGGCAGAGCAGTGACTGGGGAGCCCAGCCCCTCACAGCCCCTCCCCCTCACACTGACACCCCCATGGACCCTCCCCCTCACAGCCCCTCCCCCTCACACTGACACCCCCATGGACGCTCCCCCTCACAGCCCCTCCCTTCACACTGACACCCCAATGGACCCTCCCCCTCACAGCCCCTCCCCCTCACACTGACACCCCCATGGACCCTCCCCCTCACAGCCCCTCCCCCTCACTCTGATACCCCCATGGACCCTCCCCCTCACAGTCCCTCCCCCTCACACTGACACCCCCATGGACCCTCCCCCTCCCAGCCCCTCCCCCTCACACTGACACCCTCACAGCCCCTCCCCCTCACAGCCCCTCCCCCTCACAATGACACCCCCACAGACCCTCCCCCTCACAGCCCCTCCCCTCACAGCCCCTCCTCTCACACACGCTTGTTCGCTGGGGCCTGACATTACAAACCCAGTGGGGAGGTTTCTGAGGATTTACTCCCTGAGCCCCTCCCCCTCTCACCGCTCCCCTGAGTGCAGAGGGGCTGGGCTCAGGCAGCCAGTTTCACCCAGGGATTTCCCAGCCCAGGCCCCCGAGTCTCCTCTGCCCGTATCTACCAGTGACACTGCGCGTGGGCGGCGGCTACAAGGGGCTCGGGGAGGCTGAACCTCCCCAAACGGGGCAAGAAATGCTGGTGGGATGCACCCCCCTTGGAGGGGGGCTGGGCCGCTGCCTTGGGACAGACCCTCCCGAGGAGTGGGGGAGACACCGGCACTCAGACCTCACGCACAGGCCTGGCTCTCGCCTTCAGCCCAGGCAGCCAGAGGGGCCGGGGAGCTCCCTGGCAGTCCGACCTCAGCCACCTCTTGCCTCACGGCCTCGGCTCCTGGCGCTCTGCTGGTCGCCCCCTCGCTTGCAGGCCCAGAGCAATAAGAAACAAGCACCTGCCTAGCAGAGGATGGTTTCGATCCATCGACCTCTGGGTTATGAGCCCAGCACGCTGCCGCTGCGCCACTCTGCTGGGTCTCTGCCTCCAGCACCCAGCACCCAGCCTCCAGCATCCACACTAGCGCCTTGCGAGCGCTGGCGCTGGCCAGCAGAGATCTCAGCCACAATGCCCCAGATGGGCAAATGCTGTGGGCTCCTGAAGCCTCTGCCCCCCTATGGATCCCCCCTAACCCTTCACGCTGCTCCTGTCTGTAGAATGGGAATGGAGCGGAGACAGTGCAGGAGCCTCTGGGGACTCAGATTTGAGGCTTTGGGAGAGACAGATTGTCTGAGACATCAGAGCGCTGTGACCCGGCAGCCAGCCCCGAAATCAGGGGCCTGTTCCCGCCCTGAGTCTGGGCTCCCAGGATCCCTCCCACGGAGCAGCGTGACCACAGAATACAGCCTGGAAATAGGCATGTGAAACTAACCCCTGCTCTCCCTGACAGGGCCTCCCCTAGACCAAAAGACACCCCAGGAAAAAGATTATTTGCTGACCCCCCATATGTTAAAATTCTGAATACCTGATTTTGTATTGCATTTGTAGCTCATTTTATGATTTTCTTGCCCAATTTGGATGCATGATTTTCTCTATCATAGAAGAGGATAAATTTACATGCCAGGATCTGTAAATCTGTATTTTTCATTGCATATCTGAGCAAATAAAAAAAAATCCTTTAAACTGAGCACATAGAAACTCTTTAATTTGAACTATAACTGAAATGTACTAACATCTAGAAATTGAACTGTCACCAGCACAGGGTGGACCAGTATTAAATAGTGTCACAGTAAGAGGCAGCGTTAGAAATTAACTCTGGAAAGGCTCTTGCGGTAGAGACTGTCCGGTTTGGCCAATGTACATGGCAGAGGGGCATTGCTGGCACATGATGGCATATATCACATTGGTAGATGTGCAGGTGAACGAGCCCCTGATGGTGTGGCTGATGTGATTAGGTCCTATGATGGTGTCACTTCAATAGATATGTGGACAGAGTTGCCATCGGGTTTTGTCTCTACGCAAAAGAATAAATGGACACAAATCTGACATCAGGAATCATCACATTCAAAAGCCAGTAGGTGAACACTTCAACCTCTCTAATCACTCAATGACAGATTTAAAGGGGGCAATTTTGCAACAGAAAAACTTCAAAAACAGACTCCAACGAGAAGCTGCTGAACTAGAATTCATGTGCAAACTAGATACCATTACCTTAGGTTTGAATAGAGACTGGGAATGGCTCGGTCATTACGTTAATTGGGTCTATTTCACCTCGTTTAATAGCCTAGTTAAATACTCTGAACACCTTTGTGTCAACTGTCTGTAATTGGCCATCTTGATGATCACTTGAAAAGTTTCTTTCCCTTGCTGGTAACAGTTCCTTTCAATTAATTAGCCTTTTACAGTTGTTATGGTTACTTCCACCTTTTCATGTTTCTCTGAATGTATAAATATCCTCCTACTGGATGTTCCGTTCTATGCATCCAACGACGCGGACTGTAGTCCACGAAAGCTTATGCTGAAATAAATTTCTTAGTCTCTTAGGTGCCACAAGTGCTCCTGTTCTTATGTTCCTTTTGCTGACACAGACTAACATGGCTACTACTCTGAAACCTGTATTGTTTCCTGCCTGCTTTTTCTTGACTAGTTTCTCTTCTGCACCAAACTTACCGTTTCCTGATGTGAGTCTGGCTAGCTCAGTTGGTTGAGCATCAGACTTTTAATTTGAGAGTCCAGGGTTCAAGTTCCTGGTCAGGTGTCCAGAGCATCATATGCTTCAAGAAGCAGCTTTTCAGTACCCCCCTACTTGTTGTTACTTTTTTCTTTTCAGGACTTCGGCTTTCCTAGGAAGGGCCATTTACAGCCTGGGATTTAAGGGGCAACTTCCTCACACGCCCACTGGCCTCACAGTCTGGAGGAAGAAAGGCTTCTGGGTCTACAGCAAACCGCTGCGTGATGACTTGTTGAGCAAACGCAGGGCTGGCCAGAGAGGCCTTGAGCAAGAGAGGCAAAAAATTGTCCGCCCAGGCTCTGCTACACCACAAGTCAGAAGAACACAAGGCTATCACCACCGGTCCCATGGTGTAAGGGCAGCACTCAGGGCTCTGAATCCTGCAATCCGAGGTCAAGTCTCGGTGGGACCTTGGAGCAGCTCTTTTGCCACCTAACACTACTGGCTGTTCCAAGGCTTCGTCTTGCTCTCTCCAGTGATGTGGGAGCCCATCGTTTGCCCGCTAGCAGTTGTCACTTCAGCGCCAGAGGGGACGTTTGATCCAGAAGGCTGGTCATTCCTGGAGTCCTGTAGGAAGGGGGTGCGAGCTCCATTTCCTCTGAGTCCTGAAGCTGGGCTGCAGCCTGGCCTAGGAGGCAGCCCGATGGGTTGACCTACTGGCCCAAAGTCACTTGGACGGCGTTGGTGTTCCCCAGGAATGCTGACGGGCTGGCCTAAGGGAGGGAGGATTAATACTCCTCCCTATCAGTCAGGGCGGAAGACGAGGGCTGCGGGAGTGGGCAGGTTGATGAGCTGGGCCTTCTAGCGTTCGGTCAGTGACGAGGTGGGGAACCTGACCTGGGAGAGGCAGCCGCTGGCCTGTCAGGAACGGCTCAGAGGTGGAGTTAGGGACCTTGTCATTAGCCCAGAAGGGTGTCATGCTCAAGATCTATCTTTTGGCTGCAGGTAATTTCCTCAGCCATGTAGTGCCCACTGCTCCACGCGTGGTGCTGAGACCGAACACGACGGCCTTCCCCTTCTTGTGGGGCACTAGGACGTCCCTACCGAGCCAGGAGAAGTGTGGCTTTTCTGCCGGTATTGGAAGGGGGGTGGGGCACGGTGGGCTTTGGAGCCTTTTATGGCTCTACTATTGTGTTATTCAGTTTTCAGCCCGTGGTGGAGCTGGAGGGCAGGTCAGGCCCGAGGGGAACGGCGGGGCAGCCACAAAGAACACAACCGACTCTTCCGATCTGGCCGTATTTATCTTGAGCCCACTGGGTGCAGCACCGGGTTTGCGTTGGCTGATGCTGCTGGAAGCGGGAGGAGATTAGGAGGCCCCCAGCTCTCTCTAGTGTTCATCCTCTCCCACCTTATGTCCTCCGGGATTGTCAGGGGGTGGCCAGGTGGAAGGTGCTTGCATCCAAGTGCTTGGCTGGAGGTGCAGAAAGTGGGGGCTGGGATGGAGCTGCATGGGCAGCAGCACCCCAGAAAGCAGGCTGGGATCGAGGGCCCTGGGGAATATCTCAGTCCCTTTTCTGTAGGTACGATGAATGCAGCCCCCGCGCCTGGGTCTTCAGGGACAGGATATTTCTTTGCAAAATAAAGCTTTTAATCAAAAGGAGTAAAATGAAATGGGCACCCGATGGTGCCAGAGACTAAGGAATGAGAAGCCCCAGGATTCCTGAGTCCCCATTGACTCTGAAAAGGGATTTATTTAAACTCCCTTTATTTTTATGGCTGGTAAAATATAAGGACCAAGTGATTTCAGTGGCTCTGACGCAGGGGTTGCGGATGCTCTAACCGTACCTCAAATGGAATAATGATTGTGTCCCTGAGTCATTAACGGCAGGCAGGTTCCCAAAGGCAATTCCAATGGGCTCCCTACAATTGGTGATGCTGGGCAGTAGGGGAACCTCTCTGGGTCCCACTGTCAGTTCTCCTCTGTTTTCCATCACTCCGAGTGCTTCCGACTCCTGGGTGAGGTTTTCCTTGCAAGGTCTGTCTGTGACTCCTTGTGTGTAGGAAGTAAAGAGTGTGGGGCTCTCACTGAACTGAAGGAGGAAAACAGTTGGTTGAGAGACCTGGGGGAAGAATAAAAGAGGCCCAGAAGCACGGGTGCTGTAATGGGGAGGCAGGGGGCCCTGGCCCCCAACTTTTGATGGTAGGGGGAATATGCCCTCCAACTCTTTCCCAGTCCTAAGGGTGAGCAACAGCGGGAGAGGGTGGAGAGGAGCAACGGGTGGGTGGCGTCTTGTGGAGATGGGGCAGTGTGGGGTTGGGTCTTGGGGTGGGGGTTCAGGGGAAATGGGTGGGACCTCGGGGCAGGGCCATGGTTTGGGTACCTGTGGACCCCACACTTTTAGGGGCTTCCGCTGTTCCGGGCCACAAGGATGACAAAATATTAGCAGGCTATTGTTTTAACTACTTGGCCAGTTTGTCTAATGGGCTCATCCCTCTATTGGCCAGAAACCAAAGCTAGACCTCCCGCTGTAGCTATGACTTCTGCTACTGAACCACCAATGCACTAACTCCTCTTGTGAGACATTTCCTTCTGCACAATACTGCTGCTATTCCAGTTATTGACTCCAGGAGACATTTTTCTTAGCCTGGTTTTGTGGTCACTTGTGTCTCTAGCAAAGTTCAGTCCCTGGCCCTGTGGTCCAGACATCGTCATTCAAATCAAGCTTCAAGTGAACAATTCTTTCCCATTCCCACTCTGTGGGAGGGGAGACTTTTCAAAGCCCTCTCTGTGCTACTGCACATGGCTAAGCAAAGAGAACAAACCACAAATCCCCCCTGTGCTTTGGGAGCCGGGTTTGCTGTTTGATTTCTGTATTTCAGGTGATGTCAAGCCCAGGCATTGGGATTATTTACCAGTTTCTTTGCCATGGGAGCACTACTGTGCTCACAGCTGTGATGGCCGAGTGGTTAAGGCGTTGAAGTTGAAATCCAATAGGGTTCCCCTGTGCAGGTTTGAATCCTGCTCACAGCGAGGCCTGTGTTTTAGCCACAGTTTCTAACCAGGGCAATACATCCTGCCCAGTTGCCTCGCTGACAGGGGATGCCGACATTTCTGTAAGGCGCACTGGCAGCGGGGGGGATGTGGCTGCTGCCGCAGGCCTGGCTTTAATGCCTGGTACTTCCTCACCTGCTTGGCTGTCTGGGGCCTTCAGTGCCGCCCTGCCGGCCGTCCCTCCAGCTGTGGGAGAAGCGGGCTGGTGGCTCAAAGGGTTTTGCTGGGGCTATCGGTGAGGGGGAATCGCTGTCTGAGGATGGCTCCATGGAAGAGCTGAGCTTTGCATTTTGTTCCGGCCTGTGGTCTCCTCTGTCATGTGGCAGTGAGTTCCACAGCTCCGGGGGGAGCTCAGCCTCCTGTAAGCCTCCCTGTCTGGGTGAGCTGGTGGGACGCCGGTGTCAGGAGAAGTCGTGATGGCAGGAGAAGGGACAAGCTCCCTGGTGGAGACGGTTTGGACAGAAGCTGGAGCCTGGCCCTGGGCTCTGTGAGAAGAGCCGGAGCAGGGAGCGGGTGCTGGGGTGACCTGTGGGGCAGATTGAACCAGCTGGAGCAGCTCAGGGTGTGTCGGTCCATCCCCAGCTGCCATAAGGAGCCGTAGATCTCCCAGAGAGGTGGGGGCAGGGCCGTCCTTAGCCATGGGCAGAACAGACGGGCACGTAGGGCACTGCTCTGCCTGGGGCACCAGACACTCTGCCGGGAGCCGGGAGGGACGGGAAGCCGTGGGGCAGGTAAGAGCAGCGCTGGGTCCTAGAGAGAGCCCAATGCGCTGCCTGCAGCACAGTCTGGGGAGGGGATTGGCTGCTGGGGTCTCTGGGAAGGGGGGAAGGAGCTCACCTGTGAGTGTGACTCTCCCCGGCGTGAGGGGACGCAGGCTGGGCGGCTCTGGCATGTCCTTTGTTGCCCCCCATAACGTCCATTCTTCTCCCCACACAGAGCACCCCCCTTTCCCCTCCCCCCCCCACGGAGCACCCCCATCTCCCCGCCCTCCCCTCCGGCAGGGCTGGGTTGGGTGAGGTGCTGGGGGCGGGGGGCTGGCTGCGTGCTGAGGAAGTAAAAATGAAATTAAGTCACTTCCTCGGCAGCCAGCCCAAGCAACAGGGGCCGGCTGGAATTACCACCCCAAGCTGGCTGGGCTGGGGACAGGGTGACCAGAGAGCATGTGTGAAAAACCAGGACAGGGGGTTGGTAGGGTGACCAGATGTCCCACTTGTATAGGGACAGTCCCAATTTTAGGGTCGTTTTTTTATATAGGCTCCTGTTACCCCCCCATCCCCATCTCGATTTTCCACCGTTGCTGTCTGGTCACCCTAGGTGGGGGGTAATTGGTGCCTATATAAGACAAAGCCCCAAATAGCGGAAGTGGCCCTATAAAATCAGGACATCTGGTCACCCTCGCTGGGGAGCGTCTCTCCCCCGGGCTGGCAGCGATCCACCTCATCCGGGGGGAGCTGCACAGGGCAGGATGAGCTACTGTGGGTCCGTGGGTGCCCGTCCCTGAGATCAGAGGCTGGGCTAACTTCCCCATGGTCCGTGGGGCTGGAGGTGGTGCCCAGTGTCCTGTGATCGGACCTGACGGTTTGCTGCTGCTGTTGCCGCTCTGCTCCCCGAGTGACTAGCCAGCAGGGGGGGGGGGCATGGCCCCATCAGTTTTAAAAGGAGGGCTCTGCTATTCCCATGGATACCTCTCATGTCACCGTGGTTCTGCTGCAGCCCCAGGTAAGCAATGGGTTCGGGTTGCTGGTTAAAGATTTTCTCTTTCTCCATCCCCGCCCCACGCGTCCAGCCTGCAGGAGGGAAGGGCTGGCCCGAGAGCCGTGTTAACATAATCCTGTCAACACTGCGGGGTTAGCAGGATGTCCCTGGCTGTGCACACAGCGAGCTGGATGCATCGTTCTCAGGGCAGAGGCTAGTCAGGCGCGGGAGGAGACCACACGCTCAGCCATCTCGGAGAGACCTGGGGACTAAGGGTCTGAAGAAGCTCTCAAGGTCTAATTTTTGAAAATATTTGTTATCAATGAATGGGGAGATAACATCCAATCACTGCTGATAAGATTGTTGGGTGACAAAATACCGGCAGAGTGGTAATTACTGATGAGGAGAGGGCAGTGATACAGAGCGATCTGGCTCATTCGTCAAGCTGGGCCCATTCAAAGGAAACAAGTTTGACCAGAGCCAAATGCAAAGTCCGATACCTAGCAACAAGGCATGCCGGGCACACCTACAGAATGGAGAAGTGTATCCAGGAAAGCAGTGACTCTGGAAAGGATTGAGGGGCCATAGTGGAGAAGCCACTCAACATGAGCTCCCAGTGTGGTGAACAGGGCTAAAACCATCATGAGATGTTTGAGCAGAGCCATGAGTAGGATAGGGAGGGGACACAGCATCAGAGAGGCTGATATTGGAATACTGCATCCAGTTTTGGTGTCCTCATTTGAAAAAGATGTTGAGAAATTGGAGCTGGGGCTGCAAAGAGCCACCAAATGTTCTGAGGTCTGGAGAAAAATGCCTTCGAGTGAGCTATTGAAAGAGCTCCACCTGTTTAGCTTCTCAAAAGAAGATTGAAAGGTGACTTCATTGAAGTGTTGAAGTGCCTTAATGGAGAGACAATATTGGGTATTAAAGGGCTCTTTAATCTAGCAGAGAAAGGCATAACAAGACCCAATGGCTGGAAGGTAAAAAGAGACAAATTACAAATAAGGCAGAAATATTCAACAGCGAGGATGATTCACCACAGGAACAAGGTACCAAGGGAAGTGGTGGATTCTCCATCTCTTGATGTCATTTAATGAAGACTAGATGCCTTTCTGGAATGTGTTTGCCCAAAAGTAGCTATTGTGGTACACAGGAGGCCTGTGATATGCAGGGGGTCAGATTAGATGCTCTAATGGTCTTTTCTGACCATAAAGTCTACTAATTTCTGAAAAAGTGAGTGTAGCATTGGGAGAAGCCCCTGATGTTTTACTTTCCAGCCGGCTTGCTTCCTAGAATGGACACTCATTGAGTGGGGTGATTCCCAGGGAGTAGCTCAAACCTCCCAAGTGTCTGGCCAGCGGCAGGACATTAGCACTGCAGGGGAGTGGTGGGTGTGGCAGTGACATCACAAAGGCCTTTTGCAGGACCTCGGCCTATTGGTCAACGGTGGTGGGGAGGCGGTGACCTCACAGAGAGATGCTGACATCAGCCAGGCCAGGGGCGCAGGGCCAGGGAAACCTCGGAGACCCCCGTGGCTTTGCTTCAGCAAGTCTCCTTGTCGAGGTCTCTCTCGGAGGACTGGGAGAGTATTAGGGTTCACGTACGTGAGCACCAGGAGGAACCTCTTTGGAGTTTTCTCCTTTGCTTTTACGGACTTTCCTAGAAAACAGACGTCCCTGGTTAGAAGGTACGAGCCTCCGAGAGGTTTGGAACCTGTTCAGTCTGATCCATCTGGTGCCAGCTGAATTCTATGCATGGAAAACAGTAGCTTCAGGTGGCAGAATTTTATTCCCCACTTGGGATTTTGTCCCTCAGAATCACTGGGGACATTAGGGTTTGTCCTTTTTGTTTGACCTTTTCCTCCATCCCTCCCTCCTTTCTCTTCATCTCTTACTTCTTTTGTCCTTTCCCCTGTTCCCCTCCCACCACCAGGAGAGGTGTAGGGGTGTGTGGGGTGTGTGTGTGTGTGGGTGGAGGGATGTGTGACAGTGTACCCCATAAGGCTTTATGGGGAGTTGCGTATAAATATATATATAATATATATACCCGGTGTCACTGTTGATCTCTGAGAGAGATGCTGTGTGCATTACCCCACGTGGCCACCCAGTGTCACTGGGGGTCCCTCAGCACCATCTGCTCTGTGGGGTGGTGGAAAGCTCCAAAGGGCCCATTGTACCCCTGGGGAGGGGGAAGCCCCAGGGGCCCGCTGCCACTCTGGCCACTGCAGGGGAAGCCCTGGGGGGCCTGTGGTTCGGGGCTCTGCTGGTTGTTTTTTCCTTCCTGTCATCGCAGTGGAAGTGTAAACAGAGAGAATTTGCTCCTCTTTTCTATGTGGAACAAAAGAAGGCGGCTGAATCATTTCCGGTGCTGTAAGTAATACAACAAAAACTAGCAGAGGATGGTTTCGATCCATCGATCTCTGGGTTATGGGCCCAGCACGCTTCCGCTGCACCACTCTGCTTTGTGTGTGTGTGTAGGGGGGTGTTTGTGTGTCTGTGTGTAATATTTTAAAATAATGCAAAATGTATTTGTCAATAAATAAATGTGGAGCCTCCATAGGGTGACCAGATGTCCCTATTTTATACGGACAGTCCCGATTTTTTGGTCATTTTTTCATATAGGCTCCTATTACCCCCCACCCCCTGTCCCAATTTTTCACACGTGCTGTCTGGTCACCCTAAGCCTCCAGCATGGCAGTGGGGAGCACAGGCTACCGGATGCACAGAGATGGGAGATCACCCTTCAGCCCCCCTCCCCCGGGACACAGACCCAGTGGTGAGGCTTCACCCTTCTGCAATGACATGCCTGCGCTGTTGGGGAGGGATGCATGACCACGCTTGTGGCTTCCCTTTGCTTCCCCATTAGAAAGTCATTTTTTTGCAGGGGAACAAATAAATCTGTGGGGCGGGGGGACAGGGAGGGGGAGTTAAGAGGAGCCTATATACGAAAAAGACCCCAAAATTGGGACTGTCCCTATAAAATCGGGACACCTGGTCACCCTATGGAGGCTCCACATTTATTTATTGACAAATAAAAATATTGTGCACAGATTTTTATTTTATTTTATTGTTTGGGCAGAATCCTTTCAGGAGTAAAACCTACTTGGCCAAACTCAGCTGTCCTGTGAATAGATCCTGCAAGCACCTTCCACACACGGCAGAGTGGTGCAGCGGAAGCATGCTGGGCCCACAACCCAGAGGTCGGTGGATCGAAACCATCCTCTGCTAGTTTCTCTTTTATTACTTACAGCCCTGGAAATGATTCAGCCGCCTTCTTTTGTTCCACATAGAAAAGAGGAGCAAATTCTCTCTGTTTACACTTCCACAGCCATGACAGGAAGGAATAAACACCCAGCAGAGCCCGGCCCCACAGGCCCCCCAGGGCTTCCCCTGCAGTGGCCAGAGTGGCAGCGGGCCCCTGGGGCTTCCCCCTCCCCAGGGGTACAATGGGCGCTTTGGGGCTTTCCACCACCCCACACAGTAGATGGTGCTGAGGGACCCCCAGGCTCCCATGCCACCAAGATTCAATCTGGGGTATTTATGGCATAGGTCGGGGGCCATGATTTACGCTTTAAGTTAGGAGGGAGGAATAGCTCAGTGGTTTGAGCATTGGTCTGCTAAATGCAGCGTTATAAGTTCAATCCTTGAGGAGGCCATTTAGGGATCTGGGGCAAAAATCTATCAGGGGGCAGCACTTGGTCCTGCCAGTGAAAGCAGGGCTCAAAGTCCTTTCAGCTCTATGAGAGAGGCATATCTCCACATGGGTGATGCAGCATCTGTCTCCGAGAGCAACAGTGACACTATGTGACTTGCCTCTCATAGCGGGTGGGGAAAGTGGTGGCAGCTCTTCAAGGGGTCAGCTGGTAGAGCAAAGGTCTGGAACCAGCGCTCAGGAAGTTAACCTTCTCTTGCCCTTGTGACTCCAGCTTGAAGGGGAGCTTCTCTCCTTCCCCTTGCTGAGAAAGAGCAAGAGAAGATGGAAAGCCCAGGTGGGCACCAGCCCCCACTGTCTTTTTCTGCTGGGGATCCTGACAGGAGGGACTCGTGGTGGGTAAAGGTACCCCTGCGCTTCAAGAAAACAGCCCACCCCTGCACACAAAGCACATGCCAAAGCCTGGGATTGAACCTGCGACCTCTAGATCTTCAGTCTAATGCTCTCCCCTCTAAGCTACTTCTGCAGCTTTTTGACCTGCTGCTTCTCTGTCTGGGATGTGTTTGTCAGCCATGGCACACAAAAAGGACGTCATTGCAAGCGGCCCATGGAGGGAAGATGAATTTTTTTTCCTGCCTTGCTCAGCTTGACTTGCTCCCTCGCCCCGTTCCTGCCTTAGTTCCTGGGTTACCTGGACAGGGTAAAAACCTGTGGTGCTCACGCCCCACCACATGCATTGACCTCCCCTCAGGCAGGGACCTTATAGGCCCTGGGCCACCTGCCCCCTATAGCCTGGATCTGACACACCCAGGCCCAACTGGGTAGCCGCTCTTGCAATCCCTCTATGGGAGCATTGGGAGCCATACTCTCCCAGTGGCAATATTTAGAGGTGGGTACAGACTTTGTGACAGAAAGCCTGGGCCTTGTCTCTGCACCTCCCCTATCCGGAAGAACAGAGGCTGAGGGGGCACAAGGGCAAAAGGTGACAAACAGGCCCGAACAGGAGAGATTTTCTTTGTGTTACAATTCATCAAAATCTCACCCCTGAAAAGCTCCGAAGGGGTGTAGCTCAGCCCCCAACCACTCAGCGCGCTGCCGTAGATAATTCTGCCACAGAGACTGCTGGCTCCCTGCTCCTCTCCCTCCCCAATGGGGATTTTCACATGTAGAAAGGAGGGTTTGGGGAGCAAAGATTGAGAGGGTGTCGGGGGGGCTCAAAGGATGGGCAGCGCTCTGGGCTCTGCTTGAGAGATCCTGGCATAGGGGCTGGTGAGGGAGGAAGGATTGTAGGTTTGTGGTGTCTGAGCTGCACTCTGCAGAGGAGGTGATAAGTGAAGGGGCATTTTTGATTCCTCCCCCCTCAGTGTCCCCTGGGAGGGAATTCTAGGTTCCAAAGGGCCATAGAAGTGGGCAAAGCCATTGGGTTAATGAAAACCAGTGCTCCAGGTGAGGCTCAAACTCAGCATGTCTCCGCTCAGCACTGCCGTATAAGTACTGTGCGCTAACCCATTGCGCCACTGGAGCCCTTGCTCAGGGCTGTTCTCCCAGTCCCCCAGGCTGACAGAGGCAAGGATTGACTCCAAACAATGCTAAGTGGAGTTGAGAGAGGGGAGAGCCAAGTGCTGGTACTTGATGGGCTGGGCTCTTCTTAAGGGGCCCAGGCACCATTTGACCCTTTTGGTCTTTGCTGTGTAACAACCGAGCTGATTGAGACTCAATTTTGAGTCTTGCTGCAGCCCAACAGATCTGAGATCACTGATCACCAGGTCTCAGCATTAGTCCTGCTTGGGGACAGTGTCTCTGATGTAAGAAACTGCCAGTAGGTGAAGCTGGGAGAACAGGGTGGGGCAGCAAGTGGCGGCAGGAGTCTTGCTGCCGGGGTCTAGCTGCCCAAATTCCTCCCCGTGCTGCTGGGCCCCAGTCGCCTGCAGCCACCAGGTAACCCAGGAACTAAGGCAGGAATGGGGTGAGGGAGCAAGTCAAGCTGAGCAAGGCAGGAAAAAAAATTCATCTTGCCTCCATGGGCCGCTCGCAATGACGTCCTTTTTGTGTGCCATGGCTGACAAACACATCCCGGACAGAGAAGCAGCAGGCCAGAAAGGTGTCCTGAATGAAAGAAGGCGGCTGAATCATTTCCAGGGCTGAAAGTAATACAACAGAAGCTAGCAGAGGATGGTTTCAATCCACCGATCTCCAGGTTATGGACCCAGCACACTTCCGCTGCGCCACTCTGCTCTGTGTGGGGGTTTCCTGCAGGGTCTAGTCACAGGGCAGCTGAGTTTGGCCGGGTAGGTTTTACTCCTGAAGGGATTCTGCCCAAACAATCAAATCAAATCAAATCAAATAAATATCTGTGCACAATGTTTTTATTTGCCAATAAATAAATGTGGAGCCTCCATAGGGTGACCAGATGTCCCGATTTTATAGGGACAGTCCCAATTTTTGAGTCTTTTTCGTATATAGGCTCCTCTTAACTCCCACCCCCTGTCACCCCGCCTCCGCCCCGCAGATTTATTTGTTCCCCTGCAAAAAAATGACTTTCTTATGGGGAGGCAAAGGGAAGCCACAAGCGTGGTCATGCGCCCCTCCCCAACAGCGCGGGCATGTCATTGCAGAAAGGTGATGCCTCACCACTGGGTCTGTGTCCCGGGGGAGGGGGCTGCAGGGTGATCTCCCATCTCTGTGCGTCCGGTAGCCTGTGCTCCCCACTGCCATGCTGGAGGCTTAGGGTGACGAGACAGCACGTGTGAAAAATCGGGATGGGAGTGGGGGGTAATAGGAGCCTATATGAAAAAAAGACCCAAAAATCGGGACTGTCCCTATAAAATCGAGATATCTGGTCACCCTATGGAGGCTCCACATGTATTTATTGACAAATAAATTGTGCATTATTTTAAAATATTACACAGAGACACACAAACGCATGCCTACACACACACACAGAGGAGAGTGGCGCAGCGGAAGCGTGCTGGGCCCATAACCCAGAGATCGATGGATCGAAACCATCCTCTGCTAGCTTCTGGAAATGATTCAGCTGCCTTCTTTTGTTCCGCATAGAAAAGAGGAGCAAATTCTCTCTGTTTACACTTCCACAGCGATGAC
Source organism: Chelydra serpentina (assembly GCA_037349315.1). Lineage (NCBI taxonomy): Eukaryota > Metazoa > Chordata > Testudines > Chelydridae > Chelydra > Chelydra serpentina. The sequence continues at coordinate 86,519 of JBAIAC010000506.1, read as the reverse complement.
AGGAAGGAATAAACACCCAGCAGAGCCCGGCCCCACAGCCCCGCCCCCCGGGGCTTCCCCTGCAGTGGCCAGAGTGGCAGCGGGCCCCTGGGGCTTCCCCCTCCCCAGGGGTACAATGGGCCCTTTGGGGCTTCCCACCACCCCACATAGTAGATGGTGCTGAGGGACCCCCGGGCTCCCACGCCCCCCAAGATTCAATCTGGGGTATTTACGGTATAGGTCAGGGGCCATGATTTATGCTATGGGTCAGGAGGGAGGAATAGCTCAGTGGTTTGAGCATTGGCCTGCTAAACCCAGGGCTGTGAGTTCAATCCTTGAGGGGGCCATTTGGGGATCTGGGGAAACATCACTCAGGGGACAGTACTTGGTTCTGCCAGTGAAAGAAGGGCTCAAAGTCCTTTCAGTTCTTTGAGACAGACATATCTCCACATGGGTAATGCAGGGTCTCTCTCAGAGAGCGACAGTGACACCGGGTGGCCACGTGGGGTAATGCACACAGCGTCTCTCAGAGAGCAACAGTGACACCGGGTGGCCACGTGGGGTAATGCCCACAGCATCTCTCTCAGAGAGCAACAGTGACACCGGGTGGCCACGCGGGGTAATGCACACAGCGACTCTCTCAGAGAGCAACAGTGACACCGGGTGGCCACGTGGGGTAATGCACACAGCATCTCTCAGAGAGCAACAGTCACACCGGGTGGCCACGTGGGGTAATGCACACAGCATCTCTCAGAGAGCAACAGTGACACCGGGTGGCCACGTGGGGTAATGCACACAGCGTCTCTCAGAGAGCAACAGTGACACTGGGTGGCCACGTGGGGTAATGCACACAGCGTCTCTCTCAGAGAGCGACAGTGACACCGGGTGGCCACGTGGGGTAATGCACACAGCGTCTCTCTCAGAGAGCGACAGTGACACCGGGTGGCCACGTGGGGTAATGCACACAGCGTCTCTCAGAGAGCAACAGTGACACCGGGTGGCCACGTGGGGTAATGCCCACAGCATCTCTCTCAGAGAGCAACAGTGACACCGGGTGGCCACGCGGGGTAATGCACACAGCGACTCTCTCAGAGAGCAACAGTGACACCGGGTGGCCACGTGGGGTAATGCACACAGCATCTCTCAGAGAGCAACAGTCACACCGGGTGGCCACGTGGGGTAATGCACACAGCATCTCTCAGAGAGCAACAGTCACACCGGGTGGCCACGTGGGGTAATGCACACAGCGTCTCTCAGAGAGCAACAGTGACACCGGGTGGCCACGTGGGGTAACGCACACAGCATCTCTCTCAGAGAGCAACGGTGACACCGGGTGGCCACGTGGGGTAACGCACACAGCGTCTCTCTCAGAGAGCAACAGTGACACCGGGTGGCCACGTGGGGTAATGCACACAGCGTCTCTCAGAGAGCAACAGTGACACCGGGTGGCCACGTGGGGTAATGCACACAGCATCTCTCTCAGAGAGCAACAGTGACACCGGGTGGCCACGTGGGGTAACGCACACAGCGTCTCTCTCAGAGAGCAACAGTGACACCGGGTGGCCACGTAGGGTAATGCACACAGCATCTCTCTCAGAGAGCAACAGTGACACCGGGTGGCCACGTGGGGTAATGCACACAGAACAAAACCACACAACAGAAGCATGTAGAGAGATAGGGCAGGGAGGGACCCTGAGAGTCAGGACCAAGTATCCCTAGGTCATCCCTGACAGATATTTGCATAACCCCTTCTTAAAATCTTCCAATGACGGAGATTGTGCAACTTCCCATGGAGGCCACTGCCATGCAATCGACAATGCTTGGCTTGTGATTAAGGGCCAGGCTGTGACTCGGAAAATTTGGATTCAGTTCCAAGTTTGGCCCCATTATTCTCTGTGCAAACATGGACAAATGACATCGCATCTTTGGGCCTCAGTTTCCCCAGCTGTAAAATGGGAACCACCCTCCCACACTTCATCTATTTTGCCTGTGAGCTCCTGGCATCATGGACTCTCTCTCTCACTATGAGTTGTACAACACCTGCAGAATCAGGGCCCCCATCCTTGGACGGGGTTTCCGCAGTGTCTGGCACAACTGGGGCACCCACTCTTGGATGGGGTATCTGCAGGGGGATTAAAGGGCAGGGCTAACAATCACGCTTCATGACTCAAACTGCTCTGTGGCTGGGGGCTCAGGAGGGACTGTTCCCATGTAACAACGTATGGAAAGGGTCATTGTGCAGTCCGTGGGGAAGGGGTTAGAGTTTCCTTTACTATTTCCAGCATTGGCCACTCCCACAGACAGGATGTCTGCTGTGGGAGGAGAAATACAAGGCTTAATGGGACCGTGGATCTGATCAGATGAGGCCGGGGGTGGGGGAGGATTTAACCACCCTTTCATAAATATGAAGGGAGTGGGTCTGATGCAGAACTATGTCTATGAAGCCTGGCCCTGGCACTCCTTTCCTTAAGTGTCATGTGGGCAAAGGGGAAAGTGTGGCAGCAAACACAAGGGCCAGACTTGTGGGTATCAGGTGAAGCTGTGAGAATCCCAACCATTGGGTCAAACCGCAGGACTGCAGCAATCGATAGCCAAGGTGGCAAGTTCTAGAGCCCCAACCTATTGTGACCATTTTGTCAAGCCGTCCTGACCAAAAGCTCTTGTGCATCTGGAGACAGGGAAGGTGAGCTTTCTGGATTTCTTGAGGCCCCAAAGCTTTCTGGAGTTTTGGAATCCCCAGAGCCTCGAGAATATTGTGGACTTTTAAATGTTGTAGAGTTTTGGGGAGTTGTAGATGTGAAGGGTTGGAACCCCCCCCCCTTCTCTCTTGCACTGTATAGAAAAATCTGCACAGCGCAAGCTCATAGAAATCCCCCCTCTTCCTCAATGGCATTTTTGTCTGTGATTTCGTTTTGCTTTGTATAACCGTGTTTTCTCCTGGATCCATTATTTAACTAAAAAAAGAAGAAGGTCTCAGGATGGGGGAGAAGGCTGGGGCTAGGGCTGCTAAGAGAAAGAGAGTAGCAGGTTTTCTGTATTGTTTCCCACCCTCTTTTTCTTGACTAGTTTCTCTTCTGCACCAAATGTGCCCATTTTCCATGTGATCCTGGCTAGCTCAGTTGGTAGAGGATCAGACTGAGGATCCAGGCTTCAAGTCCCTTGTTAGGCAGAGAGAACCTTTTCCCCTGTCACGTCCTGCAAGAACTTCAGAAACCATCTGTTCTTGACATTCCTTTTTTCTTTTCAGGACTTGGCCTTTCCTAGGAAGGGCCATTTATTGCCTGGGACTGAAGGGGCAACTTCCTCACACGCCCACTGGCCTCACAGTCTGGAGGAAGAAAGGCTTCTGGGTCTACAGCAAACTGCTGCGTACCAACTTGTTGAGAAATGCAGGGCTGGCCAGAGAGGCCTTGAGCAAGGGAGGCAAAAAATTGTCCACCCAGGCTCTTCTACACCACAAGTGTGAAGAACACAAGGCTATTATCACCCCCGGTCCCATGGTGTAAAGGCAGCACTCAGGGCTCTGAATCCTGCAATCTGAGTTCAAGTCTCGGTGGGACCTTGGGGCAGCTCTTTCGCCACCTAACACTCCTGGGTGTTCCAAGGCTTCGTCTTGCTCTCTCCAGTGACGTGGGAGCCTGTCGTTTGCCTGCTCACTGTTGTGACTTGAGCGCCAGAGGGGTCCAGACATCATGATTCAAATCAAGCTTCAAGTGAACAATTCTTTCCCATTCCCACTCTGTGGGAGGGGAGGCTTTTCAAAGCCCTCTCTGTACTGCACATGGCTAAGCAAAGAGAACAAACCACAAATCCCCCCTGTGCTTTGGGAGCCAGGTTTGCTGTTTGATTTCTGGATTTCAAGTGACTTCAACCCAGGCGTTGGGATTATTTACCAGTGTCTCTGGCATGGGAGCATTCCTGTGCTCACAGCTGTGATGGCCGAGTGGTTAAGGCGTTGGAGTCGAAATCCAATAGGGTTCCCCTGCGCAGGTTCGAATCCTGCTCACAGCGAGGCCTGTGTTTTAGCCACAGTTTCTAACCAGGGCAATACGTCTACACAGACCCCTGAGACTCTCTCCCCAGACCAAGCCAATCCGGTTCTGCTCCTTTTCTAGAGATACCTGGGACACTACCTCACGCTGTGTCCCTGAGGTGTCAGGCAAACTCTCAGCACCATCCAGCATCCTGACATTGATACTTGTGACCTGTGGGTTGGATTTATTTTAGTGGGACACGGGACATGTGGAGGATAAGTTAAACTCTTCATTTCCTTAGGGTTCGCCTTCAATATACTTGTATGGTGGTTAATTTATCACCATTACAGGTCTAGTGTATTTATTAGAATAGCACAAGTAAGTCACAGAAGTGACATAGTAACCGTAGCGAGTCTATGCTGACATAACTTGAGTTAACATGGGCTTGTAGTGTCGATATGGCCTCAGGTCTATGACGTGTCTGGGAGAGGGAACAGGAAAAGGCTGAGGGGGGACCAAGTTTCATTCAGGATTTAGGCTCCAGCTTTTGTGGAAGTGGTCTTACGGCACCCTAAAGGCTCGGGATCAAAGAGCCCCATAAGAACCAAATATCCTGTATTGATTAAAATGTCTTCACCTCAGGGTGTGTAACTCATGTGTTTAGAATTCGGGGGGTTGCAGGTGTGTGTTCATTATGTGTTGAAGGCCAAAACTACAAACGGGTTCAAGAAAGAATTCAATCAGTTCCTCAGGGTCGGGGCATCAGCTGTTAGCCGAGGGAATCAGGGATGCTGCATCCCCATGCTCTGCGTGTCCCTAACACTCTGACTGCCAGATGCTGGGAGGGGAGGATGGGACGGTTCACTCAGTGAGTGGCTGTTGTGTTCATTCCCTCAGACGCACCTGGCACTGGCCGCTGTCAGAAGACAGGATACGAGACCAGATGAACTGTTCGTCTGACCCACTATGGCAGTTCTCATGTTCAGATTCGTCCTTCCCGCTCTCTGCGCCGCTGCACCCTGACATCCCTGTCGGCCAGCAAGATGAGCTGGGAGCCCGGAGAGAGGAGGCAAAGGGGGGGCCTGAGCCCCCTCTGGCACTGCCCCCGCCCCAGACAGCCCACGGAGACCCAATGCCTCCCCAAGCGATGCACGGCTCCCTGCCCCCTCTGCCCCCTCCCTCCATGCCACGCTGCTCCTGGACGTTGCCGGCATGTCTCTGCAGGGGGCTCCTGGGGGGAGGGACGTCTCCGCGCGCTGCCTCCGCCCTGAGAGCAGACTCTGCAGCTGGCCCTCCCAACTAGACGCGATAAATCGACTCCCGATACATCGATCACCACCCGATCCGGTGCGTAGTGTAGACGTACCCTCAGTTACTAGAAGGCTCTTCGGCCAGCTCTGCCCAAAGGCCACTGTCTAGAGGCTTTTGTGACACGATGTACTTCAAAATAGCTCCCTGTAGCCCCCATATTCATCATTCCTATCTGGCTGTGATATTCCATACAAAGCATTCCATGTCAGTTATCATATGGAAAGTCATGATCTGCTGAAATCCGTCATTCTGTCCCGAGATGTGTAGCATTAGGGTGTAGGAAGTGATGCATTTTGCTGTGTGGCTGTCACTGAAATATGCTGTAAGTTTGCTAGTGACATACAAAGGACCCCTGCCCAGGAGGGTGTTCAATGACCATTAACCAGCAGGGGAGTTGTAATTAAGGGATTTGCAATTCAATGACAGATGCCCAAGCACCACACTCTGGGGACTGCTCCAGTCTATGACTCAGTTGTACAAGACCACACCAGGAGGATCCCCCAACCTAGTGACTCACCAAAGCCCACCCGGATATGTCTGGGCAAGTCTCTTCTAGACCAGTGCTACTCAAAGTGGTGGTCCAAGGCCCGGTGCTGGTCCGCGAGCAATCGGCTGCCGGTCCGCAGCGAGTTTCCAGGAAAGAAAGAAAGAAATAATAGTAAAATGGCACAAATAGGGTCCCTGACACATTGGGAAAAAACAATTGCCAGTCTGCCACATCAGATAGTTTGAGAAGCCCTGTTCTAGACACAAACCAAGAATATAAAATAGGAGATTGTGGCGTCGTGATTTTGCCTTGCTCCTCCTGCACCTACGCTGGAAGCAGCAGGAATCCTGAGAAAATGAAGGTCATCTAAGGAGACTGGTCCAGGTTTCATGGGGATTCTATGTATTAAGGATGGTACCATCCAGTGGGGTGAGAAAATTGCTTGACCTAACTAACTCACTGTCCTCCGGGATGGAATTCTAGGGTCCATGGGGCCAAATATGTGGGTAAAGCCATTGGGTTAATGAAAACCAGTGCTCCAGGTGAGGCTCGAACTCACAACCTCAGCATGTCTCCGTTCAGCACTGCTGTATAAGTACTGTGCGCTAACCTATTGCACCACTGGAGCCCTTGCTCAGGGCTTTTCTCCCAGTCCCCCAGGCTGACAGAGGCAAGGATTGACTCCAAACAATGCTAAGTGGAGTTGAGAGAGGGGAGAGCCAAGTGCTGGTACTTGATGGGCTGGGCTCTTCTTAAGGGGCCCAGGCACCATTTGACCCTTTTGGTCTTCGCTGTGTAACAACCGAGCTGATTGAGACTCAATTTCGAGTCTTGCTGCAGACCAACAGATCTGAGATCACTGCTCACCAGGTCTCAGCATTAGTCCTGCTTGGGGACGTTGACTCTCATGTAAGAAACTGCCTAGTCTGCACTAGCAGTGAGGCTCCCGCACTAACAGCTGGAATCACTGAAAGACGTGTCAGTGGAGGTACCAGGACATGCTGGAACAGGGGGAGGGGCAGCCAGCAGGAGGTGGGGTTTTGGAGGGAAGAGGCAGGGCAGGAGTGGGGCTTTGGGGAGAAGGGGCAATTAAGAGTGTGGCCTCAAGTGGAAGAGGTGGGATGAGGCCACTGTTCGGGCACCGGGGCCTGTCACTTTTAGCGAGCTTCCGCCACTCCTGGTGGGACCTCAAGACATCTCAGATGAGAGAGGGTGGCTAGCAGAGCGGTGATAGGGTGAGAAAGAGCAAGAGAAGAAGGAAAGCTCACATGGGCCAACTGGGTACACCAGCTGTCACGGAGTATAGGGGAGTCCGGCCCTGCACCCCTCTTCCCCGGATTCACTGGGAGTCTCAGCCAGCCAGTAGAACAGAAGGTTTATTAGAGATGCCAGGAACACAGTCCAACCAGAGCTTGCCAGTACATCCAGGACCCCTCAGTCGGGTCCTTCCGGGGGGCAGGGAGCTTAGACCCCAGCCTGGGGCTCCCTGCATTTCGTCCCACAGCTCCAAACGGGGCAGGGAGGCCAGACCCTGTCTGCCTCTCTCCCCTCTTCTCCGGCCAGCTCCAAACTGAAACTCTCCAGCCCCTCCTCCGCCTTTGTCTGCTTCCCGGGCCAGGAGGTCACCTGATGCCTTTGTTCCAACACTGAGGGTCAACCCTTTCAAGATGGGGAACATACCTGATTGCTGGGAAAAACTGTTGGACATGCTTGGGATGGTGACCTCACGGTTGTACAAACATGTTACCTGTCGGCCTATATCGGGTAACCGGCTGGAAGCTTGGCACAACAGCAAAAGCACAACAGGCCCAGGCTGCTGTGTGAAAAGGGAAACTGAGGCACGCCGCCTCATGGCACTGAGAGCTAAATGCCGAGGTTCCTACGCCTTAACAGGTATTGCTATCTGTATCCTGTTAGCAATACTACACCCCAACCCATTTACAGGCGCCCGGGGACCAGGAACCTCGCGTTTTGCTAAAACCATTACGAATGACACCATCTGGTGTGCCGGTACTGAAAAGGGGTGTGACCAAAGACAAACAGGGGCTTTATGTGTACTGCCTCCGCCATGGACAGTGTCCAAGTCTCTGGCAGTAAGTCCAGGAGGAGGGTGTGACGCTGTTCCCCATAAAACTTTATGGGGAGATGCTTATACATGTATATATGTAACTAAAATATGTTTTATGCTACATGTGCCATGTAACATATCTCTGTGAAAGTTATGACCTACTGAATTTACTCCTCCTGTTTGTATGCATGTATCATTGTTGTAGTTGGAGTTATGAAGATTGGTTTTATATTTGCTGGTTTTGTACATAGCCTTTGTAAGTGCATGGGATCATCTTTGGAGCAAAGAATGCCTGTTAAATGCGAGCACTTGACAGACAAAAGACGTTGCAGACCCCAATCCACATTGGGGCCGGGTCTGGAATGCAACTGGTTAGACTGGTTAGGGCGCATGGGCAGGTGACTTGCCCATGTGATCCCAAAACTCCAGGGCAACTGGATCCTACGCAGGGAGGGGAAGAAAGGCTATAAAAGCCCTTGCAAGACCCTTCCATTTTGTCTTCAGCTGGCTAAAGGGAGAGGCTCTCCACCCCCCCCAAGGACATTCCTGAGGGGAACTGAACAAAGGACAAAGACACTAGGGGGTGTGAGAGGCCGCTGGGCTCAGCTGGACCCAGGCAGATTCTACAGCCTGTAAAAAGGAAAATATCCAAATCCGGTGAGGCTTTTATCTGTGTTAACTTTGAATAGACATAGACGTGCGTGTTTTATTTTATTTTACTAAGTAACTTGCTTTGTTCTGTCTGTCACTAATTGAAAATCACTTAAATCCTATTTCCTGTACTTATTAAAATCACTTTTTACTTATTAAGTTTCCTTGAGTACGAGTTGGTGCCGAGGGGAAAGCGAACAGTTGTGCATATCTTTCTATTACTTTATTTATTTATTACTGAGAGAGACGCTGTGTGCATTACCCCACATGGCCACCTGGTGTCGCTGTCGCTCTCTGAGAGAGACGCTGTGTGCATTACCCCACGTGGCCACCCGGTGTCACTGTCGCTTGTTCATTGGGGGCGGGGTGAGAGCAGAAAGTTGTGGAGGTTGCAGAACAGGGTTTAGTTAATTTCACGTCACGATCCCCCCAGGCCCTTTCCCTGCAGACACACACCCGACATTCTGCCATGCTGGGGAAACGTGTCATCTCTTTACTCCAGTGGGGACCTGGCCCCTCCTGCCGGGGCTCAGCCCAGAGACATTTCCCAGCCTCCCCAGTAATAAAGTCTGTGAAGGAAACGCTAGAAAGGAGCAGAAGCAAAGGGGCTGGGCAGGCTCCATAGGGGACACTGGCTCCTCCTGTTCCCTCCTGGGCCCCGGCCAAGCCCTGCTGCTGGCAGAGAACAGCCGCCCCATCGCCACCCCTGAGGCAGCCACGTCTCGGGGCTCCCCAAACAGCCCCCCAACCCCGACCCCCTTCGGGGAGTGACTCGGGGCAGCAATTCCCCACCCGAACGAGGACAAAGGGCTGCAGATAAACTGGGGGGGGGGGAACATCCCAAATCTGAGGAGAATGTAAATGGCCGTTGGAGACTGATGGAGAAAATGGGGCAAAAGAAGAGACGGGAGAGTCCGTCATTGTGGGATTTCTGTAGCCACATGTGGTGAGGGGAGAGCAAAGGAGAAGAAGCGGAGAGAGAATTGTGATCAGTGTGTGAGAGGGACGTGGCACAAGGAATGTCAGGAACAGATGGCTTCTGAAGTTCTTGCAGGACATGACGGGGAAAAGGTTCTGTCTGCCTAACAAGGGACTTGAACCCTGGACCCTCAGTCTGATGCGCGACCAACTGAGCTAGCCAGGATCACATGGGAAATGGGCAAGTTTAGTGCAGAAGAGAAACTAGTCAAGAAAAAGAGGGCAGGAAACAATACAGAAAACTTGCTACTCTCTCTCTCTTAGCAGCCCTTGCCCCAGCCTGCTCCTCCATCTGGTGCCCTGAGACCTTCTTCTTTTTTTATTTAAATAATGGATCCAGGAGAAAACACGGTTATACAAAGCAAAATGAAATCACAGACAAAAATGCCATTGAGGAAGAGGGCAGATTTCTATGAGCTTGCGCTGTGCAGATTTTTCTATATAGTGCGAGACAGAAGAGGGGGGGTCCAACTCTTCACATCTACAACTCCCCAAAACTCTACAACATTTAAAAGTCCAGAATATTCTCAAATCTCTGGGGATTCCAAAACCCCAGGAAGCTTTGGGGCCTCAAGAACTCCAAAGAGCTCATCTTCCCTGTCTCCAGATGCACAAGAGCTTTTGGTCAGGACGGCTCGATGGGATCTTCACAACAGGTTGGGGCTCTAGAACTTGCCACCTTGGCTACCGCTGCCTGCAGTCCTGCGGTTTGACCCAATGGTTGGGATTCTCACAGCGTTACCTGATGCCCACAAGTCTGGCCCTTGTGTTTGCTGCCACGCTTTCCCCCTTGCCCACATGACACTTAAGGAAAGGAGTGCCAGGGCCAGGCTTCACAGTCATAGCTACTCCATACGAAACCAGTCAGGACTCTGCGGGAGCCTCCTCTCTCTGAGCAGACTGTCTCCAGGGCAAGAAGCTTACACAGCTTCCACCTTCCTGGGTCTGACTTCGGGGAACTCAGCCAGGCCAGCGTGTGGGGCGGCTGCTGACGCTCTGTGGCCAACATCAGAGTGTGGTAGGAAAGCAGGGCCAGCCCCCCTGGTGGGGCCTCTGACCGTTCCCCTTTATGGTGCTCACTCTTGTAGTGGGGCAGGAGATTCTCCCCAAGAGGCTTTTCCCCAGCCGGCGAGAAGCAGGGAAACACCCAGGCTCCCAGGGTGCTATTTAGCAAACCCCCTCGAGCACAGGGGCACATTGGGAAGAGGGAAACTGCTCTACACACTCGCCCGGGCAGCTGCCCAGTGTCTTTGGTGAGTCCGGAAGGGCAAAGGCTGGACTGGGAGCCCCTGGGGCTCATGCCCTAGCCTGTGTGACGCCCCACCCCCACCTCCTTCCCAGGGCTATTGCTGAACCCAGAGCATTGGCCACACGGTCTTTCTTCCTCCAGAGGGAAGAAAAAGAGGAAGGGTTCTTGGGACTTTTTTTTTATCTCTGGCCCAGCTCACCAGGCTCTGCCTCCTCCCTCTCCCCCAAAGCGCTGCCGCTCCGCCTCCCTCCCCCCCGCCCTCCCTCCCAGGCTTGCTGCACGCCGAACAGCTGGGGCGCGGCAAGCCTGGGAGGGAGGAAAAGCGGATTGGCGGCGGCATCTCCGGACTCGGAGGTGAGTTGGGGCCGGGCGCGAGGAGCTGCCGGTGGGTGCTCTGCTGCTTCGCTCCCCTCCCTCCCTGGGGGGGGGGAATGCAGCGGGCCCAGGGATTTGGGGAAGGGGGGCGGGGGTGGAGCGCCTGGCCCCACAGCGCTTCCTGCCAGCCCCAGACTGCGCTGTCTGGGCCTGCTCCTGTGGGTGTGAGCCTCTCTCCTGACTCCTAAGGACTCAGCAGGAGCAAGGGGCCTGTCCAGGAAATGGCCAGGGCTTCTGGGAACCCGGGGGTGGCTCTGGACACCACCAGGAGTCATTTCGCTCCCAGCACACAAGGGAACTTAAAAAGTTGAGTGCCCAGACATGGGGCTTGAACCCCAGACTAAGAGCTTGATGCTCTACTGACTGAGCTAGCCCAGTTCAGTGAGTGTAACTGCCCCCTTCCACCACCAGAGCAGGCAGGTAAAACAGAGGCAAAACAAAGTCCCAGGAGCCCTTCCTCTTTTTCTCCATGGCCACAGCCCATCCGCAGGATTCCTCCTGCTCCTCCCTCCTGTGCCCCAGTGCCACGAAATCTCCGCACCTAGACAGCCGGTCCGGCCTCTGTCCCCCAATCCCCCATGCTTAAGCCTCCCGACCAAACCCTGCCCCTGGCTCCATAGAACTGAGTCTCATCTCGCTGGGAACTCGACTCCTTGTGCCCAGAGTGTCTCTGTCCCCTCCGTACATGATTCGACAAACACAGTGTCCGTCTGTTCTAAAGAAGTGCTTGGAGAGACTTTTCCCATGTGGCCTAATGGAGCAGGCGTCTGACTGTGGATCAGACAATTGAGGGTTCAAGTCCCTTCGCGGTTGTACTTTGTGCACTTTTCTCTTTGTACTGAACGTCCGGCTTTCTTCAGGGCTGGAGTCTCTTCTTGGCCACTGTGGCTTCAGCTACAGCCACAGGAAATAGGTTGTCAGGGTTGACTCCGAACTCTGGGCTACAGTCATGGGCACCTGCATGAAAGACCCCCAAAACTTATTTTTACCAGCTTAGGATAAAAACGTCCCCAAGGCACAAAACCCTTTTGTCCTTGAACGGTACGCTGCCACCACCAAGTGATTTAAACAAACATTCAGGGAGGGTGTAACAAAGTGGGACTGTTCCTAATGTTTCCTCTGAATACTGTGTGGGTGCCTCAGTTTCCCCTATGCCTCAGTTTCCCCTCTGCATTTCTTAAGTCTCTAGGTGGTGGAATAAGGGGTGTGATTGTTGCAAAGCCCTAGAGGGCCAGTGTGATGACAGAGAATGGCCGACACCCTGTTTCCTGGCAATTGCTGACCTGGGCCCCTCCCCTGCAAAGGTGCCGGCTGAAGGGGTTGGAGAACAAAGGGATCAGTGATCTCCTGGCCCAGGAAGGAGACAAAGGCAGAGGAGGGGCTGGAGAGTTTGGAGCTGGCTGGGCAGATGGAGGGAGATCCAGATGGGCTCTGGCCTCCCCACAACCCAAGATGGACCTGACTGAGGGGTCCTGTTCTCTGTACCTACAAGCTCTGGTTTAGACCCTGTTTCTATAGTCTAATAAACCTCCTGTTTCACTGGCTGGCTGAGAGTCACGTCTGATTGGAAGCTGGGGGGCAGGGCCCTCTGGCTTCCCCACGAGCCCCGCTGGGTGAAGAAGGGGATGCTGAATGCTCTGGGGTCAGACCCAGGAAGGTGGAAACTGGGGAAGCTTCTTGCCCTGGAGACAGTCGGCTCAGCGAGGAGGCTCCTCCAGAGTCCTGACTGGCTTCGTAGGGAGCAGTTCCAGAGCATCGCCCGGCAGGGGCATCGACAGAGCAGTGCCTGGGGAGCTCAGGGCTGGGATAGAAGGGGCTGCGGGTCGGGAGTGAGGGGCACCGGCAGAGCGGTGACTGGGAGGAAGTGGTGGCAGCTCTTCGGTGGGTCGGCTGGTAGAACAAAGAACTGGAGCCGGCTCCCAGGAAGTCATCCTTACCTCGCCCTTGTGACTCCAGCTTGAAGGAGAGCTTCTTTCCTTCCCCTGCTGAGAAAGAGCAAGGGAAGAAAAAAAGCCCAGATCCATAGGGTGGCAGAGGCTTCAGGAGCCCACAGCGTTTGCCCATCTGGGGCATTGTGGCTGAGATCTCTGCTGGCCAGCGCCAGCGCTCGCAAGGCGCTAGTGTGGATGCTGGAGGCTGGGTGCTGGGTGCTGGAAGCAGAGACCCAGCAGAGTGGCGCAGCGGCAGCGTGCTGGGCTCATAACCCAGAGCTCGATGGATCGAAACCATCCTCTGCTAGGCAGGTGCTTGTTTCTTTTTGCTCTGGGCCTGCAAGCGAGGGGGCGACCAGCAGAGCGCCAGGAGCCGAGGCCGTGAGGCAGGAGGTGGCTGAGGTGTGGGACTGCCAGGGAGCTCCCCGGCCCCTCTGGCTGCCTGGGCTGAAGGCGAGAGCCAGGCCTGTGTGTGAGGTCTGAGTGCCGGTGGCTCCCCCACTCCTCGGGAGGGTCTGTCCCAAGGCAGCGGCCCAGCCCCCCTCCAAGGGGGGTGCGTCCCACCAGCATTTCTTGCCCCGTTGGGGCAGGTTCAGCCTCCCCGAGCCCCTTGTAGCCGCCGCCCACGCGCAGTGTCACTGGTAGATACGGGCAGAGGAGACTCGGGGGCCTGGGCTGGGAAATCCCTGGGTGAAACTGGCTGCCTGAGCCCAGCCCCTCTGCACTCAGGGGAGCGGTGAGAGGGGGAGGGGCTCAGGGAGTAAATCCTCAGAAATCTCTCCCCTGGGTTTGTAATGTCAGAGCCCAGCGAACAAGTCCCTGTGTGTGTGAAGGGAGGGGCTGTGAGGGGGAGGGTCCATGGGGGAGTCAGTGTGAGGGGGAGGGGCTGTGAGGGGAGGGGCTGTGAGGGGGAGGGTCCATGGGGGAGTCAGTGTGAGGGGGAGGGGCTGTGAGGGGGAGGGCTATGGAGTGTCTCTATGAGGGGGAGGGGCTGTGAGCATCTCGTCATCTCCAGGCAGCAGGAGCCCCCTGACATGGGAGTTGAACCGCCCCCTCCCCCCAGGTGCTTTGGGGGCCTAGAGCCCAGCATGGAGCTGCTGTCCCTGCAGGGCCCCTGGGAGTCACAGAGGGGTGATGTGAGGTTACTGCCCCATCTGTCCTGGGCTGGGGGGCTGGAGCCCCCGGAACAGCCCTGTGGGGACTCAGCCCTGTGGGGGATTCACTGTGTGTGGAAAAGCCCGTCTAGGAATGGGGATTCCCAGCTGCGTTACAGCGGCGTGACGGAGAGGAAAGAGTTAATGCTTTAGGACAGTCTGGGGGCGCTGGATGGGAAGGAGGGGGCCCGGCTCTCAGGCTGCAGAACGGCCAACCCCAAACATTCAAAACCCTGAGCCAGGCTCACCGAAAATCACAAGATGGGCTTTGAAATCATGAGATTATGTAAAATTAATAGATTTGGGATCTTTTTATTTGCCTTCTGCCTGATGAGCCTTTAGGGCGCACTGGGGAGACATTGTGAATCTTTCTCCTCAGCCGCAAGGGCTAGAAACATCCTGTGTCTTTAAGAGCGAAGGCTGAAATCCTCACGTCTCCCCCTGACTCCAGGAGCTGGGGCTTTAAGGAAAACAACAATTCTCATCAGACTCAAGGCAAAATCAGGAGCGTTGGCAGCACCGAGTGGGACGGAGTCTTTATTCCCCAGGATCCCCTGGAGCCGGGTTCCCAGCCTTGTTCTTTCTGTGGCCCCCGCCCAACATGGTATAAAAACTCCACAGCCCACCCGTGCCACAACGACTGTCTAACGCCGGCCCTGCTGGCTGGTTTAGTTTGGCAAATCCCCCCCTGAAACCTGCTCGCTGCCCCCCCCCCCGGGGGCTCTGGACCCCTGGCTGAGAACCACGGCCTGGGAGCTCTGTTTAGAAGGGGGGAGCAAAGCTGCTGCCTTTCCCGATGGCTGAACTCAGGCCCTTAGCGTGGGATATTCCTGCCCTGCCAGCGACCCCAGGAAAGCTCACTGAGCCTCTGCCTGGCCTCAGGGACAGTCTCAGCCGGCAGGGCCCCAGGGGGCAATGAAGCAGCTGGGTCAGGCTGGGAACCCTCATTCCCAGAGAAGTACCCTGGCTCCCTGCTCAGCAGCTGAGAAGTCAATTCCCCCCACGCCCGATGAACCAGCCTGGAGCTCAGTGCAGCGCTGGGGGTTTCTCCTTTCACTCCACTGAAGGCTGCTGTCAGATCTCCCAAAACCAGTGCTCCAGAGGAGGCTTGAACTCACAATCACTCCATGCATCACTGCCCTATAAGTACTGCACATTAACCGCTTGTGCCACTGGAAAACACACTGGGTAAAACACATTGACTAGATCTTGACCAACAATTCTGGACCTTGATACAAAACAATGGCTCCCCCAAAGAATGGGGTTGTGTGACCTGCTTTGCGTGGTGGAGAAATAGCTCATCGCTTTGAGCATTGGCTTGCTAAACCCAGGGTTGTGAGTTCAATCCTTGAGGGGGCCATCTGGGGCAAAAATTGGGGATTGGTCCTACTTTGAGCAGGGGGGTGGACTAAACCTACTAAGGGCCCTTCCAACCTTGATATTCTATGTCCTGGCACCCTCTTGTGGCCATTTCCTTTCCCTTCGTTCGGGGAAAAGCTTTGGGATTTTGTGTACAAACTTTATTTCCTCAGGAGAGACCCAGGAGCGGGGGCTGCCTGCGTCTTCCCAGCACCCACTAGATTAGAAGGTGCCCGACAAACACCCTTAAGACGAGGCAGCCGTCAAAAAAATCATCTCCACTCTTCCCTTGAGTGACAGCCTGAATCGTTCCTTGTCCGGGCAGAGCCCAAGGACTGGAACCAGCAGCAGCAACAAACCCTCAGTGCGTAGCAGGAACAACCCAAACTGTGTGTTCAAAGGAGCTGTCTCCTTCCTTCGGGGGGTCACGTTTGCCATTAAGGTCACTGATTTTCATTTCCCTTCTCTGAGGGCAGAGATGGGGCTGGAGCCACCTCAGGCTGGGATGTGGAACCCAGGTCCCCACCTGTCAGTCACTCTGGGGACCTGTCTCTGCTCACAGCTGACAGGCTGCCTCCAGCCTCTCCAGCCAGCTCCTGAGCGCTGTGGGGGTGAGTCATTTGCCAAGCATCAGTGGCACACAGGAGAGGCTCTTTCGCCAGGTGCGTTGGTGGTGTAGTGGTGAGCAGAGCTGCCCTCCAAGCAGTTGACCTGGGTTCGATTCCCAGCCAATGCAGGGGTGTGAGGTTTTTCTGGCGGGGAATTGGTTAAATTTCAATCGCTTTGGATCAGTTTATCAATGGAAGGAGATAATTAATGTCCCAACTCCCAGCAGGTCACTAAACACCCAGTGGGGGAAGAAAGGAGCGGGACTATCCAGTGAGCTGTTGGAGTCACCCTTGTATTACAATGTTTGGTTAATTTTTTTTTTAATTTTTCCTTTACTTCTCTCTCCTATTTAGACTCAGAGCCTTTAAGGGACTATGGATGCTGAGCGATCCGCTGTCGTGACCTGCACAGGATGTGCCATGTTTGTCTTTCTTCCACAGGATAGAAGCGACTTTGTCTGTACAAAGTGCAAGCTGATCTCCGTATTGAAGGAGAAGATTCAAGGTCTGGAGAAACGAGTATCAACCCTGCGTTCC
Source organism: Chelydra serpentina (assembly GCA_037349315.1). Taxonomy (NCBI): domain Eukaryota; kingdom Metazoa; phylum Chordata; order Testudines; family Chelydridae; genus Chelydra; species Chelydra serpentina. Next base: position 69,858 of record JBAIAC010000506.1, on the reverse strand, counting down.
ATAAAAGAAAATGAGGAGTTCCTGGATAGACGTCAGGGTCGGCTTCAGCGGGCACAGTGTTGTGAGGATTCAGAGCAGGCTACGCAGTGGGGACAGAAGGCCAGGGAGGATAATTGGCGGCATGTGACCTCCAGAAGAGGAAAGAGTATGAGACAAGTCCATGTACAAGAAACGCATATTCAGATGAGCAACCGTTTTCATGTTCGCTCCACAGGTACTAGTGCAGAGAGTGGAGTGAATGATGCATCTGAGGGAACAGAGCAGAAGGAGACTCCACTGATTGGAAGGCATGAGATGCACAGTCCTAGGGATGGGGGTTCCATGACCACCACTCCCAAGAGGAGGAGGAGGGTGGTGGTGGTCGGGGACTCTCTCCTCAGGGGGACTGAGTCATCTATCTGCCGCCCTGACCGGGAAAACCGAGAGGTGTGTTGCTTGCCAGGGGCTAGGATTTATGATGTGACGGAGAGACTGCCGAGACTCATCAAGCCCTCAGATCGCTACCCCTTCCTGCTTCTCCACGTGGGCACCAATGATACTGCCAAGAATGACCTTGAGCGTATCACTGCAGACTACGTGGCTCTGGGAAGAAGGATAAAGGCGTTTGAGGTGCAAGTGGTGTTCTCGTCTATCCTCCCTGTGGCAGGAAAAGGCCGGGGTAGAGACCGTCGAATTGTGGAAGTCAACGAAAGGCTACGCAGATGGTGTCGGAGAGAAGGGTTTGGATTCTTTGACCATGGCATGGTGTTCCAAGAAGAAGGAGTGCTAGGCAGAGACGGGCTCCACCTGACGAAGAGAGGGAAGAGCATCTTTGGAAGCAGGCTGGACAACCTAGTGAGGAGGGCTTTAAACTAGGTTCACGGGGGGAAGGAGACCAAAGCCCCGAGGTAAGTGGGGAAGTGGGATACCGGGAGGAAGCACAAGTAGGTGAGTGCAAGAGGGGAGGGCTCCTGCCCCATACTGGGACAGCAGGACGATCGGTGAGTTATCTTAAATGCCTGTACACAAATGCAAGAAGCCTGGGGAACAAGCAGGGAGAACTGGAAGTCCTGGCACAGTCAAGGAATTATGATGTAATTGGAATAACAGCGACTTGGTGGGATAACTCACACGATTGGAGTACTGTCATGGATGGATATAAACTGTTCAGGAAGGATAGGCAGGGCAGAAAAGGTGGGGGAGTTGCGTTGTATGTAAGAGAGCAGTATGACTGCTCAGAGCTCCAGTATGAAACTGCAGAAAAACCTGAGAGTCTCTGGATTAAATGTAGAAGTGTGAGCAACAAGGGTAATGTCGTGGTGGGAGTCTGCTACAGACCACCAGACCAGGGGGATGAGGTGGACTAGGCTTTCTTCCAGCAACTAACAGAAGTTACTAGATCACAGGCCCTGGTTCTCATGGGTGACTTTAATCACCCTGATATCTGTTGGGAGAGCATACAGCGGTCCACAGACAATCCAGGATGTTTTTGGAAAGTGTAGGGGACAATTTCCTGGTGCAAGTGCTGGAGGAACTAACTAGGGGAAAAGCTCTTCTTGACCTGCTGCTCACAAACAGGGGAGAAATAGTAGAGGAAGCAATAGTGGATGGGAACGTGGGAGGCAGTGACCATGAGATGGTCGAGTTCAGGATCCTGACACAAGGAAGAAAGGAGAGCAGTAGAATACAGAGCCTGGACTTCAGAAAAGCAGACTTTGACTCCCTCAGGGAACGGATGGGCAAGGTCCCCTGGGAGAATAACATGAGGGGGAAAGGAGTCGAGGAAAACTGGCTGTATTTTAAAGAAACCTTATTGAGGTTGCAGGAACAAACCATCCCGATGTTGTTACAAATTATTTCTTTTAGGACACGTATAGTTAATACGAATTACTCCTGGTAGGACACGTACAGTTTGCTCTAGGCTGAGGCTTTCAAATAAAGATCAGTCTGCAGAGAATTTTTAAAAGCTAATAAGTTTATTACATTTGCAAATGTGGTATTGTCTGTTAAGCAGCACGAGACCCTGATTACAGAATACACAAAGGTTATATACTATTGGCAAAGCATGTTGTCTGCGTGCATCGGGGGCTTACACCAATAAACGAGCCTTTCCCTTATTTATGGCCAATCCCTTATGGTTACGACCTCGTGCACACAGGCCGAAGCCGCAACATCCTTAGGCAGGCAGCACCAGGCTGACACAGCAATTAAGAGACAAGCAATACATTTTTATATTTAGTGTTCATTGTTTTCCCTTATCGTAGACTGACTTCAGATGTTCCCTCTGGAGGCGTTGCCCCCCCCTCCTTCTTAGTACATGGTGTGCTCGCCTTTGACTAATGGCAGCAGGAGCCTCAAAATGGAGTCACATATGCTAACTTCCCTTAACAATGTGTAGAAAGAAAAGTAAATATGGCAGGCGACCAGCTTGGCTTAATAGTGAAATCCTTGCTCGTCTTAAACACAAAAAAGCAGCTTACAAGAAGTGGAAGATTGGACAAATGTCCAGGGAAGAGTATAAACATATTGTTCAGGCATGCAGGAGTGAAATTAGGAAGGCCAAATCACACTTGGAGTTGCAGCTAGCTGGAGATGTTAGGAGTAACAAGAAGGGTTTCTTCAGGTATGTGAGCAACAAGAAGAAGGTCAAGGAAAGTGTGGGCCCCTTGCTGAATGAGGGAGGGAACCTAGTGACAGAGGATGTGGAGAAAGCTAGTGTACTCAATGCTTTTTTTGCCTCTGTCTTCACAGACAAGGTCAGGTCCCAGGCGGATGCACTCCTCAGCACGGTATGGGGAGGAGGTGACCAGCCCTCTGTGGAGAAAGAAGTAGTTCGGGACTATTTAGAAAAGCTGGACGAACACAAGTCCATGGGGCCGGATGCACTGCATCCGAGGGTGCTAAAGGAGTTGGCCGATGTGATTGCAGAGCCATTGGCCATTATCTTTGACAAATCATGGCAATCGGGGGAGGTCCCGGATGACTGGAAAAAAGCTAATGTAGTGCCCATCTTTAAAAAAGGGAAGAAGGAAGATCCGGGGAACTACAGGCCAGTCAGTCTCACCTCAGTCCCTGGAAAAATCATGGAACAGGTCCTCAAGGAATCAATTCTGAACCACTTAAAGGAGGGGAAAGTGATCAGGAACAGTCAGCATGGATTCACCAAGGGCAAATCATGCCTGACTAACCTAATTGCCTTCTATGATGAGATAACTGGCTCTGTGGATGAGGGGAAAGCAGTGGATGTGCTATTTCTTGACTTTAGCAAAGCTTTTGATACAGTCTCGCACAGAGTTCTTGCCAGCAAGTTAAAGAAGTATGGGCTGGATGAATGGACGGTAAGGTGGATAGAAAACTGGCTGGATGGTCGTGCTCAACGGGTAGTGATCAATGGCTCCATGTCTAGTTGGCAGCCGGTATCAAGTGGAGTGCCCCAAGGGTCGGTGCTGGGGCCGGTTTTGTTCAATATCTTCATCAACGACCTGGAGGATGGTGTGGACTGCACCCTTAGCAAGTTTGCAGATGACACTAAACTGGGAGGAGTGGTTGATACGCTGGAGGGTAGGGACAGGATACAGAGGGACCTAGACAAATTAGAGGATTGGGCCAAAAGAAATCTGATGAGGTTCAACAAGGACAAGTGCAGAGTCCTGCACTTAGGACGGAAGAATCCCATGCACTGCTACAGACTAGGGACCGAATGGCTGGGCAGCAGTTCTGCAGAAAAGGACCTAGGGGTTACGGTGGACGAAAAGCTGAATATGAGTCAGCAGTGTGCCCTTGTTGCCAAGAAGGCTAACGGCATTTTGGGCTGTATAAGTAGGGGCATTGCCAGCAGATCGAGGGACGTGATTATTCCCCTCTATTCGGCACTGGTGAGGCCTCATTTGGAGTACTGTGTCCAGTTTTGGGCCCCACACTACAAGAAGGATGTGGATAAATTGGAAAGAGTCCAACGGAGGGCAACAAAAATGATTAGGGGGCTGGAGCACATGACATATGAGGAGAGGCTGAGGGAACTGGGATTGTTTAGCCTGCAGAAGAGAAGAGTGAGGGGGGATTTGATAGCTGCTTTCAACTACCTAAAAGGGGGTTCCAAAGAGGATGGATCTAGACTGTTCTCAGTGGTAGAAGATGACAGAACAAGGAGTAATGGTCTCAAGTTGCAAAGGGGGAGGTTTAGGTTGGATATTAGGAAAAACTTTTTCACTAGTAGGGTGGTGAAGCACTGGAATGGGTTACCTAGGGAGGTGGTGGAATCTCCTTCCTTAGAGGTTTTTAAGATCAGGCTTGACAAAGCCCTGGCTGGAATGATCTAGTTGGGGTTGGTCCTGCTTTGAGCAGGGGGTTGGACTAGATGACCTCCTGAGGTCCCTTCCAACCCTGAGATTCTATGATTCTATGACTGAGAGAAATGGAGAGTTCCAACTGTTGTCATTTTAGTTTCTTATTGTTCCTTTCTCTGTTTTGTGTGTTGGCCTTTCTATTATATCAGGGTGTGACTGTGTAGCTCAATGCATGTGTGACAAAAGCTCATTGGTACCAATTGGCAAAGGGGTCACTGTTATGCACGAGGAACTCCTGTCTCAGACCTGACAAACTCACCACACCCAATACCCTGATTTGATTATATTTATCCAGGGAGCATAGCAGTGAGATCTCTCCTGAAACTTGCAAATTATTGTTACTCTTAATCACTGCAAGAGTGTGTATGAGTCATATTGAAGGAGTAATGTAAGTACATGGAAAATTATGCTCATATGGTATTGTCATGAAAGTGAGTTACCCCAATCATAGGTCTTCGTGGGGACGACACATTCAAGTGGGAGTGAATTGTCCCCCGTCCCTTGCTAGGCAGTTCTGCGATGTCTTGCTCCATTGTCAACCTTTGCACCAGACCAGAAAAGCCGACGGACAACTATCAAAGACAAACTATAGACATGGAAACCCTGTGGCAGTGACAAGGACCATATGACAATGAGGAGATCGTCCTGTCTGTGAATGTAGACAAAAGACTGATTCTGTTTATAACAGGGTGGAGAGAAACTAACGACCAGTGGTGCTTCTTGAAAGGCAGGGCTCTGGCTCCTAGGGGCTAGCAATCACTACACTAGCCCGTCACCTCACACTTCAATCTACCTGGATAGGGAAGGTACCTATTAAACAGTGTAGGTTGCATTGTGTGATTGTTTTGTGTGTAACTCTGTTTCCATCACTCACGTTTGTTTCAGTTTAAATCTCTCTCCCTTGTTCAATACATTTCCCTTTGTTCAGTAACGGTACTCAAGTGCTGTGTGTGACACAGGAGCAGCGGGCTACAGCAAAATTGGTAACCTGGGCTACACCATTGATTTGACCACTCTTGGAAGACAGGACACTGGGCTAGATCGACCATTGGTCTGACCCAGTCTGGCTGTTCTTGTGTTTTCTGTACAGGAGTGAGGCACTTACAGAGCAGAAATGGGGGGAGGGGCTCTACATTTAATCAGTGTTAGAGAGAAATGTGTTCACACACCGTGAGACTCGATGTACGGAAGAAATAACAAGGGATCCCCAGCTCCTTCCCCCAAGTCTTAATGGGGATTAGCTGCCCACAGCTGCGGCTGCTGCTCGGAGGGGAGCGGTATCAGCTCTCTGCCTGTGGGTGCAGCCCACCCGCTGGCTCTCCTGGGGCAGAGGGTGAGTGGCCGGGCCGGGCTGCACCGGCTGGGGGCTGAACTCTGAACAGGGATCTAAGGACTCTGCACCGGTCTCCAGTGGGGGTCGAGGATGCTGAGGCAGGGGAAACTCAGTGTCACAATCATCAAGACTCAAAGCTGCTTGGGGGTGGAGAGGAGGGGGATCATTGTGTTAGATTTTCAGTGCATCCCTTTAACTACTCACCCACGACAACCTGGCAGCCCCCAGCTTTCTCCCAGCGCTGTGTTGTGTTCTCTGTGGGAAGGGGCTTCTAGGAACTGGTATTTCCAGCTGCATTAAAGAATCATAGAGGAGAAGGAAGAGATAATGTCTTAGAAAAGTCTGTGTGTGTTAGAGGGGTGGGAGGGTGTCCAGAAATCAGTTTGCTCCAGTTTCTTTTCTCTGGGATTTCCTTCAGAAAAGTTGCAGCAGGGAGCAAAATCACCTGCCCTCTCTGAGGCTTGAATTCAGGGCCTGTAGATTAGGAGGCTGACACGCTGCCAACTGTACTTAGAAGGCTGTGAAAGGCTTTTGGCTAAGTGCATGTAGGACCCTCCTGCAGCAGTGACTGGGGCAGGGAAGGAGCCAGGGACGTGCTGGGAGAAGCAGGAAGATCTGGTGCCCAGAGGCCTGTCCTGGCAGCTTTCTGAGCACCAAACTAACCAACTCCCCCTGCCAGTGAGCAACCCACATGGGACTAAGAGCAGTACTAGGGGCTTTCTCCTTGCCACTTCTGCTGGCTTGGGCACGCATCTTGGAGGCCTTTCTAGAACACAATTTGGAACTGAGTTGGGAAAACCAGTTTCAAAACAGGAAGCTCAGGTTTAGATTCATTTATTGATAATATTAAGTAATCCTTCCACCCTAGTGTCACAATCAATATAAGTGCTTCAGCGTTATGGTTTTCCAGAGGGAAAACTTAACTTCTCTCCAAAGGGAGTTGAGAGAAAACACTTTCCAGAGTCCAAGAGAGAGAAGGCAGGTGAGGGTCAGAGCTTGTAGTAGAGCAGCTTCTGTTGGTGAAGGCAAGTTTTGGCGCTAACCCAGAACTCTTCTTCAGCTCTGTATAGCCCCAAAGTTTGTCTCTTCCACAAGAACGGTCCTGCTGGGTCAGACCAAAGGTCCATATACCCCACTATCCTGTCTTTTAACAGTGGTCAATGCCAGGCGCCCCAAAGGGAATGAACAGAACAGGTAATCATCAAGTGATCCATCCCCTTGCCCATTCCCGTCTTCTGGCAAAGAGAGGATAGGGACACCATCCCTACCCATGCTGGATAATAGCTATTGATGGACCCATCCTCCATGAACTTATCTAGTCCAGTTTTGAACCCTGTTCTAGTCTTGGCCTTTACAACATCCTCTGGCAAAGAGTTCCACAGGTTGACTGTGCGTTGTGTGACTACTTCCTTTTGTTCTTTTCAAACCTGCAGCCTATTCATTTCATTTGGTGACCCTAGTTTTTGTGTTATGAGAAGGAGTAAATAACACTCCCAACCTTGGTCCTTTAAAAGATATTATGTGACACCCCCCCCCCCCACCCCACTCCTTGTCTCTCATGTCCTGGGACCAACATGGTGTGATGGTTTGGGGCCACAGAAACCTGCTTGGTGCTGCCCCCTGGTGTGCCAAGGCTACTTCTGCTCCTGCTTCCAGGCCTTTTCCAGCTTGGGACTCCCGAATCCTGTCTGTTTTGAGCCAGATTCCACTGATCTGCTGCAAACACAGACCCAGGTCCGAACCACGTCCACTCACCACTGTAAGGCCCCTGGAAGCGCTCTTGCCTTTGACACCCAGCTGCTCAACTCCAAGGAGGTTCAAACCCTTAATAAATCCGTTTTACCCTGTATAAAGCTTATACAGGGTAAACTCATAAATAGTTCGCTTTCTATTTCAAAGATAGAAAGATATGCACACCTGTTCGCTTTCCCAAGGCACTAACTCGTACTCAAGGAAACTTAATAAGTAAAAAGTGATTTTAATAAGTACAGAAAATAGGATTTCAGTGAGTTCAATTAGTGACAGACAGAACAAAGCAAGTTACTTAGTAAAATAAAATAAAACACGCACGTCTATGTCTATTCAAAGTTAACACAGATAAAAGCCTCACCAGATCCGGATATTTTCCTTTTTACAGGCTGTAGAATTAGCCTAGGTCCAGTAGCCGCACACACCCCCTAGTGTCTTTGTCCTTTGTTCAGTTCCCCTCAGGAATGTCCTTGGGGGGGTGGAGAGCCTCTCCCTTTAGCCAGCTGAAGACAAAATGGAAGGGTCTTGCAAGGGTTTTTATAGCCTTTCTTCCTCTCCCTGCGTAGGATCCAGTTGCCCTGGAGTTTTGGGATGACATGGGCAAGTCACCTGCCCATGCGCCCTAACCAGTCTAACCAGTTGCATTCCAGACCCGGCCCCAATGTGGATTGGGGTCTGCAACGTCTTTTGTCTGTCGAGTGCTCGCATTTAACAGGCACATTCTTTGCTCCAAAGATGATCCCATGCACTTACAAAGGCTATGTACAAAACCAGCAAATATAAAACCAATCTTCATAACTCCAACTACAACAATGATACATGCATACAAACAGGAGGAGTAAATTCAGTAGGTCATAACTTTCACAGAGATATGTTACATGGCACATGTAGCATAAAACATATTTTAGTTACATATATACATTTATAAGCATCTCCCCATAAAGTTTTATGGGGAACATCATCACACATGGATACACCAACACTGCAAACAACAAGGTTCAAAGTCAATGCACATGGAAGAAGCATCTTGTGTTTCATTCCTTGTGTCCTGGTCCCATCCTGTGGCCATTTCCTTTCCCTCCTTTCTGTTACAGGCTTTGGTGTTTTGCACAGAAACATTATTTCCACAGGAGACACCCAGGAGTGGGGGCTGCATTCCTGTACCAAACCGTCACTAGAAGGGGGCAGACAAAGGCCTTTAAGATGAGGCATCTGTCACTGTCAAAAAATCATCTCCCTCCTGCAGGTCACTGGCAGCCTGAGTTTGTTCCATATCCTCCTGGAGTCTGGGGGCTGGACTCAGCACTATCCAGCCCCTCTGTGTGTAGCAGGAACAAACACAAACCTTGTCTTTGAAACAAGCTGTTCCCGTCCTTCTCAGGGAAGATTTTCTGTGATTGAAGTTGAGCTTCAGTTCCCCTCTCCTAGGGGCGGGTTGGGTGTGGGGCCAGCTCCCAATGGGATCTGTTGTCACCTTTGCCCCCTTTCAGTCACTCTGGGATGGTAACTCTGCTCCCAGCTGTCAGGCAGCCTCCAGCCCATCCGCCCTGCTTATGAGCTCCATGGTCAGGTGTCACCACCTTTGCTAGCACCCATAACATGCAGGAAAGGTCCTCCCACCAGGTGCATTGGTGGTATAGTGGTGAGCATAGCTGCCTTCTAAGCAGTTGACCTGGGTTCAATTCCCAGCCAGTGCAATAATTGCTTTTCTCTTTCGTTGGTTCCTTGTCTGGAAGTGGTTTAATTTCAGTCACATTGTGTTAGAATCACATTATCAATAGAATGAGACACTAAATGTTTCAAAGCCCAGCCGGTCACGCAGGTCACACAGGGTGGAGACATATAAGGGGCTGGGATGTGTCATCGGAGAAAGAACATTTGGAAACCTGCATCTCCCGTCCCCTTCCCTTCACTGTTATGATTCCAGCTGTGTGCGATGTTTGCATGATGTTCCTGCGTGATGGGGAAATAAAGTTTTGGGTCAGTTTTTGCTCCTGCAGATTCCTTTGCTGTTACAATTATAATGACATGAACTAAAGGGAGGCATAATAAAAATAAACCCCAAATTGCACTAGAGGTAGGGAAAGAGAAGATCATGCTTAAGCCAAACACGTCAAAATACAAATGAATACTAAAGAGGGGGAGGGGAGAAGAGATCAGGAATGTCAAAATCCCTTTGATATTTGAACTCGCGTTGCTAGAATCAAAGTTCAGACTTGACACTGTGGGAAACATACTACTACCCGTCTCTCTGCACACCTGTGGTGAGCAACATCGAGCTGGGACACCTGTTCTGCTTCAATCATTTATTGTCTCACAGTGTTATCTTTCTCTTCCTTCTCCCTCCATTTCTCTTCTCCAGTGGCTCTGTCTTTCTCCTCTTGCTCCCTCTCCCCCTGCCCTGTCCCAGAGACTCTCACTCTACAGCGTTTAGGACAAGCCAGAGCTTCCATGTTCTGTACGTGATCCTGTGTCAGGACGTGTGACCCAGGTCAGAACCAGTCACCAGAACAAATTGACCCTTTATGGGAAACTCCTCTGCCCACCCCCCAAATTACACCCCCCCCCCACTAACGGGGGTGGGGTACTGCTCTGACTGAGAGGCCCCACAGGAGAAATTTCAGCACAAAGACAAATTTGTGTGAAATGTTGAGAAGTGACGAGCCCCCTTCCCCCCCCCCATCCCCAGAACTCTAGTGTCACCCCCATGGCAGCAGCCCAGGGAACCCAGTGGGATGGGGTTACAGAACACAAGGAGGGAGGCAGCAGGGGAGAGAGGGGACAGGGAGTCTCTCTTTTTCCTTCTCTCCACTTTCTCTTCTTCTCTTTCCTTCCAGGAACGGCAGTCACAGCAGGGAGGGGTTTGTCTCATTGTAAGGGACCCGTGTCTGTCACGGGGGTCGTGGACGTGACGGATTCTGTGACTTGCTGCGACCTCCGTGACTTCTGCAGCAGCCGCTGTGGCTGACTCCAGGGCCACCCAAGCAGCTGACTCTGGGGACCGCCCGAGCAGTGACCAATGGGGCTGGCCCTGGGGACCCCTTGACCAGTGCCCCCGGCAGCACTCCTGGGGTGGCCGGAGCAGCAGCTGCCCCCTGGGGCTCCCCATTCCCCAGCAGCACCCGGAGTAGCACCGGGCCCTCGGGGCTGCTCCCCCGGCAGCTGGTCTCATTAGCCATCAAATACATCGAAACGCTTCCACCTGCAAGTGGATTTAGCCCAGGACCCTCAGAGTCAGCAGCTGTTACCCCCCCCCCCGAAGCCTCTGCCTTTCCCCCCCATCCATCCTTCGTCCTTACGGCTGGTAAAAAGTGCTGGGGCCACGGCCCTCTAAGCCCCCCCCACACAGAGCCTGGCAGGCAGCAGCATGTGTGTGTGTGTGTGAGAGAGAGAGAGAGAGAGAGAGACTGGTGTGCTGAGCTGAGCCAGTGAGGGCTAAATTTGGGGCTGTGCCCCTCCCCCTATCTCATTACTGGGGTGTCCCCCTCCCCCTGCCTCAGGACTGGTTGCTTCCAGCAGCTGTCTGAGCTTAGAGACAGTGTGCGACACACTCACTCTTCCCCAACACACACACTCTCTGCCCTGCCACACACACTGCAGTGGAGAAGCAGCTGGCAATCTAGTAGGCTGCCCATGGAACAATGGGACAGAGAAACCTGCATCATGTGATGCTGCACCGGCCCATGAGCCATTGCAAACCCCTCCGACAGCCCCCTGCGGCCAGTTGCACAGTGCGATAGCTACCCACAATGCACTGCTCTTTGGGGCGACGCAAGAGTTGCTAGAGTGGATGCGCTCTGGTGACACAAGGAGCAGAGTGTTTAATTAAAACACTTCAACTAAAGCAGCATAACTCTGTAGTGTGGACACAGCCTGAGAGTGAGACAAGACCGAGCTCCCCTTGACACCAAGGATGCTCAGGGACTGAAACTAAAGAACCACAAGTTCCTCCGTAGTTGACAGGATTCGAACCTGTGCAGGGAAACCCCAATGGATTTCTAGCCCATCGCCTTAACCACTCGGCCACAACTACTGGCTTTGTGCAGTTTTCTCGCTACACTCTAGTTCTGCTCTCACTGAGTGATCGTTTCCTCAGACCAGCTTCCACAACACACTCACTGCCGTGCCATTGTGTAAGTGTGTCCATGGCTGAACAGCAAGAATTCCTGCTCATTTCCCTGCTGGCTGGAGAATGATGACAGTGTGTTTGTGGTTAATGATGTTGCTGTAGATGGTTTATTCCCTGCCTAGACAATTCAGACAGTCCCTTTCCCCATCCTATCCCCAGCACATCAGTGATGCCGATAGCAGGGGCAGGTTTTCTTTGGAGCACTGAGATTTTTGGGGGGAGTTGGTGGCTCCTTTCTTTCCTCACCCTGGAGTAAACTCAGCTTTTTATTCCATCTTTGATGATTCATGGGATAACAACAGCAGCATGAAGAACGAGGAGATGGAATATCTCACTGCCGGGGGAAAGGTGGCCACGTCCCTTCTAGGGTGACCAGATGTCCCGATTTTATAGGGACAGTCCCAATTTTTGGGTCTTTTTGTTATATAGGCTCCTATTACCCCTCACCCCCGTCCTGATTTTTCACATTTGCTCTCTGCTCACCCTACTCCCCTCTGTCTGACCATTGTCACTGCAGGAGAGAAGGTTTGTAAGGAATCGAATGCCCTGGCTCAGACAAGAGACACAGGAAGATTTTGCTGTCCATGTATCCGTGCAAAGGAACTTGTGTCTCTGTGTGAAAACGAGGAGGGAATTGAAACACTCACATGGTGGTGCCGAAGGCAGCAGGGAACCCCATAGGATGAGAATAGGAGATGTTCTCACGCAGCATGTTTCTTACTTTGCCCATCTGTCAATTTGATTATAATTGATGGAAATATGTTGCCATTGGTTTGTGTGTTTACACAGAGATTGACATTAACCAACTAATACGTCCTTCTTCCCAGCCTGCCTAGTCTGCGGTGGGTGAGTTTAGAGGGACACGTTCGCTCTCCCCAGTCCCCGTGCCAGGCCTGTGCTCTCCATGCTGCCCACTTCCCACACTGCTGGGATCCTTCCCTGATCTCCCCCCAGACCTCTGCCCCCCACCCCCACTTCTGGGAGCCCCTCCCAGCACTGTCCATCTCCCCTGCTGGCAGGATCCTGCCACCTTCCTTTCATTTCCTGCCTCCCCCTGAGCAAAAGCTCAGCACTATTCCCACCCTGGGAATTGAGCCTAGGCCACTAGGGTGAAAACCAGGATTCCTGCCCACTAGACCACATGGGACTGGGATCGCTCTGGGGGTCTAAGAGCCGCTCCTAAGAGCAGCAGCGCTGCCCAGCGGGGCCAGCACCCAGCGCTGGATTAACCCTTCCCGTGCTGAGCTTCTCTCTCTCCATTCCCAGCACCTGTGATCAGGAACCAGAGATCGGGGCTCCCAGGTTCTCCACAGCCCAGGACTGAGATTGGGACCCCCCCCCATTGTGCGAGGTGCTGTACAAACCCTGGCCAACACCGGGGCCACCAGGGGGGTCCCCTCAATGTCCCGGAGCCTCTGCTGCCCAAGTTCTCCTGACGCCCCCGGGATCCACACCTCCCCCTCCTGTAAAACACCCACCTTTCCCCACAGCCCTTCTTTCCCTGCCCCCGCACTTTGCTGGCCCACCCTCGGCCCAGCTCCTCCCCCCGCCCCCAGGTGAAGCACAGATGGAGGCAACATCGGCCCCTGGAGACAGCCCCAGTGAGCGCTGCAGCCGCCCCGGGGGGATTTGCAGACACAGGAAGGGAGCAGCTGGGAGCGGTGGGGGCTGGGAAGGAGGGAGGAGCCGGAGCAGCTCCTGGGGGCGGGGCTCTGGCACAGCTCGGGGGCGGGGCAGCTCCTGGGGGCGGGGCTCTGGCTCCATTGTGAGCCGGGGGCGGGGCAGCTCCTGGGGGCGGGGCTCTGGCACAGCCCGGGGGAGGGGCAGCTCCTGGGGGCGGGGCTCTGGCCCCATTGTGAGCCGGGTGCGGGGCTGAGCAGCGGCTCCCTGGGGGAGTCCCGTGTTTGCCGGCAGCGCTGGTGGCAGGTGTCCAGGTGGGGACAGAGCCTGGGGCCGGGGGGTTCCCCTGTGTGGGGCCGGGGGCGGCGGGGGGACGAGCCGGAGCGGCGGGCGGGGGAAGGACAGTGGGACACGTGGGGGGTGGAGCGTCCCCTGGGAGCCAGGAAAGTCCGGGGGGAGAAGAAAGTGTCAGTGTGTGTGTCTGTGTGTGTGTGTGTCAGTGTGTGTCTGTGTGTGTGTGTGTCTGTGTGTGTGTGTGTGTCTGTGTGTGTGTGTTGCTATTTGCATCCTTGTGCCACGTCCCTCTCACACACTGATCACAATTCTCTCTCCGCTTCTTCCCCTTTGCTCTCCCCTCACCACATGTGGCTACAGAAATCCCACAGTGACGGACTCTCCCGTCTCTTCTTTTGCCCCATTTTCTCCATCAGTCTCCAAGGGCCATTTCAATTCTCCCCAGATTTGGGATGTTCCCCCCCCAGGTTATCTGCAGCCCTTTGTCCTCGTTCGGGTGGGGAATTGCTGCCCCGAGTCACTCCCCAAAGGGGGTCGGGGGTGGTGGGGGCTGTTTGGGGAGCCCCGAGACGTGGCTGCCTCAGGGGTGGCGATGGGGCGGCTGTTCTCTGCCAGCAGCAGGGCTTCGCCGGGGCCCAGGAGGGAACAGGGGGAGCCAGTGTCCCCTATGGAGCCTGCCCAGCCCCTTTGCTTCTGCTCCTTTCTAGCGTTTCCTTCACAGACTGTATTACTGGGGAGGCTGGAAAATGTCTCTGGGCTCAGCCCCGGCAGGAGGGGCCAGGTCCCCACTGGAGTAAAGAGATGATGCGTTTCCCCAGCATGGCAGAATGTCGGGTGTGTGTCTGCAGGGAAAGGGCCTGGGGGGATCGTGACGTGAAATTAACTAAACCCTGTTCTGCAACCTACACAACTTTCTGCTCTCACCCCGCCCCCAACGAACAAGCGACAGTGACACCGGGTGGCCACGTGGGGTAATGCACACAGCGTCTCTCTCAGAGAGCGACAGTGACACCGGGTGGCCACGTGGGGTAATGCACACAGCGTCTCTCAGAGAGCAACAGTGACACTGGGTGGCCACGTGGGGTAATGCACACAGCGTCTCTCTCAGAGAGCAACAGTGACACCGGGTGGCCACGTGGGGTAATGCACACAGCGTCTCTCTCAGAGAGCGACAGTGACACCGGGTGCCACGTGGGGTAACGCACACAGCGTCTCTCTCAGAGAGTGACAGTGACACCAGGTGCCACGTGGGGTAATGCACACAGCATCTCTCTCAGAGAGCGACAGTGACACCGGCTGGCTATGTGGGGTAATGCACACAGCGTCTCTCTCAGAGAGCAACAGTGACACCGGGTGGCCACGTGGGGTAACGCACAAAGCGTCTCTCTCAGAGAGCGACAGTGACACCGGGTGGCCACGTGGGGTAATGCACACAGCGTCTCTCTCAGAGAGCGACAGTGACACCGGGTGGCCACGTGGGGTAATGCACACAGCATCTCTCTCAGAGAGCAACAGTGACACCGGGTGGCCACGTGGGGTAATGCACAAAGCGTCTCTCTCAGAGAGCATTTCCTGGACAGGCCCCTTGCTCCTGCTGAGTCCTTAGGAGTCAGGAGAGAGGCTTGCACCCACAGGAGAAGGCCCAGACAGCGCAGTCTGGGGCTGGCAGGAAGCGCTGGGGGGCCAGGTGTTGAGAGACCTGAGGGGAGAGAGGGAGAGAAGCGATGAGGACAGAGTGCCAGTGTAAAGGGGGTTATGGTCCTCCTAGTGCAGCAAACTTTCCTGGCTTATCCACGACCCCGGTGGAATGGGCTAGTGAAAGGCCCTGAGTCCCCACTCCCACTCCCTCACCCAGAGGTAGCCTGACCTCGAGGACTCTCTGTCTACTCTCGTGTGTGGCAGAGTCCTCGTAACCCCGACAAGGCTGGGCCCAGGACCCTGGGGGGCTCGACCCCCAGTCTTGTTGTGGTCACTTAGTACAGGGGCTGGGGCGTCCCCACTCTGGGGTTCTTTCTCCGCTCTGGATGCTTCCCTGACCCACGGATCGTTGCATGTGCTTCAAGCAAATCCAATGGATTAAAGAGCAATCGATTTAAACCATAAGGAAAATGGGAACGGTTCAAGGGAAACACGTCACCTCGTTCTGTGGCTCAGGGATATCGCAAACAGCGTCTCTGGGACAGACGGGACATTCACAGTCTCCCCCTCACATGGCCCAGGCCCTGTCTGTGGTGCAGGGATGCCACCGGTCGGACACGTGCTCTGGCGGTGGCCCCATGCCCTCAGGCTCTAGATGGCAGGACCCTTCCTCCCAGCTTCGGCCCCCATGGCGGGGTTCTGATCCCACATTGAGGGCACGGAGGGAGCCGCACTCAGCCCTTGTCTGCCCCAGCTCTTCCCCAACCTCACCCTCAGCCTGGGCCCCTGGCTCCTGGCCCAGCCTCGTCCCCCTTACCCCTGTCCGCTCCCCTCTCCCAAGGAAGCCATGGCCCTGCTCCCAGCCCCAGTTCTCGACTGTGGCTTCCGAGGGGCCGCAGACATGGACAAGAGGGCACAATGTGAAAAGTTTTGGGACCACTGGATTAGGGTGACGTCCTCAATCACTTCTATGCAGTCCAATAAAAGGTATTTCTCACCCACCTCGCCCCTCCATCAGGACGGACTCGGTATGTTCTGCCGCCCTTCACTCGGACAGGAAGGAGAATAACATTTCATTCCACTCAATGCTACAGTGATTTGTAACCCAACACCAGCCAGAACTGGTTCCTTTGGCAAAGCGGCCCCAGCATGCTGCATACCCAGGCCGAGTAGGGGTGTCTGGGCAAACACGGTCTGGTCCTGACGTCTTTCCCCAGCTCATCACTAGATGTGAGGGGGGAGCTCATCCAGACCCTGCTTACACTTAGTATTTAAAAACTCCTGATTGTCCTGATCTCTGCTGGCCTTAGATTTCTGCTCCTGTCCTTTTTTTGACAGCTCAGATGAGGTGGCCGAGTGGTTAAGGTGATGGATGCTAATCCATTGTTCTTTGCACGCATGGGTTCAAATCCCATCAGATGCATTTAATCTTCTCCTTCCTTTAGAAGCAACCATCTCCCCTCTTGGTACAATGAGAGACCAAAGGGTAGGAATAAATGGTAATTTTTTACAATGGAGAGGGGTAACTACTGGTGTTCCCCAAGGGTCAGTCCTAGGACCAATCCTATTCAACTTATTCATAAATGATTTGGAAGAAGGGGTAAACAGTGAGGTGCAAAGTCTGCAGATGATACTAAGCTGCTCAAGATAGTTAAGACCAAAGCAGACTGTGAAGAACTACAAAAAGATCTCACAAAACTAAATGATTGGGCAATAAAATGGCAAATGAAATTTAATGTGGATAAATGTAAAGTAATGCACATTGGAAAAAATAACCCTAACTATACATACAATATGATGGGGGCTAATTTAGCTACAACTAATCAGGAAAAAGTTCTTGGAGTTATCATGGATAGTTCTCTAAAGATGTCCATGCAGTGTGCAGCGGCAGTCAAAAAAGCAAACGGGATGTTAGGAATCATTAAAAAGGGATAGAGAATAAGACGGAGAATATCTTACTGCCCCTATACAAATCCATAGTGCGCCCACATCTTGAATACTGCGTACAATTGTGGTCTCCTCATCTCAAAAAGGATATACTGGCATTAGAAAAGGTTCAGAAAAGGGCAACTAAAATGATTAGGGGTCTGGACCGGGTCCCATATGAAGAGAGATTAAAGAGGCTAGGACCTTTTAGCTTGGAAGAGAGGAGACTAAGCGGGGTATGATAGAGGTATATAAAATTATGAGTGGTGTGGAGGAAGTGAATAAGGAAAAGTTATTTACTTGTTCTCATAATAAAAGAACTAGGGGCCACCCAATGAAATTAGCGGGAAGCAGGTTTAAAACAAATAAAAGGAAGTTCTTCTTCACACAGCGCACAGTCAACCTGTGGAACTCCTTGCCTGAGGAGGCTCTGAAGGCTAGGACTATAACAGGGTTTAAAAGAGAACTGGATAAATTCATGGAGGTTAAGTCCATTAATGGCTATTAGCCAGAATGGGTAAGAAATGGTGTCCTTAGCCTCTGTTTGTCAGAGGGGGGTGATGGATGGCAGGAGAGAGATCACTTAATCATTACCTCTTAGGTCCACTCACTCAGCGTCACCTGGCATTGGCCACTGTCGGTGGACAGGATACTGGGATGGATGGACCTTTGGTCTGACCCAGTATGGCCGTTCTTATGTTCTTATGTTCTTAAGCCAAGTTGCTTCCTGCAAACACAAACCTACTCAGGACTCCCTTGCGTTAAATAAAATACGTCTAAATCCCAGATTTCTAAAATAATTCTGTAGGTCTTGTATTTTATCTCAAAAGGTAACACCTCTTAATCTCCCCCAAACAATCTCCGCCAAATAATTTCCTTTGCACAGATCCATGAACAGTAAAATTGTTGCTTCCAACAAAGTGGGTATTCACCCACGAAAGCTTATGCTCCAATACCTCTGTTCGTCTATAAGGTGCCACAGGACCCTTTGTCGCTTCTACAGATCCAGACTAAAACGGCTCCCCCGCTGATACTTGAAATCTTTCTGTGTCTCTTGTCTGAGCCAGGGCATTCAATTCCATTGAAACCTTCTCTCCTGCAGTGACAATGTTCACCGAGAGGGGACATGGCACCTTCAGCCCTGACAGTGAGATATTCGCTCTCCTCTTTCTTCATGCTGCTGTAATTCTGTGCATTACCCCACGTGGCCACCCAGTGTCACTGTTGCTCTCTGAGAGAGACGCTGTGTGCATTACCCCACGTGGCCACCCGGTGTCACTGTTGCTCTCTGAGAGAGACGCTGTGTGCATTACCCCATGTGGCCACCCGGTGTCACTGTTGCTCTCTGAGAGAGACGCTGTGTGCATTACCCCACGTGGCACCCGGTGTCACTGTTGCTCTCTGAGAGAGACGCTGTGTGCGTTACCCCACGTGGCCACCCGGTGTCACTGTTGCTCTCTGAGAGAGACGCTGTGTGCATTACCCCACGTGGCACTCGGTGTCACTGTTGCTCTCTGAGAGATGCTGTGTGCGTTACCCCACGTGGCCACCCGGTGTCACTGTTGCTCTCTGAGAGAGACGCTGTGTGCATTACCCCATGTGGCCACCCGGTGTCACTGTTGCTCTCTGAGAGAGATGCTGTGTGCATTACCCCACGTGGCACCCGGTGTCACTGTTGCTCTCTGAGAGAGACGCTGTGTGCGTTACCCCACGTGGCCACCCGGTGTCACTGTTGCTCTCTGAGAGAGACGCTGTGTGCGTTACCCCACGTGGCACTCGGTGTCACTGTTGCTCTCTGAGAGATGCTGTGTGCGTTACCCCACGTGGCCACCCGGTGTCACTGTTGCTCTCTGAGAGAGACGCTGTGTGCGTTACCCCACGTGGCCACCCGGTGTCACTGTTGCTCTCTGAGAGAGACGCTGTGTGCATTACCCCACGTGGCACCCGGTGTCACCGTTGCTCTCTGAGAGAGATGCTGTGTGCGTTACCCCACGTGGCACCCGGTGTCGCTGTCGCTCTCTGAGAGATGCTGTGTGCATTACCCCACGTGGCCACCTGGTGTCACTGTTGCGCTGTAGAGAGATGCTGTGTGCATTACCCCACGTGGCCACCCGGTGTCACTGTCGCTTGTTCATTGGGGGCGGGGCGAGAGCAGAAAGTTGAGGAGGTTGCAAAACAGGGTTTAGTTAATTTCACGTCACGATCCCCCCAGGCCCTTTCCCTGCAGACACACACCCGACATTCTGCCATGCTGGGGAAACGAGTCATCTCTTTACTCCAGTGGGGACCTGGCCCCTCCTGCCGGGGCTCAGCCCAGAGACATTTTCCAGCCTCCCCACTAATACAGTCTGTGAAGGAAACACTAGAAAGGAGCAGAAGCAAAGGGGCTGGGCAGGCTCCATAGGGGACACGGGCTCCTCCTGTTCCCTCCTGGGCCCAGGGGACGCTCCACCCCCCACGTGTCCCACTGTCCTTCCCCCGCCCGCCGCTCCGGCTCGTCCCCCCGCCGCCCCCGGCCCCACACAGGGGAACCCCCCGGCCCCAGGCTCTGTCCCCACCTGGACACCTGCCACCAGCGCTGCCGGCAAACACGGGACTCCCCCAGGGAGCCGCTGCTCAGCCCCGCCCCCCGCTCACAATGGGGCCAGAGCCCCGCCCCCAGGAGCTGCCCCGCCCCCGGGCTGTGCCAGAGCCCCGCCCCCAGGAGCTGCCCCGCCCCCGGGCTGTGCCAGAGCCCCGCCCCCAAGAGCTGCCCCGCCCCCGGCTCACAATGGGGCCAGAGCCCCGCCCCCAGGAGCTGCCCCGCCCCCGGCTCACAATGGAGCCAGAGCCCCGCCCCCAGGAGCTGCCCCGCCCCAGGCTGTGCCAGAGCCCCACCCCCAGAAACTGCCCCGCCCCCGTCTCACAAGGGGGCCAGAGCCCCGCCCCCAGGAGCTGGCCCGCCCCCGGGCTGTGCCAGAGCCCCGCCCCCAGGACCTGCCCCTCTCCCGGGCTGTGCCAGAGCCCCGCCCCCAGGAGCTGCCCCGCCCCAGGCTGTGCCAGAGCCCCACCCCCAGAAACTGCCCCGCCCCCGTCTCACAAGGGGGCCAGAGCCCCGCCCCCAGGAGCTGGCCCGCCCCCGGGCTGTGCCAGAGCCCCGCCCCCAGGACCTGCCCCTCTCCCGGGCTGTGCCAGAGCCCCGCCCCCAGGATCTGCCCCGCCCCCGGGCTGTACCAGAGCCCCGCCCCCTGGAGCTGCCCCGCCCCCGGTTCACAATGGAGCCAGAGCCCCGCCCCCAGGAGCTGCCCCGCCCCCGGCTGTGCCAGAGCCCCGCCCCCTGGAGCTGCCCCACCCCTAGGAGCTGCTCCGGCTCCTCCCTCCTTCCCAGCCCCCACCGCTCCCAGCTGCTCCCTTCCTGTGTCTGCAAATCACCCCGGGGGGGCTGCAGCGCTCACTGGGGCTGTCTCCAGGGGCCGATGTTGCCTCCATTGGTGCTTCACCTGGGGGAGGGGGGAGGAGCTGGGCCCAGGGTGAGCCAGCAAAGTGCGGGGGCAGGGAAAGAAGGGCTGTGGGGAAAGGTGGGTGTTTTACAGGAGGGGGAGGGGTGGATCCCGGGGGCGTCAGGAGAACTTGGGCAGCAAAGGCTCTGGGACATTGAGGGGACCCCCCTGGTGGCCCCGGTGTTGGCCAGGGTTTGTACAGCACCTCGCACAATGAGGGGGGGTCCCAATCTCAGTCCTGGGCTGTGGAGAACCTGGGAGCCCCGATCTCTGGCTCCTGATCACAGGTGCTGGGAATGGAGAGAGAGAAGCTCAGCACGGGAAGGGTTAATCCAGTGCTGGGTGCTGGCCCCGCTGGGCAGCGCTGCTGCTCTTAGGAGCGGCTCTTAGACCCCCAGAGCGATCCCAGTCCCATGTGGTCTAGTGGGCAGGAGTCCTGGTTTTCACCCTCGTGGCCTAGGCTCAATTCCCAGGGTGGGAATAGTGCTGAGCTTTTGCTCAGGGGGAGGCAGGAAATGAAAGGAAGGTGGCAGGATCCTGCCAGCAGGGGAGATGCACAGTACTGGGAGGGGCTCCCAGAAGTGGGGGTGGGGGGCAGAGGTCTGGGGGGAGATCAGGGAAGGATCCCAGCAGTGTGGGAAGTGGGCAGCATGGAGAGCACAGGCCTGGCACGGGGACTGGGGAGAGCGAACGTGTCCCTCTAAACTCACCCACCGCAGACTAGGCAGGCTGGGAAGAAGGACGTATTAGTTGGTTAATGTCAATCTCTGTGTAAACACACAAACCAATGGCAACATATTTCCATCAATTATAATCAAACTGACAGATGGGCAAAGTAAGAAACATGCTGCGTGAGAACATCTCCTATTCTCATCCTAGGGGGTTCCCTGCTGCCTTCGGCACCACCGTGTGAGTGTTTCAATTCCCTCCTCGTTTTCACACAGAGACACAAGTTCCTTTGCACGGATACATGGACAGCAAAATCTTCCTGTGTCTCTTGTCTGAGCCAGGGCATTCGATTCCTTACAAACCTTCTCTCCTGCAGTGACAATGGTCAGACAGAGGGGAGTAGGGTGACCAGACAGCAAATGTGAAAAATCAGGATGGGGGCTGGGGGGTAATAGGAGCCTATATAACAAAAAGACCCAAAAATTGGGACTGTCCCTATAAAATCGGGACATCTGGTCACCCTAGAAGGGACGTGGCCACCTTTCCCCCGGCAGTGAGATATTCCATCTCCTCATTCTTCATGCTGCTGTTGTTATCCCATGAATCATCAAAGATGGAATAAAAAGCTGAGCTTATTCCAGGGTGAGGAAAGAAAGGAGCCACCAACTCCCCAAAAATCTCAGTGCTCCAAAGAAAACCTGCCCCTGCTATCGGCATCACTGATGTGCTGGGGATAGGATGGGGAAAGGGACTGTCTGAATTGTCTAGGCAGGGAATAAACCATCTACAGCAACATCATTAACCACAAACACACTCTCATCATGCTCCAGCCAGCAGGGAAATGAGCAGGAATTCTTGCTGTTCAGCCATGGACACACTTACACAATGGCACGGCAGTGAGTGTGTTGTGGAAGCTGGTCTGAGGAAACGATCACTCAGTGAGAGCAGAACTAGAGTGTAGCGAGAAAACTGCACAAAGCCAGTAGTTGTGGCCGAGTGGTGAAGGCGATGGGCTAGAAATCCATTGGGGTTTTCCCTGCACAGGTTCGAGTCCTGTCAACTACAGAGGAACTTGTGGTTCTTTAGTTTCAGTCCCTGAGCATCCTTGGTGTCAAGGGGAGCTCGGTCTTGTCTCACTCTCAGGCTGTGTCCACACTACAGAGTTATGCTGCTTTAGTTGAAGTGCTTTAATTAAACACTCTGCTCCTTGTGTCACCAGAGCGCATCCACTCTAGCAGCTCTTGCGTCGCCCCAAAGAGCAGTGCATTGTGGGTAGCTATCACATACCCAGCCCCATGCCCTGACTCCTGCACCCCCCCCTCACACTCCCCATCTCCCAGTCCTGACTCCTGCACCCCCACACATAACCAGCCCCCCACACCCCATGTTCTGACTCATGCACCCCCCTCACACACCCCACCCCACCAGACAGGAGCTCCTGCAAACACACCCCATATCCCAACCTGCCCCCCTCGCACCAAATGGGAGCTGCTGTCAGGTGAGCGCTCCACACCCCAACCCCCTGCCCCAACCCTGAGTCCCCTCCCTCACCCTGGCTCCTGGCCAGACCCTGCACCCCAACCCCCAGCCTGCTCCTGCCCCCTAACTCCCTCCCAGACCCTGCACCCCCAGCCCTGTGCTCAGTGCCCCCCCACCCTCAGCTCAGTGCAGAGAGACGCAGAGAATGGGCTAGAACCAGGGAGAAGGTAGGTACCCGCTCTATGTGGGCAGGGGTGGGGGGGATCCTGTTTATCCCTCCCCAGCGCTTCTGCGCTTGTAGTTTACTCCCGGCCCCTCCCTTGCTCCAGGGACCAACCCTAGCTCCCGCCCCGCTGTGCTATTGACCCAGCCCCTGCCTTGCTCCAGTCAGCAGGGACTAATCCTCCCCCCATGTCCCACTGTGCTCATCTGGCCCCTGGCCCCTGCCCCTCTCCAGCTGGGGACCAATCCTCCTCCCCCCCAATGCCCCACAGTGCTCTTGCCCCT
The DNA here is from genome assembly GCA_037349315.1 of Chelydra serpentina. Classification (NCBI taxonomy): domain Eukaryota; kingdom Metazoa; phylum Chordata; order Testudines; family Chelydridae; genus Chelydra; species Chelydra serpentina. The sequence goes on along the minus strand of JBAIAC010000506.1, from coordinate 46,710 downwards.
GGCCCCTTCATTCCACAGGGGGGGCCCAGAAATATATTTGGCGCCGGGCCCACAAAAACTAATCCAGCTCTGGATACCAGACTGTGACGGGGATTGCATTGGCCTTTATTTGTATTTCCAATGGCATTTCTGTCTGTGATTTCGTTTTTCTTTGTCGAACGGTGTTTTCTCCTGGATCTGAGATTTAACTAGAAAAAGAAGAAGGCCTCTGGGCGCCAGATGGAGGAGCAGGCTGGGGCTAGGGATGCTAAGGGAGCCAGAGTAGCAAATTTTCTGTATTGTTTCCTGCCCTCTTTTTCTTGACTAGTTTCTCTTCTGCACCAAACTTGCACTTTCTTTATGTGAGCCTGGCTAGCTCAGTTGGTAGAACATCAGATTTTTAATCTGAGGGTCCAGGGTTCATGTCCCTGGTCATAGAGTCATAGTCATAGTCATAGAGTATCAGGGTTGGAAGGGACCTTAGGAGGTCATCTAGTCCAACCCGCTGCTCAAAGCAGGCCCAATCCCCAATTTCTGCCCCAGATCCCTAAATGGCCCCCTCAAGGATTGAACTCACAACCCTGGGTTTAGCAGGCCAATGCTCAAACCACTGAGCTATCCCTCCCCCCAGGTGTAAGGAGGATCAGTACCTACTATCATCAAATTACTTTTCTTTTCAGGACCTGGGCTTTCCTAGGAAGGGCCATTTTCTGCCTGGGACTGAAGGGGCAACTTTCTCCCATGCCCACTGGCCTCACCGTCTGGAGGAAGAAAGGCTTCTGGGTCTACAGGAAACCGCTGTGTGCCGACTTGTTGAGCAAATGCAGGGCTGGCCAGAGAAGCCATAGAAGCCTTGAGCAAGGGAGGCAAAAAATTGTCCACCCGGGCTCTTCTACACCGGAAATCAGACGAACACAAGATTACCATCCTTGGTCCCATGGTGTAAGGGCCAACATTCAGGGCTTTGAATCCTGAAATCCAAGTTCAAGTCTCGGTGGGACCTTGGGGCAGCTCTTTTGCCACCTAGCACTCCTGGGTGTTCCAAGGCTTCGTCTTGCTCTCTCCAATGACGTGGGAGCCTGTCTTTTGCCCGCTCGCTGTTGTGACTTGCGCGTCAGAGGGGACGTTTGATCCAGAAGGCTGGTCATGCCTGGAGTCCTGTAGGTAGGGGTGCGAGCTCCATTTCCTCTGAGCCCTGAAGCTGGGCTGCAGCCTGGCCTAGGAGGCAGCCCGATGGGTTGAGCTACTGCCCAACCTTCTGCTGATGAACCTTAGACCCCACCCGTGCAGGGTTTGATGCATCACTTAAATGTCAGGACGCTGAGGGATTTCAGCTCCCTTTGTCCAGAGGGAACCTTCACCCCACTCCCAGCCAGATTCTTGTCCATGGGATCACTGTAGGGGGTTGGGTGCCTCTTTGTCTTCTCTCTCTCTAGGACAGGCCAGGGGACTATAACTGGGGCATCTGAGCAGCCAGGACCTTCTGTGGAGCTGCCATTTCCCTTCCCCTTCTACGGTCTCATCTGTCATTGACTCCAGCCTTTTTTCTATCCATCCTCAGCTCATCCCAAGCCATCTTTACTCGCCTCGAAAAGACAGTGTCCCCTGGGGGGTGTAAATCACTGACCTCTCTCATCTCGGAGCACTGACTGACCCTCCGTTTCCTGGCCTCTCAGTCTGTGCAGATGGGACCTTCCCCTCCCGTACCTTCTCCTTCCTCATCCGCCATCGTCCCAAGCAGCACAGCGGGTGGAAATCTTAAAAGTACCCAGGTGACTTAGGAGCATAAACCTCCACAGATCTTCCCTGCAATTGGCACTTGCCCCTCACTGAGCAGGACTGAAACTCACGCAGGGAGATTGCTGGGGAGCCTCCCCTCTGGGTGTGAGCAAAGCAGCAGGGTGAAAAGAGAACTTGGAGATGCTGGGGATTGAACCTTGCTTTAAATAAAATATGTCTAAGTCCCAAGTTTCTAAAATAGTTCTGTAGGTCTTATTTTTGATCTCAAAAGGGAACATCCTCATCATCTCCCCCAAACAATCTCCCCCAAATAATTTCCTTTGCACAGATCCATGAACAGTAAAATCTTCCTGTGTCTCTTGTCTGAGCCAGGGCATTCAATTCCATTCAAACCTTCTCTCCTGCAGTGACAATGGTCAGACAAAGGGGACGTGGCACTTTCAGCCCTGACAGTGAGATATTCGCTCTCCTCTTTCTTCATGCTGCTGTTGTTATTCCATGAACCATCAGGGATGGAATAAAAAGCTGAGTTTACTCCAGGGTGGGGAAAGAAAGGAGCCACCAACCCCCTGGCAAAGCTCAGTGCCCCAGAGAAAACTGGCCCCCTGCTATTGCAATCACTGATGTATTGGGGATATGACGGGTAAGGGACTGTCTGAATTATCAAGGCAGGAAATGGACAACAATCTACCGCAGCGTCATTAACCACAAAGAAGCGACAAAGGGTCCTGTGGCACCTTATAGACTAACAGACGTATTGAAGCATAAGCTTTGTGGGTGAATCCCCACTTCTTTGGAACCCACGAAAGCTTATGCTTCAATACATCTGTTAGTCTATAAGGTGCCACAGGACCCTTTGTCGCTTCTACAGACCCAGACTAACACGGCTCCCCCTCTGACACCATTAACCACAAACACACTCTCATCATGCTCCAGCCAGCAGGGAAATGAGCAGGAATTCTTGCTGTTCAGCCATGGACACACTTACACAATGGCACGGCAGTGAGTGTGTTGTGGAAGCTGGTCTGAGGAAACAATAGGAAACGATCACTCAATGAGAACAGAACTGGAGTGTAGTGAGAAAACTGCGCAAAGCCTGTAGTTGTGGCCGAGTGGTTAAGGCGATGGACTAGAAATCCATTGGGGTTTCCCTGCACAGGTTCGAATCCTGTCAACTGCGGAGGAACTTGTGGTTCTTCAGTTTCAGTCCCTGAGCATCCTTGGTGTCAAGGGGAGCTCGGTCTTGTCTCACTCTCAGGCTGTGTCCACACTACAGAGTTACGCTGCTTTAGTTGAAGTGTTTTAATGAAACACTCTGCTCCTTGTGTCACCAGAGCGCATCCACTCTAGCAACTCTTGCGTCGCCCCAAAGAGCAGTGCATTGTGGGTAGCTATCGCACTGTGCCACTGGCCGCTGGGGGCTTTGGGAGGGGTTTGCAATGGCTCATGGGCCGGTGCAGCATCACATGATGCAGGTTTCTCTGTCCCATTGTTCCATGGGCAGCCTACTAGATTGCCAGCTGCTTCTCCACTGAAGTGTGTGTGGCAGGGCAGAGAGTGACACTATGCAAAACAGATAAGTGTGGAGCAATGACACAGCACAAAACCACACAACAGAAGCGTGTAGAGAGATAGGGCAGGGAGGGACCCTGAGAGTCAGGACCAAGTATCCCTAGGTCATCCCCGACAGGTATTTGCATAACCCCTTCTTCAAATCCTCCAATGAAGGAGATTCTGCAACTTCCCATGGAGGCCACTGCCATGCAATCGACAATGCTTGGCTTGTGATTAAGGGCCAGGCTGTGACTCAGAAAATTTGGATTCAGTTCCAAGTTTGGCCCCATTATTCTCTGTGCAAACATGGACAAATGACATCGCATCTTTGGGCCTCAGTTTCCCCAGCTGTAAAATGGGAACCACCCTCCCACACTTCATCTATTTTGCCTGTGAGCTCTTGGCATCAAGGACTCTCACTCTCACTATGAGTTGTACAACACCTGCAGAATCAGGGCCCCCATCCTTGGTCGGGGTTTCCGCAGTGTCTGGCACAACTGGGGCACCCACACTTGGATGGGGTATCTGCAGGGGGATTAAAGGGCAGGGCTAACCATCACGCTTCATGTCTCAAACTGCTCTGTGGCTGGGGGCTCAGGAGGGACTGTTCCCATGTAACAACGTATGGAAAGGATCATTGTGCAGTCAGTGGGGAAGGGGTTAGAGTTTCCTTTACTATTTCCGGCATTGGCCACTCCCACAGACAGGATGTCTGCTGGGGGAGGAGAAATACAAGGCTTAATGGGACCGTGGATCTGATCAGATGAGGCCGGGGGGAGAGGGGGATTTAACCACCCCCAGCCCATAACCTCCAATATGCAGAATCATAGAACCATAGGACTGTAAGGGACCTTGAGAGGTCATCCAGTCCAGCCCCTGCACTCATAAGTATAATCTAGACCATCCCTGACAGGTGTTTGTCGAACCTGCTCTTAAAAACCTCCCCTGACAGAGATTCCACAACCTCCCTGGGGAATTCACTCCAGTGCTTAACAGCCCTGACAGACAGGGAGTTTTTCCTGATGTCCAACCTAAACCACCCTTGCTGCAATTTAAGCCCTTGGTTCTTGTCCTATCCTCAGATGAAGAATAATGTGTCCCCTCCCTCCTTGTAACAACCTTTTCTGTACTTGAAAACTGTGATCACGTCCCCTCTCGGTCATCTCTTCTCCAGACTAAACACACCCAGTTGTTTTCAATCTTCCCTCACAGCTCACGTTTTCTAGACACTTAATCATTTTTGTTGCTCTTCTCTGCACTTTCTCCAATTTGTCCCCATCTTTCCTGAAATGTGGTGCCCAGGATTGGACATAACACTCCAGCTGAGACCTTATCAGTGTGGACTCCCTCCAGAAACAAAGGACTGTGCTTAAAAACCCAGGGAACACCTCAAAACCTCAGGAAATTGCAACATCTACCATTTGATAGCTGCGGTTAATGATTTAAAAAAAGAAAAGGATGCAAATAGGAGCAATTTGAGATCCACTCTCACAAATGAGAGGAAATGCCGGGTAGGCAGGTGGCAAGTAGCCCCAGCACCCGGAGTGCCGGGTGGGTGCATGGTGCAGCCCCCAGTGGCTCCAGCACCCAGGGCACCAGCCCCCACACCCTGAGTGCTCAGAGCACCAGAGGCCTGGCCCCCAGAGTTCAGAGCACTCTGTGTCACGAGTACCAGCCCCTACCAGCCCCATGGAGTCATGGGCTGCAGGCCGCCCCCCTTAGCCCCTTTGGTATGACCCAGTATGGCCATTCTCCTGTTCTTACAAAGTGTGTGAGGGGCATTGAGGATCCAGATGGGGGATGGCAGGACAGGGAGCTGGGTGCGGGGGGGAGTCTTGGAGAATTTGAGCTGCAGTAGCTGAAGCTGGGACAACGGGGTGGGGCGGCAAATGGCGGCAGGAGTATTGCTAGTGGGGTCTAGCTGCCCAAATTCCTGCCCGTGCCGCTGGGCCCCAGTCGCCTGCAGCCACCAGGTAACCCAGGAACTAAGGCAGGAACGGGGTGAGGGAGCAAATCAAGCTGAGCAAGGCAGGAAAAAACATTCATCTCGCCTCCATGGGCCGCTCGCAATGACGTCCTTTTTGTGTGCCATGGCTGACAAACACATCCCAGACAGAGAAGCAACAAGCCAAAAAAGGGGCCTGTAGGGGCCGAAGTAGCTCAGTTGGGAGAGCGTTAGACTGAAGATCTAAAGGTCCCTGGTTCAATCCCAGGCTTTGGCATGCTCTTTGGTCCCTTTGTGTGCAGGGGTGGGCTGTTTTCTCGAAGCGCAGTGGTACCTCTACCCACCACGAGTCCCTCATTTCAGGCTCCCCAGCAGGAAAAGACAGTGGGGGTTGTGCCCACCTGGGCTTTTCTTCTTCTCTTGCTCTTCCTCAGCAAGGGGAAGGAAAAGAAGCTCTCCTTCAAGCTGCAGTCACAAGGGCAAGAGAAGGTTGACTTCCTGAGCTCCGGCTCCAGCCCTTTGCTCTACCAGTTGATCTCTCGAAGGGCTGCTGCCACTTTCTCCAGGTTCGCCCATCGGTGTGTGCCAGCGTGAGCACCAGCCAAGTGGTTGGTGTTTCAAGGGAGGGGCAGAGCCCTGTTGCAGAGTTTCTGTAGTGTGTTTAGCACGTTTGCCTAACACGCAAAAGGCCCCTGGTTTGGAACCAGGCAGAAATATGATGGTTTTCTCTTCCCCACTCCCCTAGCTGTCCCGCAAGACACTCCTCCTTCTGACACTGGCCTGTCCCTGCGATAACCCCAACCCCTGCAGGACAGACGGTGGTGAAACGAGCTGAGAAAGCGCCTTAGCATCAGCCAGGGAAAGCTGGAGGATCTCGGCCAGTCACCTCTTGGAGCCTTGTAGCTTGGCCTCCTCAGCCCTTGGAGGTTGGCCTAGGGAGGCCGGTCTCCCTGCTGGCCTCCCTTGCATGCCTTGCCAAAGGAGGAAGTGAGGTGGGAATGGGGCAAAAGAGGAAGGTCATGCTGAGGAATGCAGGGCAGAAGCTAAGCAGCTCAGTGGGGTAAGTCGAGCGCCACCGTTCGTTCTGCCAAAGCCCGTGGAGGTGCTGTTGGCTGCTGGGAGGTAGAAACCTGTGCCTGCCTCTCGGCTTCCCAGGGGTGGCTACTTGCAGCCCAGGAGAGGAAGGAAAGGGGGTTCTCAGTGGAAGGAAAACAAGCAAAGCTGAGTCCGAGTGTGCGTGGGCCAGCGCTCTTTTCTGTCCAGGGTGGGGGTGCGGTGATGGGCTTGAGAGGCTCCCTGCCACACGTGGGGCAGCGAGAACCACTCTCCTTTGTGGCTGACCTGGGGGCTCTGTTTGAATCTTCTCCCCGGTAGCTGGTACTCATTGTCGATCAAATAAATCGAAACACGTCCACCTGCAGGTGGACTTAGCCCAGGTCCCTCAGAGTCAGCAGCTCTTACACCCCCCACTGAGCTCTCTGGGCAGTGTCCTAGCGCCGGAAGCCTCCTGTTTAGATCCTAAAATAGCGTCTTTGCACCAGAGGGGCTGAAATTTTGGGCCGGACATTGTAGCTCCACCGTTATTTTATTGAATAGCTTAAAACAGCAAGTGAAGAACGTCTCCTAAGGGCCAGGCTCTCTGCCACGGAAACAGCGGCCCCTGCTCTCCAGGAGTCTGTGCTTTCCACCCAGCAACGTACCAACCTGCTCCCAACTGAAGTGGGGTCAGACAGTGACGGTAACGCAAATACTTCAGACTGTTCACCCCGGGTCCCGTTCTCTCTTTAACCCAGGACACGCCAGTCAACTGTTAGCCATGGCGTTAGCTTCATCGTAAAATACCTCTCGGTACATTTAACAGAGCTAGTGAAACCCCCTCCCCCAGATGGCTCCCTGTTGAGGAGTTGTAGCAGACCTGCCCCTGGACAATGTCTGGTTTTATACTCTTAGAGCTTTTCCCCTTCAAACCCGTCCATAGCCCAATCTATGGGCCAACCTCTGCATGTCAGAGTTGAGAACTTACTCTCATCACCCTAGTGTGTCAATTCCCCTGTGAATGAGACAAAGTAAGTGGGGGAAGCTCCATGGCTAATGAAAACCAACGCTCTAGTGAGGCCTGAACTCATAACCCCAGCAGTGCGCCTCCCTGCACTAGCCAGTTGCACCCCTGTAGGTGCTTCGTAGCGAAACTTGGGACGTAGGCAGTTACCTGTGTCGGTGGTTAGCCACTTTGGTGGCTAATTGAAAGGCTGATGGTTCAAACCCCGCTGAAGCCGGGAGGTAAATGTGAGAAGCGAGGGACAGATGCTTTTTTGTTAAAATATTATGTTTGCTGTTGAAGAAAAAAATCCAGAATACTTAACATTGTTGTTTTATTTAAATAAAATAATTTCAATGTCCTTTTAGTGATGTTCTCCTCCTAATACAGCCTGGCTAGTAAGTGCTCGAAATATTACTGATTAACCTGTTGAGTTGGAGATAGTTCACCTCCCAATGACTTCATAAATATCTGCTTCAATTATCTTTGCTAAATGAAATAACCAACCAATCATTCATTTTCCGATATAGCCCACAAAAACAAAACTCCCAAATCCCTCCTCACGTGGGGAGCCAGGATTACTGCTCAAATTCTGTAGATCATCCATTTCCAGGTCTGGTTAGCTAGTCCTAGGTCAACAGAAGAACTCTTCTGTCAATGTAGCTACTACAGTGATGGGAAAACCCCTCCAGTTACTGTAGCTACTGTCTACTCCAAAGTGCTATAGCAGCATCCCAGCAGTGTTTTAAGTGTAGACAGCCTGAGAGTGAGACCGGATCTGGCTCCAGCCAGCACTGTGGATGCTCAAGCACTAAGATGACAGCAGTAATAACACACTAGTGCTTCCGTAGTTGGCAGGATTTGAACCTGCGCAGGGGATCCCCAATGGATTTCTAGCCCATCGCCTTAACCACTCGGCCACAACTACTTGATGAACAGTGGACTCACTACATTATTATTCTGTTCTCACTGAATTACCACTTCAAATTGTTTGCTCAGACCAGCTTCCCCAGCATACTCACAGCTGTGCATTAGCTAATGGGAACTGTGTGATCATGGGAGACTTCAACTTCCCAGATATAGATTGGAGAACAAGTGCTAGTAATAATAATAGGACTCAGATTTTCTTAGATGTGATCGCTGATGAATTCCTTTATCAAGTAGTTGCTGAACCAACAAGGGGGGTGGTGCCATTTTAGATTTGGTTTTGGTGAGTAGTGAGGACCTCATAGAAGAAATGGTTGTAAGGGACAACCTTGGTTCGAGTGATCATGACCTAATTCAGTTCAAACTAAATGGAAGGATAAACAAAAATAAATCTGAGACTAGGGTTTTTGATTTCAAAAGGGCTAACTTTAATAAATTAAGGAAATTAGTTAGGGAAGTGGATTGGACTAAATAATGTATTAATCTAAAGGTGGAGGAGGCCTGGGATTATTTCAAGTTAAAGTTGCAGAAGCTATCAGAAGCTCGTATCCCAAGAAAGGGGAAACAATTCAGAAGCAGGAGTTTTAGACCAAGCTGGATGAGCAAGCATCTCAGAGAGGTGATTAAGAAAAAACAGAAAGCATATAAGGAGTGGAAGATGGGAGGGATCAGCAAAGAAACCTACTTTATTGAGGTCAGAGCATGTAGGGATAAAGTGAGACAGGCTAAAAGGCATGTTGAATTGGACCTTGCAAAGGGAATAAAAACCAATAGTAAAAGGTTTTATAGCCATATAAATAGGAAGAAAACAAGGAAAGAAGAAGTGGGACCGCTAAACACTGAGGATGGAGTGGAGGTTAAGGATAATCTAGGCATGGCCCAATATCTAAACAAATACATTGCCTCAGTCTTTAATGAGGCTAATGAGGAGCTTAGGAATAGTGGCAGCATGACAAATGGGAATAACTTTGTGCACCGTGTCTGACAGTGAAAATCCTAAACCACCTTTTGAAATAACGAATGCAGCAGGACGTGTTATGGTCCCTGCCCCAAAGCAGACAGACCAATGGGGAACTGCCAGTGAGCCCAGGGTAATACTCCACGGCCGATTTCCCTTTGTCGCTTGCTAAACTCCCTCCCAACCTCGTGGGGTCGCAGAGCCCAGTACTGAGCCTGAGCCGAGATGTCTACACTGCAAATTTACCACCCCAGAGCCCAAGCCCTGGGAGCCTGAGCTGGCACGGGGCAGCCTGGGTGTTCATTGCAGTGTGGACATAGCCTAGCGTTACGTCTACACTGCCATTAACACACCCAAGTCACTGTTCTCAAACCCTGGCTCAGCTGATCCAGGCTTGTGGGGCTTGTGCTGCAGGGCTATAAAATTACAGTGTAGACGCTTGGGCTTGAGCCCAGCCTCTGAGATCCCACGAGGGGTGAGGGTCTCCGAGGCCGGGCTCCAGTCTGAGCCAAATGTCCACACTGCAGCTTTTAACCCCACAACCTGAGACCGAGACGTCCAAGTCAGACGATCCAGGCCAGCCGGGCCGCAGGGCTTGTATCACAGTATAGATGCACTGAGGGACGTGTTTGCCAGGTTTTTATGCATTTGCACAGGAAAACGTTGAGTGTTTCCATCCATTTCAGGCATCCCCATTCAGGGGAACTCGTGAACATAATGGAAATAGAAATTTTTTTGTTAAGGGATTGGATATTTAAGGGAGTACGTGGATTTGAACCAAGAACCACCTGGTTTGCAGTCAAACACTCCACCACTGAGCTGTACCCCCATGCCGTATGTAGCTAATTAAACATTATATATAAGTGTAAACAGAACAGCTTGCACACCCACCGACATCGCTTCTCCCACTGACATAGCTCCCGCCTCTCGGGGAGGTGGATTCACTACACGGACGGGACAGCTCTCTCCCATCCGCTTAGAGCAGCTTCAGTAGTTATAAATAAGTAGGAAATAACCTGCTGAATGGACAGTAACCAATGCATCGAATATGGCTGTCTGCATTCAATAGGGGTAACTGGCCAGTGAACAGACTGTTTTGAATAACACGTACCTCAGTTCGGATGCAGAGTCACTGACCCCGGATTGGGACTGGTCCTAACAGGGAATTTGTTTTAGCAATTGGACACATTGCCACTTCCCTATTGTTATATTGTACTCTGAGGGAAATGCCCATTAGATTCTTATTACTAATAAGTTTAGGCAACTTTCTCTCTCTTGTTTTTTAACGTTCTCTCGTTAATTGCTATGGCAGTTTCTATGTAACTCTGCTAAGCAGGACAAATAATTTCTTTACGAAATGGTTTTTTCTTTGCCTTCATATCGTCTCCTGAAATTAGTTTATTCATTTTCACTTGTGGTTGGTTGAAAGGTTTAGCCGCGTCTGCACATTGTCAATGCTGTGCTGTTCCTTCAGTAGCCAGGCCCTTAATACCAGGACTTAGAGTTTCAGAGACAGTTTCTGCTGCCCAGGGGTCAAAATAGTTAATTCCCCTCCCCCCAACGGGTGTGCAGAGACGTCCCAGCAGCGCTAAGGTGGCTCCCTGCCCACTCTGCCTCCCTCCCTCCATGCCGCGCCACTCCCAGAAGTGGCCGGCATGTCCCTGCATCCTCTGGGGGTGCGTCTCCACGCGCTGCTCCCATCCCTAGCGCCAACTCTGCAGCTCCCATTGGCTGGGAACTGCAGCCAATGGGAGCTGTGTGGGCAGAGCCTGCAGGCAGTGGAGCATGGAGACTCCCTGCCCCCCCGACCTAGGAATCGCTGCCGAAGGGGTTTGTGTACCGGTCGCTTTGGGAGCCGCGCAGCTCAAGATAAGTGCCACCTCCCAACCCCTTCCTGTACCCCAACCACCTGCCCCAGCCCACAGCCCCCATAACACACCCAAACTCCTTCCCAGAGCCCTCACCCCTCAGCCCCCCACCCCAACCCCCTGCCCGAGCCCACAGCCCCCATACCACACCCAAACTCCTTCCCAGAGCCCCCCTCAGCCCCCCACCCCAACCCCCTGCCCCAGCCCACAGCCCCATACCACATCCAAACTCCTTCCCAGAGCCCTCACCCCTCAGCCCCCCACCCCAACCCCCTGCCCCAGCCCACAGCCCCCATACCACATCCAAACTTCCTCCCAGAGCCCTCACCCCTCAGCCCCCCACCCCAACCCCCTGCCCCAGCCCACAGCCCCCATACCACACCCAAACTCCTGCCCAGAGCCCCCCTCAGCCCCCCACCCCAACCCCCTGCCCTACCCCAGAGCCCACATACCACACCCAAACTCCTGCCCAGAGCCCTCACCCCTCAGCCCCCCACCTGAACACCCTGCCCCAGCCCACAGCCCCCATACCACACCCAAACTCCTGCCCAGAGCCCCCCTCAGCCCCCCACCCCAACCCCCTGCCCTACCCCAGAGCCCACATACCACACCCAAACTTCCTCCCAGAGCCCTCACTCCCCCGCCCCTGCCCCAGCCCAGAGCTCTCATCCAACCACCCAAACTCCTTCCCAAAACCTGACCCCCACCACCCCTCCTACACCCCAACCCCCTGCCCCAATCAAGGTAACTCACTTGATGTTCCTTCACTTCCCATTACTGATAGTATAGGAGGAGGGTAAAGAAGAAAAAAGAACAATTGGGGGAGATGGGAGAGAATGTTCTTTTTCTCGGATGTGTCCCAAGGGGGGGCCCTGAAAATTAAGCTGCACACAGGGCCCCACTAACTCGAAATCCTCCTGCTTAGTGGGGACACACACAATCGACAGTATAAAATCTCTTTCTATAGAAGCTCGACTTCTATAAATTTGACATAATTTCATAACATAGACATACCCTGAGTGTAGGAGGATCCCTGAGGGTGTTTATTTGTGAGCTGAGGTTCCATTTCTGACATTTACCTTCTTTCCTGGTTTATTATATCTCCAGCGAGCAAACCGGAGCTGTTCCAAGGCTGGTTAGATGCTGCTTTCTAGACCAGAGAGCTGGGGTTGGCTGAGAACGCTGTCGCCATCAGCTGGTCAGAGAAACCAGGGAGGGAGGGTGGAATTTAGGAGTCTCCCACCATGGGCAGGTGCTGCTGGACTCATCTAGTGGGGGAGAGTCTGAACAAGCTTCTCAGCTCCCAGAGGGGGGCAGACAAGCCGGTGCCTTAATGGAGAGAAAATATTGGGTATTAAAGGGCTCTTTAATCTAGCAGAGAAAGGCATAACGAGATCCAATGGCTGGAAGGTAAAAAGAGACAAATTACAAATCAGGGAGGATTATTCAACAGCTAGGATGATTCACCACAGGAACAAGGTACCAAGGGAAGTGGTGGATTCTCCATCTCTTGATGTCATTTAATGAAGACTAGATGCCTTTCTGGAATGTGTTTGCCCCAAAAGTAGCTCTTGTGGTACACAGGGGGCCTGTGATATGCAGGGGGGTCAGATTAGATGTTCTAATGGTCTCTTCTGGCCATAAAGTCTACTAATTTCTGAAAAAGTGAGTGTAGCATTGGGAGCAGCCCCTGATGTTTTCCTGTCTAGCCAGCTTGCTTCCTAGAATGAACACTCATTGAGTGGGGTGATCCCCAGGGAGTAGTTCAAACCTCCCAAGTGTCTGGCCAGCGGCAGGACATTAGCACTGCAGGGGAGGGGGTGGGTGAGGCAGTGACATCACAAAGACCTTTTGCAGGACCTCGGCCTATTGGTCAAAGGTGGTGGGGAGGCGGTGACCTCACAGAGAGATGCTGACATCAGCCAGGCCAGGCCAGGGGCGCAGGGCCAGGGAAACCTCGGAGACCCCCGTGGCTTTGCTTCAGCAAGTCTCCTTGTCGAGGAGGACTGAGAGAGTATTAGGGTTCACGTACGTGAGCGCGAGGAGGAACCTCTTTCGAGTTTTCTCCTTTGCTTTTACGGACTTTCCTAGAAAACAGACGTCCCTGGTTAGAAGGTAAGAGCCTCCGAGAGGTTTGGAACCTGTTCAGTCTGATCCATCTGGTGCCAGCTGAATTCTATGCATGGAAAACAGTAGCTTCAGGTGGCAGAATTTTATTCCCCACTTGGGATTTTGTCCCTCAGAATCACTGGGGACATTAGGGTTTGTCATTTTTGTGACAAAAGTGACAATGCAGGCCACAGAATCTCACCCACCCACTCCTGGAATAATTCTCTCCCCTATGTCTCAGCTATTGAAGTCCTCAAATCATGGTTTAAAGACTTCCAGATGCAGAGAATCCTCCAATAAGTGACCCGTGCCCCATGCTGCAGAGGAAGGCGAAAAACCTCCAGGGCCTCTGCCGATATACCCTGGAGGAAAAATCCTTCCCGACCCCAAATATGGCGATCAGCTGAACCCTGAGCATGTGGGCAAGACTCACCAGCCAGACACCCAGGAAAAAGTTCTCTGTAGTAACTTCTAACATCCCATCATTGATCATTGGTCCTATTTACCACTGATGGTAATTAATTGACCTTTGACTAAGATCATGTTATCCCATCAAATCATCCCCTCCATAGACGTATCTAGCTTAATCTTGAAGCCAGATGGTCTTTTGCCCCCACTGCTTCCCTTGGGAGGCTGTTCCAGAACTTTCACTCCCCTAATAGTTAGAAACCTTCATCTAATTTAAAGTCTAAACTTCCTGATGACCAGTTTATATCCATTTGTTCTTGTGTCCACATTGCTACTGAGCTTAAATAATTCCTCTCCCTCCCTGGTATTTATCCCTCTGATATATTTAAAGAGAGCAATCATATCTCCCCTCAGCCTTCTTTGGGTTAAGGTAAACAAACCAAACTCCTTCAGTCTCCTTTCATACGACAGGAGGTACTTTGTGGGTACTTGTGTCTGTCTGTGTGTTCATTCATTTGTTTGTTTGCAGGACCGTGTGCTGTGGCCGGCAGTTGGAAGCTGTGAGCTTCTACACCAGGGGGCGGGGCTAATCAATCAGGCAGGCCAGGGCTTTATAAAGCAGTGCGCAAGCGACCAGGGAGCTTTGCGACCAGGGGAGTTTGAGACAGAGTTTGGAAGGGGAGTGCGAAGGGGGCAAGCTATCCTTGCCATTCCTAACTCCTTTAACCCAAACTAAAGGCAGAGGCAGAGCAACCAGGGGGCTGCAGACGGGGGAGTGAGTATCTGTTGAGGGGACAGTTTGGCACTTTGACCGTGTGCTTGAGTGTTTGATTTCCTGTTTGAATAGTGTGATTTGGGAGTGCTTCATTGCAGGCTCTTCTAAAAAGACAGTCAGTCAGCTGTGCACCAGCGGAGCAGCACATAGCAGAGAAGCAAACTGGTGGAGTTAGCCTGGGAGTTCGCCTGGAGAGAGCCTACTGCGGCATCCCCCTTGCAGGTTTCCCTGAGTAGCTTCTGCCACAAGTGAGGAAACTCTTCGAAGGAAGGAACTATGGATGCTGAGCGATCCGCTGTCGTGACCTGCACAGGATGTGCCATGTTTGTCTTTCTTCCACAGGATAGAAGCGACTTTGTCTGTACAAAGTGCAAGCTGATCTCCATATTGGAGGAGAAGATTCAAGGTCTGGAGAAACGAGTATCAACCCTGCGTTCCATAAAAGAAAATGAGGAGTTCCTGGATAGACGTCAGGATAGACTTCAGCGGGCACAGTGTTGTGAGGATTCAGAGCAGGCTACGCAGCGGGGACAGAAGGCCAGTGAGGATAGTTGGCGGCATGTGACCTCCAGAAGAGGAAAGAGTATGAGACAAGTCCATGTACAAGAAATGCATATTCAGATGAGCAACCATTTTCATGTTCGCTCCACAGGTACTAGTGCAGAGAGTGGAGTGAATGATACATCTGAGGGAACAGAGCAGAAAGAGACTCCACTGATTGGAAGGCATGAGATGCACAGTCCTAGGGATGGGGTTTCCACGACCACCACTCCCAAGAGGAGGAGGAGGGTGGTGGTGGTCGGGGACTCTCTCCTCAGGGGGACTGAGTCATCTATCTGCCGCCCTGACCGGGAAAACTGAGAGGTGTGCTGCTTGCCAGGGGCTAGGATTCGTGATGTGACGGAGAGACTGCCGAGACTCATCAAGCCCTCAGATCGCTACCCCTTCCTGCTTCTCCACGTGGGCACCAATGATACTGCCAAGAATGACCTTGAGCATATTACTGCAGACTACGTGGCTCTGGGAAGAAGCTTAAAGGCGTCTGAAGCGCAAGTGGTGTTCTCGTCCATTCTCCCTGTGGCAGGAAAAGGCCGGGGTAGAGACCGTCGAATCGTGGAAGTCAACGAATGGCTATGCAGATGGTGTCAGAGAGAAGGGTTTGGATTCTTTGACCATGGGATGGTGTTCCAAGAAGAAGGAGTGCTAGGCAGAGACAGGCTCCACCTGACGAAGAGAGGGAAGAGCATCTTTGGAAGCAGGCTGGCCAACCTAGTGAGGAGGGCTTTAAACTAGGTTCACCGGGGGAAGGAGACCAAAGCCCCGAGGTAAGTGGGGAAGTGGGAGACGGGGAGGAAGCACAAGTAGGTGAGTGTAAGAGGGGAGGGCTCCTGCCCCATACTGGGACAGCAGGACAATCGGTGAGTTATCTTAAATGCCTATACACAAATGCAAGAAGCCTGGGGAACAAGCAGGGAGAACTGGAAGTCCTGGCACAGTCAAGGAATTATGATGTAATTGGAATAACAGAGACTTGGTGGGATAACTCACACGATTGGAGTACTGTCATGGATGGATATAAACTGTTCAGGAAGGATAGGCAGGGCAGAAAAGGTGGGGGGTTGCGTTGTATGTAAGAGAGCAGTATGACTGCTCAGAGCTCCAATATGAAACTGCAGAAAAACCTGAGAGTCTCTGGATTAAATTGAGAAGTGTGAGCAACAAGGGTAATGTCGTGGTGGGAGTCTGCTACAGACCACCAGACCAGGGGGATGTGGTG
Organism: Chelydra serpentina; assembly: GCA_037349315.1. NCBI lineage: Eukaryota > Metazoa > Chordata > Testudines > Chelydridae > Chelydra > Chelydra serpentina. The sequence continues at coordinate 30,632 of JBAIAC010000506.1, read as the reverse complement.
GACGAGGCTTTCTTCCAGCAACTAACAGAAGTTACTAGATCACAGGCCCTGGTTCTCATGGGTGACTTTAATCACCCCGATATCTGCTGGGAGAGCAACACAGCGGTCCACAGACAATCCAGGAAGTGTTTGGAAAGTGTAGGGGACAATTTCCTGGTGCAAGTGCTGGAGGAACCAACTAGGGGAAAAGCTCTTCTTGACCTGCTGCTCACAAACAGGGAAGAAATAGTAGAGGAAGCAATAGTGGATGGGAATGTGGGAGGCAGTGACCATGAGATGGTCGAGTTCAGGATCCTGACACAAGGAAGAAAGGAGAGCAGTAGAATACAGAGCCTGGACTTCAGAAAAGCAGACTTTGACTGCCTCAGGGAACTGATGGGCAAGGTCCCCTGGGGAAGACGCTTAAGGAAATCGAGGCTCAGGTAATCTTCAGTGGGATTCTACCTGTTCCTAGAGAAGGGCAACAAAGGTGTGACAGGATTATGATGATCAACAGATGGCTCAGGGATTGGTGCTACAAGGAGGGCTTTGGGATGTATGGCCACTGGGAGGCATTCATGGACAGAGGACTGTTCTCTCGGGATGGACTTCACCTGAGTAGGGAAGGAAATAGACTTCTAGGATGGAGGCTGGCACAACTGATCAAGAGAGCTTTAAACTAGGAATTTGGGGGAGACGGTTGGGAGATGTCCAGGTAATCTCCACGCTGGATTTTAACATTGAGAGGGAAGACAACCAAGTAAGAGAGGATATAGCTGGGGGTAGGAGAATGGAGATAAGGAGGAAGGGCAGAGTGGATACTAGTCAAATAGGTCATACTGGCAGTACAATGTCCATACCAAATTGGGTAAGGAATGTGAGTGAGGCCAAACAGCAAAAATTAAGATGTTTGTACACCAATGCGAGGAGCCTAGGTAACAAAATGGAGGAATTAGAGCTACTGGTCCAGGAAGTGAAACCAGATATCATAGGAATAACCGAAACATGGTGGAATAGTAGTCATGACTGGAGTACAGGTATTGAAGGGTATGTGCTGTTTAGGAAAGATAGAAATAAAGGTAAAGGTGGGGGAGTAGCATTGTATATCAATGATGAGGTAGACTGTAAAGAAATAAAAAGTGATGGAATGGATAAGACAGAGTCTGTCTGGGCAAAAATCACGTTGGGGAAGAAAACTACTAGAGCCTCCCCTGGGATAGTGCTTGGGGTGTGCTATAGACCACCGGGATCTAATTTGGATAGGGATAGAGACCTCTTTAATGTTTTTAAGGAAGTAAATACTAATGGGAACTGTGTGATCATGGGAGACTTCAACTTCCCAGATATAGATTGGAGAACAAGTGCTAGTAATAATAATAGGGCTCAGATTTTCCTAGATGTGATAGCTGATGAATTCCTTCATCAGGTAGTTGCTGAACCAACAAGGGGGGATGCCATTTTAGATTTGGTTTTGGTGAGTAGTGAGGACCTCATTGAAGAAATGGTTGTAGGGGACAACCTTGGCTCGAGTGATCATGAGCTAATTCAGTTCAAACTAAATGGAAGGATAAACAAAAATAAATCTGAGACCAGGGTTTTTGATTTCAAAAGGGCTAACTTTAATAAATTAAGGAAATTAGTTAGGGAAGTGGATTGGACTAAAGAATTTATGGACCTAAAGGCGGAGGAGGCCTGGGATTATTTCAAGTTAAAGTTGCAGAAGCTATCAGAAGCCTGTATCCCAAGAAAGGGGAAACAATTCATAGGCAGGGGTTTTAGACCAAGCTGGATGAGCAAGCATCTGAGAGAGGTGATTAAGAAAAAACAGAAAGCATACAAGGAGTGGAAGATGGGAGGGATCAGCAAAGAAACCTACCTTATTGAGGTCAGAGCATGTAGGGATAAAGTGAGACAGGCTAAAAGGCATGTAGAATTGGACCTTGCAAAGGGAATTAAAACCAATAGTAAAAAGTTTTATAGCCATATAAATAGGAAGAAAACAAAGAAAGAAGAAGTGGGACCGCTAAACACTGAGGATGGAGTGGAGGTTAAGGATAATCTAGGCATGGCTCAATATCTAAACAAATACTTTGCCTCAGTCTTTAATGAGGCTAATGAGGAGATTAGGAATAGTGGCAGCATGACAAATGGGAATAAGGATGTGGGGGTAGATATTACCATATCCGAGGTAGAAGCCAAACTTGAACAGCTTAATGAGAGTAAATCAGGCGGCCCAGATAATCTTCATCCAAGAATATTAAAGGAACTGGCACACGAAATTGCAAGCCCATTAGCAAAAATTTTTAATGAATCTCTAAACTCAGGGGTTGTACCGTTTGACTGGAGAATAGCTAATATAGTTCCTATTTTTAAGAAAGGGAAAAAAAGTGACCCGGGTAACTACAGGCCTGTTAGTTTGACATCTGTAGTATGCAAGGTCTTGGAAAAAATTTTGAAGGAGAAAGTAGTTAAGGACCTTGAGGTCAATGGCAATTGGGACAAATTACAACATGGTTTTACAAAAGGTAGATCGTGCCAAACCAACTTGATCTCCTTCTTTGAGAAAGTAACAGATTTTTTAGATAAAGGAAACGCAGTGGATCTAATCTACCTCGATTTCAGTAAGGCATTTGATACAGTACCACATGAGGAATTATCGGTTAAATTGGAAAAGATGGGGATCAATATGAAAATTGAGAGGTGGATAAGGAACTGGTTAAAGGGGAGACTACAGAGGGTCATACTGAAAGGTGAACTGTCAGGTTGGAGGGAGGTTACTAGTGGAGTTCCTCAAGGTTCAGTTTTGGGACCAATTTTATTTAATCTGTTTATTACTGACCTCGGCACCAAGAGTGGGAGTGTGCTAATAAAGTTTGCAGATGACACAAAGTTGGGAGGTATTGCCAATTCAGAAAAGGATCGGGATATCCTACAGGAAGATCTGGATGACCTTGTAAACTGGAGTAATAGTAATAGGATGAAATTTAATAGTGAGAAGTGTAAGGTTATGCATTTAGGGATTAATAACAAGAATTTTAGTTATAAGCTGGGGACGCATCAGTTGGAAGTAACAGAAGAGGAGAAGGACCTCGGAGTCCTGGTTGATCACAGGATGACTATGAGTCGCCAATGTGATGTGGCCGTGAAAAACGCTAATGCGGTCTTGGGATGCATTAGGCGAGGTATTTCTAGTAGAGATAAGGAGGTGTTAGTACCGTTATACAAGGCACTGGTAAGACCTCATTTGGAATACTGTGTGCAGTTCTGGTCTCCCATGTTTAAGAAGGATGAATTCAAACTGGAACAGGTACAAAGAAGGGCCACTAGGATGATCCGAGGAATGGAAAACCTGTCGTATGAAAGGAGACTCAAGGAGCTTGGTTTGTTTACCTTAACCAAAAGAAGGCTGAGGGGAGATATGATTGCTCTCTTTAAATATATCAGAGGGATAAATACCAGGGAGGGAGAGGAATTATTTCAGCTCAGTACCAATGTGGACACAAGAACAAATGGATATAAACTGGCCATCAGGAAGTTTAGACTGGAAATTAGACGAAGGTTTCTAACCATCAGAGGAGTGAAGTTCTGGAACAGCCTTCCAAGGGAAGCAGTGGGGGCAAAAGACCTAACTGGCTTCAAGATTAAGCTAGATACGTTTATGGAGGGGATGGTTTGATGGGATAACATGATCTTAGTCAAAGGTCAATTAATTGCCATCAGTGGTAAATAGGACCAATGGTCAATGATGGGATGTTAGAAGTTACTACAGAGAACTTTTTCCTGGGTGTCTGGCTGGTGAGTCTTGCCCACATGCTCGGGGTTCAGCTGATCGCCATATTTGGGGTCGGGAAGGAATTTTCCTCCAGGGTAGATTGGCAGAGGCCCTGGAGGTTTTTTTGCCTTCCTCTGCAGCATGGGGCACGGGTCACTTACCCGAGGATTCTCTGCATCTTGAAGTCTTTAAACCATGATTTGAGGACTTCAATAGCTGAGACATAGGTGAGAGGATTATTCCAGGAGTGGGTGGGTGAGATTCTGTGGCCTGCATTGTGCAGGAGGTCAGACTAGATGATCATAATGGTCCCTTCTGACCTAAAAGTCTATGAGTCTATGAGTCTATGAGAGGGAAAGGAGTCGAGGAAAGCTGGCTGTATTTTAAAGAAACCTTATTGAGGTTTCAGGAACAAACCATCCCGATGTGTAGAAAGAAAAGTAAATATGGCAGGCGACCAGCTTGGCTTAACAGTGAAATCCTTGCTCGTCTTAAACACAAAAAAGCAGCTTACAAGAAGTGGAAGATTGGACAAATGACCCGGGAGGAGTATAAAAATATTGCTCAGGCATGCAGGAGTGAAATTAGGAAGGCCAAATCACACTTGGAGTGGCAGCTAGCCGGAGATGTTAGGAGTAACAAGAAGGGTTTCTTCAGGTATGTGAGCAACAAGAAGAAGGTCAAGGAAAGTGTGGGCCCGTTACTGAATGAGGGAGGGAACCTAGTGACAGAGGATGTGGAGAAAGCTAGTGTACTCAATGCTTTTTTTGCCTCTGTCTTCACAGACAAGGTCAGCTCCCAGACGGCTGCACTCCGCAGCACAGAATGGGGAGGAGGTGACCAGCCCTCTGTGGAGAAAGAAGTAGTTCGGGACTATTTAGAAAAACTGGACGAACACAAGTCCATGGGGCCTGATGCACTGCATCCGAGGGTGCTAAAGGAGTTGGCCGATGTGATTGCAGAGCCATTGGCCATTATCTTTGACAAATCATGGCAATCGGGGGAGGTCCCGGATGACTGGAAAAAAGCTAATGTAGTGCCCTTCTTTAAAAAAGGGAAGAAGGAAGATCCGGGGAACTACAGGCCAGTCAGTCTCACCTCAGTCCCTGGAAAAATCATGGAACAGGTCCTCAAGGAATCAATTCTGAACCACTTAAAGGAGGGGAAAGTGATCAGGAACAGTCATCATGGATTCACCAAGGGCAAGTCATGCCTGAGTATAAGGCATGTATAAGTAGGGGCATTGCCAGCAGATCGAGGGACGTGATTATTCCCCTCTATTCGGCACTGGTGAGGCCTCATTTGGAGTACTGTGTCCAGTTTTGGGCCCCACACTACAAGAAGGATGTGGATAAATTGGAAAGAGTCCAACGGAGGGCAACAAAAATGATTAGGGGGCTGGAGCACATGACGTATGAGGAGAGGCTGAGGGAACTGGGATTGTTTAGCCTGCAGAAGAGAAGAGTGAGGGGGGATTTGATAGCTGCTTTCAACTACCTAAAAGGGGGTTCCAAAGAGGATGGATCTAGACTGTTCTCAGTGGTAGAAGATGACAGAACAAGGAGTAATGGTCTCAAGTTGCAGAGGGGGAGGTTTAGGTTGGATATTAGGAAAAACTTTTTCACTAGTAGGGTGGTGAAGCACTGGAATGGGTTACCTAGGGAGGTGGTGGAATCTCCTTCCTTAGAGGTTTTTAAGATCAGGCTTGACAAAGCCCTGGCTGGAATGATCTAGTTGGGGTTGGTCCTGCTTTGAGCAGGGGGTTGGACTAGATGACCTCCTGAGGTCCCTTCCAACCCTGAGATTCTATGATTCTATGATTCTATGACAGGTTTTCCATTCCTCAGATCATCCTAGTGGCCCTTCTTTGTAACTGTTCCCTCCTTTCTCTTCATCTCTTACTTCTTTTGTCCTTTCCCCTGTTCTCCTCCCACCACCAGGAGAGGTGTAGGGGTGTGTGTGTGTCTGGTGGGGGGTGCTCTGCATCTCCCATTGTGGGTGGTCTACCCAAAAATGTGGGGCTGAAATAGTTCTCGGACAGTGACCCCCACCGGTGACCTGGGCCATCCTTTGGGCTCTCTGGTGAGAACCCTCAGCCTCCCCCCACTCAGTCTCTACCCGGATTGGCTGAGAAGGGAGTTATTGACAGGGAGGAGACTCGGGTCCTTGTTGTTCTCTTTTAAGACCAAGTAAATAAGTCATAACCAGTCACATGTGCGACGAATTTTGCTGCTTCTCTGCATTAGTTGTAGAGATTGATCGATGTTAAGGTAAGAAAGGACCATTATGTGCATCCAGTCGCACCTCCTGTATAAGCCAGGCCCCAGCATGTCACCAAGTGGTTCCTGTAGCCAACCATAACATGGGACTGAGCCAGAGCTCGGCTTTTGGAACGACATCCACATGCATTAGAGCCAGCCGGCCAACAGGAAATCTTTCTTCTGCAGGGACGTGGGGTTAAGGGACAGGGAGGAAAAGACATGGAGGCTGTGTCTAAAGTTAGAGCAGCGAGGCCAGGATAACCGGGGCTAGGTCCAGGACTGGCTATCAGAAGACCTGCCGTTTTCTATTCCTGGCTTTGGGACCAGGAGCGAGTCGCTTCACCATCCCTGGGTGCCTCGGTTTCCCCAACTATCAAATAGAGCTCATCAAGGTTTTGTTTGTTTTCCCCATTTTACAGGGTGGGAAACTGAGACACTGTTGGGAACTGTCTACGCGACAGGTCTGTCGTGCATTTGTAAGCTGCTGACCCCCACATGTTGGTCAGAGCCTGTGGAAAACACAGCTCCCAAAGGTGTGTTTGTTCTGTGCTTATCCCCTATGGACCAGCAGGGCTGGACGGCCTTTTCTCACGGTGCTGTGGGAGCAGGTCCTGGGTACTAAGGGTCTGAAGAAGCTCTCAAGGACTAATTTTTTTAACTAATTTTTATCAGTGAATTGGGAGAAAACATCCAATCACTGCTGCTAAGATTGGTGGGGGACAAAATACCGGCAGAGTGGTAATTACTGATGAGGAGAGGGCAGTGATACAGAGCGATCTGCCTCATTCGGCAAGCTGGGCCCATTCAAAGGAAACAAGTTTGACCAGAGCCAAATGCAAAGTCCTAAACATAGCAAGGCCTTTCTGGAATGTGTTTGCTTATTGTGGTACACAGGAGGCCTGTGATATGCAGGGGGTCAGATTAGATGGTCTAATGGTCTCTTCTGACCATAAAGTCTAAAGCAGGCCTGCACAACTCGTAAAGTGGCGAGGGCCATATTGCTCCAAAGAAAACAGCTGAGGGCCGAAACCCCCCGGCCCTGCGCCGCCCGCTCCGCGGAAACAACCCCTCCTTCCCCAGCGCTGGGGTCTGGAAGCCTGTAGAGGGGGAAAGAACCAGCGCGCATAGGGTGACCAGATCACAGCAGTAAAATAGGACCTGCCCCCTCCCCGCTCGGCCCCACCATCACACCCCTCTTCACCCCTCCAGAGGTCACTATATTACTGAACACAACAGTCAGTCAATGCAGTTGTAGATAAATCTCTGCATTATGCATTTTTGTATAACTTTTATATGACTTTGTATTGAACCTCGCTAATATGTTATAGCGGGCCCCTAAGGTAGTATAATTACGGTAAAAGAAAATTGTCTTTTTGCTAGAAGTAGAATAAGATCTTCCCCCCACTTTGTATTCAATTGCCCTGTTGAATGAATGAGGTGTGGATGAGGAAGGCGTGGAAGGCAGCACCTCGACAGCTGCAACCCTTGGAGAGGGGATGGGAACCAGACCAAGGACAATCAAACCTGTCAAGTGGGCTGACTAGAGAAGAGCAGACATACTGACAGCCTCGGGGGTTAGAAGCAAGCACCGTCCTTTGGGAACACCCTCTTTGCAGCATTGCGAAAACCCCCAGCCCAGAGAGAAGCGGCAAAAAGGACCAACGGACACAGTCCCAGATTGTGGGCCGCACAGTGAGCCCATCTACTCACCCCCCGCGGGCCGCACAGTGAGCCCACGCAGGTCGCATGCGGCCCCCGGGCCACATGTTGTGCAGGCCTGCTGTAGACAAAGAGCCAGTAGAGAGGTGTTTTGTTCATTCACGTGTTGGAGTAAACACTCCCCTTCACTCCATTCTCAGACACACACTAGTATTAGCTGTTTGCTACTGATGGGTCTAGAAAGCATTTGCCGAGTGGAAGACGACATTTCTGGGGGATTGTTCCCAAGACCCAGTACTTTGTGTTCCAACATCTCCCAGCTTCCTTGGTGAAAATAAGACCAATGTTTCTTTGCAATGTACAGGAAAAAGTAGCTTTTCACACCAGATGGGACTTGAACCCACAATCTCTGGCTTAGGAAGCCAATGCCTTAGCCATTAGAACACTGGTGCCCTAAAGTATAACTGATGGAGGGATGGAAATTCCCTCTCATGAATGCACATTCCTCACATTTGCTTGGAAGCCAATTACCCCCTTTATGCGCCTTACAGAAATGTCACATCCCCTGTCACCGAGACAATTGGGCAGGTTGCTGACAGAGCTGAGCCCCACCTTTCTGCAGCCATCTTTAGAGAAGAACCCCATCCCAGAGTCACCCCTCCCTCCGTCAGCACCTCCCCGTCTGTGGCTCTGAGTGGCAGTAGGGTGATTGGGGGTGAATCCAGGGCTGGAAGCAGGGTCAGGTCAGCCTGTGAGGAGTAACCAGGTGGGGCAGACCCAGGGGGAGGCTGTGGGCTGCTGGTCGGTCGTTGGGATCAGAGCTCTAGATCAAAGCTGCACAGTGACCTGACACCCAGGGTTACAAGGCCGACATAGCAACCCCCTTACTGGCCTCGTGAACCCCAAACCCTAGTTACTCTGGGCACTTAGGAGTCTCTGTCCCTTAATCACTTCTGGGAGCTCCCCAGCAGGCTGCGGGCGTCAGCCGCCTCCTGCCTCACAGGTGAGACTCTTGGCGCTGTGCAAGCCGCCCCCTCGCTTGCAGGCCCAAGGTAGGAAGCGGGAGGCCCGGTGCTCGCAGAAGAGGGTTTGATTAATCCACCTCTGTGTTATGGGCACAGCACAGTTCCCCTGGGTCCCTCCGCTGGCTTTTCGTAAGCAGCACCCAGCGGCCCTGGCTCCTGGCTGGTGCCTTGCGAGCTCTGGCCCTGGCAGGGAGCGGTGCAGGGGGCTGGGCAGGGACCCTGGGAAACCAGCTGCTGGGAGGCGTCTTTGAGGCAGCAAAACCGGCCCTTAAGAAGCAACATGAGATTATTCCCATCCCTGGGTGGGCTCGAACCACCAGCCTTTCGGTTAACAGCCGAACGCGCTGACCCATTGCGCCACAGAGACACACAGAAACAAAACTGCTGTTACCAAGGCTGCTCCGAGCAGCCGGCGCGTCTCCCTGCCAGCGCTGGAGCTCACAGGGCGCTAGGCCGGATGCTGGAGCTGGGGCTGCAGACCCAGCAGGGGGGTGCAGCAGAAATGGGCTGGGCCCGAAACCCAGTGGCTGATGGATCAAAACCATTGTGTGCTAGACCTGCACGTCTTCCTTTTTGCTCTGGGCAATCCAGCAAGGAGCAATCAGCAGAGGGCCGAGAGCCTAGGCCATGGGGCAAGAGGTGGCTGAGGCGGCGGCCGGCCAGGGAGTTAAATCAGCCCGAACCCCCCGAGTCTGGAGCAATGTCACAAGGTCCCAGTGTCTCCATGGAAGACAATTTGTTCAATCCCAGATGAGTGGAGTTAAATCGGTTCTCAGCCTGAGTCCTTTGCTCTTAATCCCGAGGATATTGTCCCACCATGGGGCCTGTCATAAATATAAAGGGAAAGGGGAAAGGGCCTGATGCAGATAAAATCCTCTTACCAGTAAAGGGTTAAGAAATGCAGGTAGCCAGACTGACACCTGACCTGGCTGGCATCTGACCAATAAGGGGACAAGATACTTTCAAATCTGGGGAGGGGGAAAGCTGTGTGTGGGGCTTTTTGTCAGACATGGAGTGGTCTTGGAGTAAGAAGGAACCAGTCATCTTTGCATCAAATCCTCACTTGTCTAAAGTAAGTTTAGATAGCATAGCGAGTAGATTTCTGATTAAGTTGTAGCAGTCTTGCATGTTTCTTCTCCTCCTCATCGGCTTGTAGCCGAGCTATCTCAAGTTTAATAGCTGCTTCACTGGCAGTCATCTTAGCCTTTCTGTTTTTAATCTGTCTTAACAGGAGAGAGTTAGAAAAGAAAAAAAAACTTGCTTGGGTATTCCCTGTAGGGGTTAACTACCTGCTTTCATATGTAGATACTCTAGCTCCTAGCAGCTCAACCCCTCCCACCTCCTGCTCCAAGCAGATACAGAGAAGAGCCAGAGAGAAGAAAAAAAAATTCTAAACTCCCTGTGTCTGGTTCAAAAAAATCTCTGGTTCAATAAATCCCACCCCTACCACCATGTCAGGGTTCCCTCCCCACTCTAAACTCTAGGGTAAAGATGTGGGGACCCGCATTCAGAGCCCCTAAGCTTATTTTTACCAGCTTAGGTTAAAACCCCCAAGGTAAAAAGGTCCCTGCACCCTGAGAAATGCTTCTTTCGCTTCCACCATCAAGTGTCTAACAGGAATCCAGGAAAGGAATCACTTGAACTTCCCTCCCCCCCAAAATACCCCCTCAAGCCGTACACCCCCTTTCCTGGGAAGCTTGAGAACAATCTCCCAACCAATTGGTTACACAGTGATCTAAAAACCCACCCCCTGGGTTTTAACACCATAGAAAACAGTCAGCTTCTTAAAAGAAGGATTTTATTAAAACAAAGAAGGTAAAATCATCTCTGTAAAATCAGGATGGTAACTAATTACAGGGTACTCAATTTCCAAACTCATAGGGATCCCCCCCCCCCTCTGGACAAACCCTTAACGTTACAGAAAAAGAAAAAGGAATAACCCCTCCCTCTCACACAGGGAACGTACCAAGCAAAAATAAACAGAAATCTACCCGCTATGCTATCTAAACTTACTTTAGACAAGAGAGGATTTGATGAAAAGATGACTGGTTCCTTTTTACTCCAAGACCACTCCGTGTCTGACAAAAAGCCACACACACAGCTTTCCCCCTCCCAAGATTTGAAAGTATCTTGTCCCCTTATTGGTCAGATGCCAGCCAGGTCAGGTGTCAGTCTGGCTACCTGCATTTCTTAACCCTTTACTGGTAAGAGGATTTTATCTGCATCAGGCCCTCTCCCCTTTCCCTTCATATTTATGACAGGGCCATTTCCCACCTCTCTTTCAGCCAGAAGCACAATTTTCTTTGCACAGACACAGGAACAGCAAGATCTGTCTCTGTCCCTTGTGCAAAGCAGGGGGTCAAATTCCATGGACCCGTCCTCTTCTGCAATGGAACCAACGGACGAGCAGGGGGCCCTGGGCCCATCCAGCCCTGCCAGTGAGATGTTCCCTCCCCTTTGCTTTAGCGCTGCTGTTGTTATTTCATGGACTGTCTGGGATGGGGGAAAAGCTGAGTTCACTCCAGGTGAAGGGAAAAAAGGACCCTGAAAATCTCAGGGCCTCGGGGAAAACCCAACTGGTGCTACCGGGAAAACTGCGGTGCTGGAGATCTGCACGGGAAAGGGACTGTGTGAACTGTCAAGGTGGGGAATGAATAACAATCTACAGTTAGATCCACCTCATTAACCACCCACACAGGCTAATCACGCTGCAGACAGACAGGAAACCGGGAGCGATTCTTTGCTGTTCAGCCATAGAAACAGGGACCCAATTGCACCACAGTGAATGTGCCGGGGAAAGCTGGACTTTACAGGCCGGTGGAAATAGTAGATCCTAGAAACACCTGGAGATCCCCACCCCACTTCTGCCACCAGGGTCAGGAGTTGAGCTGCTCACAGCGCCCCCCATCACCATGACCTTCCAGCAGGGGGTGGCAGCACCCCCCCAATGCAGGGGAGAGGGCTGAGTATATCTCCGCACCCTGAGTCCAGGGCACAACTCTCTCTCCCCACACATAGAATCTGCCTCTGCTGCAAAGTGACCCCAAAGAACCAGCAACCTCCAGGACAGCAGGAGTGACCCTCAGAGCAGGGTCTGTGTCCCTGAAGTTGCTTTTAGGCCGCTACAGTGATCCCATGGACAAGAATCTGGTTGGGAGTGGGGTGAAGGTTCCATCTGGACAAAGGGAGCTGAAATCCCTCAGCGTCCTGGCATTTAAGTGATGCATGAAACCCTGCCCGGGTGGGGGCTGAGGTTCATCAGCAGAAGGTTGGGCAGTAGGTCAACCAATAGAGCAGCCTCCTAGGCCAGGCTGCAGCCCAGCTTCAGGACTCAGAGGAAATGGAGCTCGCACCCCTACCTACAGGACTCCAGGCAGGACCAGCCTTCTGCATCAAACGTCCCCCCTGGCGCTCAAGTCACAACAGTGAGCAGGCAAACGACAGGCTCCCACGTCACTGGAGAGAGCAAGACGAAGCCTTGGAACACCCAGGAGTGTTAGGTGGCGAAAGAGCTGCCCCAAGGTCCCACCGAGACTTGAACTCGGATTGCAGGATTCAGAGCCCTGAGTGCTGCCCTTACACCAAGGGACCGGGGGTGATAATAGCCTTGTGTTCTTCACACTTGTGGTGTAGAGGAGCCTGGGTGGACAATTTTTTGCCTCCCTTGCTCAAGGCCTCTCTGGCCAGCCCTGCATTTGCTCAACAAGTCGGCACCCAGAAGCCTTTCTTCCTCCCAACTGTGAGGCCAGTGGGTGTCTGAGGAAGTTGCCTCTTCAGTCCCAGGCAGTAAATGGCCCTTCCTAGGAAAGCCCAAGTCCTGAAAACAAAAGAAAGAGAATGTCAAGGAGAGTACTGAGAAGCTGCTTCTTGAAGTAGACCACAGGAGGAAATGATCCCCCTACACCTTACCAGGAACTTGAACCCTCAGATTAAAAGTCAGATGTTTAACCAACTGAGCTAGCCAGCCTCACATGAGGAAATAGCAAGTTTGGTGCAGAAGAGAAACTAGTCAAGAAAAAGAGGGCAGGAAACAATACAGAAAACCTGCTACTCTGGCTCTCTTAGCAGCCCTAGCCCCAGCCTGCTCCTCCATCTGGCACCCTGAGGCCTTCTTCTTTTTCTAGTTAAATTTCAGATCCAGGAGAAAACACCATTCTCCAAAGAAAAATGAAACCACAGACAGAAATGCCACTGGAAATACACAAAAAAAAAACCCCAAAAACCAAAAGGAAAATGCCCTCCCCATCACATTATGGTATCTGGGCCAATCCTGCATTGAGAGCGTCCGCTAACGTCCCTGTGTGCTTCTGAGAAACCTGGAGGAACCGATACCAAAGCCTGAACATGAAACACAACTGCTCCCACTTCCCCAGTAACACCCTTTGCCTGCCCTCAGCCAGAGACCAGCAGGACGGAATCGAGGCCCATCCTGGTTCCACAGCCCAGCCCACGCCCGGCTCCGCTCTGCTGGTGACTCGTGGCTGTTTTTCACTACAGCCAGATGCATAACGGCCACAGAAACCCGGCTAGCCACTGCTGCGGGGAACTGCCTCCACGGCTGAAGATGCTCCTGACAGCGGCTTTGCCAACGGTGATACAATACAATGGCATTGATTAGTTGCCGTGTGTCCCAGCATCCGAGGAGTCGGCTGCGTTCTTTATGGCTGCCCCGCCATTCCCCTCTGGCCTGACCTGCCCTCAGGCTCAGCCCCCTGCTGAAAAGTGAAAAACAAAACAGTAGAGCCGTAAAAGGCTTCAAAGCCCAGCGTGCCCAACCCCCCTTCCACTACTGCCAGAAAAGCCGCACTTCTCCTGACTCGGTGGGGACAGCCTATGTCCCCACAAGACGTGGAAGGCCGTCGTGTTCGGTCTCAGCAGCGCTCGTAGAACAGAACTGGGCAAACTGGTTGAAACTATAATAAAGAACAATATTGTCAGACACAGAGGTGAACATAATTTATTGAGGAAGAGTCAACATGGTTGTAGTAAAGGGAAATCATTCCTCACCAAGCTACTAGAATTCTTTGAGGGGGTCAGAAAGCATGTGGACCAAGGGGATCCAGTGGATAGAGTGTACTTAGATGATCAGAAAGCCTTTCACAAGGTCCCTCACCAAAGGCTCTTATGCAAAGTAAACTGGCACGGGGTAAGAGGGAAGGTGCTCTCATGGATTGGTAACTGGTTAAAAGATAGGAAACAAAGGGTAGGAATAAATGGTCAGATTCCAGAATGGAGAGAGGTAAATAGTGGTTTCCCCAAGGCTCTGTTCTGGGACCAGTCCTACTCAACATATTCATCAATGATCTGGAAAAGGGGTAAACAGTGAGGTAGCAACATTAGCAGATGATACAAAAGTACTAAAGACAGTTAAGACCCAGGCAGACTGTGAAGAGCTACAAAAGGATCTCTTAAAAGTGGGTGACTGGGCAACAAAATGTCAGATGAAATGTAATATTGATAAATGCAAAGTAATGCACCTTGGAAAGCATAATCCCAACTCTACATATACAATGATGGGGTCTAAATTAGCTGTTACAACTCAAGAAAGAGATCTTGGAGTCACTGTGGATAGTTCTCAGGCAGCTCTCGGGAGCACTTCTTTCTCAGAGCCCTGGAGGTCTGGGACCCACGGCTCTTCCCCTCATTCCAGCTGCGAGATCACATCAGGTTTGGAAACTGGAAACCCTGCTCAAGGCAAAGAAAACAAGGGAGGTCAGTGTAATTTGTGGGATACTTGTCACAAGGAATATTCCATGGTTTTAACCCCTGCTCATTTTTAAGTAGTAATATCCCAAGGCCATCTTCCTTGACTTAAAGTGGCAGGAGAGTTGTTATTATTATAAATCATATTCATTACCTTTGTGCGTAAGGACCAAGTAAGAAGTGGGCCCCAATTGTGCTAGGCAAGGTACAAACCCAGAATAGTGGATGGCCCATGCCCTGAAGAACTGACAATCTAAATAGACAAGACAGACACAGAATGGGGGAAGAGGTAGAACCCACCAGCAGAGTGAACTATGTGAAGGCAGAGTGACAGATCTGATGAACACAGGCATATCTCTTGAAACTATTGTATTTAATGGTATGACTAGGGCCAGTGTTTTCTGGAAATTGCCGCTTTTACTGCATTTTTTTCTGGAATTACTCTTCATTTCTGGAATCATCCTTCATATCCGGAATTGCTGAACAGAGGGTGGGTGGGGCATGTAGGGTCACAACCCCCCAGATTTCTGCCCAGAGACACCCGACTCATCCCCAGGGTGCGGGGCAGAGGTGATGTGTGGGCAGGGCACACAGGGTCATGCCGCCCCGAGATTTCTGCCTGGGGACACCTGACTCCTCCCCAGGGCACAGGGCAGAGGCTGGGGACTGGCTGCGGTTGAGACTTGCTGCTAATTTCTTCCCTCCTCATGCAAGTCTGGGTTCAGCAAAACCACTGTGCAGCTTCCCCTGGGCAGGTAGGGGAACCCTGCCCAGGGGAACCTTGAAAGGGGGACGCCAGGCTCCCACATCATGCTGCAGAGCACACGGCGCTCGCAGCTGCTCTCGGCTGCGTCCACAGCCCCTCTCCCCTGCTCATCTCCCCTGCGCACAGCGGGTTCATGTCCCATCTCCCCAGCACACAGCCGGCTCTAGGCTCTCAATGCCCAGTGTGTGGGCCCCACCTCCCCCACCCAGCTGGCTCCTGTCCCCTCCCCCCAATGCTCTTTCAGGCTGTAAAGGATTATATATTGCTCATGTTTGTCAATTACTCTGTTTTCATTGCCAGCAAACACTGGCCCTAGTTCTGACTGTTATCGGTATCTTTGAGCCAGCCCTTGAGAGCATGAATACTCCACAGACTATGATGCTGAGATGGGCCAGATGATACCGGGCAGGGCTGAGGGATGGGTTTCCTGTGCAATCTGGTGTCACTAAGGGGTAATGAATGCCAGATCTCAAGGCTGGTTATGCAGATCTCCAGCTTTTGAAGCTTTGTCCCACGCAGAAAGGGGCAGTGACTGATTTTACCTCTTTTGGGAGACTGAAGACAGACAGACTTCTTGGGGAGAAACACCTGAGTTTTAGCTGACTGAGAGGGGTCTTTTGGGGCTACAAACTGTCATGACCTGATAACCAAGAGGTAAGCTTTTAAGGAAGGTTTTAATACACTTTGGAAACGATCAGGGTTTCCCAAGCGGACTGATGAGGGGACTGATGGTAAATACGCATTTAGATGCTTTTCTTGTTTTATATCTTTTCCCCATAAGGCACACGGACACAGTCATGGATCCATAGGATCTGTGCAATGCCCTGGCTTTTAACCAGTCCTTGGGAGGTGCCCCTTGAGTGCACTAGACCCTCCAAGAGTTCCCACTCTGTCCCTCTGTGCTCAGGATATTGGGGTTCAGCTTCTGCAGGAAACCAGGACTGAAAAAGTCAATAACGGCAGAATTTGGAATTTCAGAAGAGCACAAGCCAAACTGGTGAGTCAATGACATGGAAATGCAGACGTGCTGCGAGACTAAATCCCTTTGAACTGCTAGAGGGTTTCCTGAATCTGCTGTCACTGTAAAAAGTTGTCCCAAGGGGATATGCTGTGGCCATTGAACCAGAACAATACCCTTGAATTTGAGATTGAGCCCGACCTCTCAGACAATGTGTGTTGTGCATTTTTCTTCCATTCTGCAGATGTTCTTCTTGGAAGATTTGCCATTGGATTCCAAAGTGTTGGGTCACAAAACATTAATATTTTAAAGTGCCCTAAAATCCACACGCATGCTCTTGCCCAATCCGTATTTAAAAGTTTTGCCAGGGTAGTTCTGTCAGTTAGGGATGTGAAAAATCAACGTAGCTATGCCAGCAAAAGCTCATGGGTAGGCACGATTATAGTGGCAAAGGAAAAAAGCCATTGAAAAAAAATCAAGGTAATTAAATACCCACACTCGATAAATGCAGAGTTTAAAATACCCAGTGTTGACTCCTGTCCTTCCAGCATGTGGATGGGAGCTAAACTTAAACCTCTGATAACTGTGAAATGAAGAGTTACAGTACCTGCCACGCCTGCAACATAACCTTGCCTCTGCCTCTTCCCTAGCCCTGGAGTTGGCACTAGCACTGGAAATGGCTCAGTAAGGCGGAAGCAAAGGTTTATAAACTACCGAGAGAAGCAGTAGATTCTCCATCTCAGGACGTCTTTGAGTCAAGACTGGATGACCTTCTGAAACATGACTTAGTCAAACACAAGGTTTTCAGCTCAATACGGCAGTAACTGGATGAAATTCTGTGGCCTGTGTTATACAAGAGGTCAGACTAGACGACCCAATAGTCCTTTCTGGGATAAAAACCTAGAAATCTATCCCAGATATAAAGAAGGTCTAAGAACGTGCTACTGTTTGTGTTGTGTTCCACAGATGGGAATACCAGCATTTCTCTGCATACCCTCCAGCTGTGTGCGCTGTGTCATCGGCAGCTAGAATTCGATGCTGGATGGATTCCTTGGAGCAGCTTGGCAGAGCTGTGACTGGGATATGAAGAGAGGTGCGTGTGGAACTTGGGGGACCAAGTATCCCTCATTTCCGTGCTGAGTGTTGTAGGTTGTATCGGTGAAGGTGCACAAGGGTGTGTACTTGTCACAGAGATTGTCAGCAGTCTGGTGGCATATGCGCTAGTTGTCTCCGGGATTCAGCGAGGGCTCAGTGAAGGGAATGACTCCGAAGGAATCCTCGGGGTGAGGAAAAGGGAGTTGTCATGTTGCTAGTCTGAGCCGGTCTGTGTGGAGTCAGAGTTTCAGTGCCGGCCAGGTGCCGGACGCGTCTGTTCCCTACATGGGACATAGATCCAAGTTTTGCCTTAGCACAGAGCAGATGTTGGCCTCTGCGCTGTGCTGCTCCTGGGCTCGGTTCCCACCTTGTTCTGTGGCAGGGGAGAGCCGAGCGCTAGTGTGTGTGTCATTGTCACGTCAGGGTGATGCTGAAACAGGGCAGAGTTAAGGTTGCATTGTGAGGTGTTGTGAACCTTCTCTCTTCTCTTCCCCTTCCAAGAACCGAGGGGACGGGAATCCTTACCCAGCGAGGTCACATTCCCATAGTTCTCCTGCATGACGGCTCTGTAGAGGGCTCTCTGAGCGGGGTCCAGCAAAGCCCCCTCTTCCCTGGTGAAATACACAGCCACCTCCTCGAAGGTCACCGGCCCCTGAAAGAGCAAGAGTCCAACACTCACTACCTGCTGCCCCACTCACAGCCCCACTATTCGGGGAGGAGAGGAGCCAATCAAAGGGAAGCTCTGGGTGGCTCACAGTCAGGAGTCCCACCCCCACCCCACTCAGAGCATCCAGAAAACACCAGGGGGAGGGGACGAAGAGAGAGCCCCTTGTCTCTCCCAGCAGATCCATCACACACCTACTAGCGTGAGACTGATACGGGAGATGGAGGCCCGAGCAGAGTGCAGGGAGAGCTCTCTGGGAGAAAGCTCAACACTGTTCTCATTGTGAGGAGCTGGACAGGGCCAGCCTTGGTGGTGGGCGGACTAGGCGACGGTCCAGGGGGACATTGCTGAGGGGGTGCCTCTAGCAGGGGTGTCCTGTCTCTCCTCTCCCCACTGCTCCTGTAGCCCTGCCCCCTCCCCCCACTGGGAGCTGCCCCTGGCCAAGCTGCTCCCAGGATCCACCTGTGTGCTGTGCAGGGGGTGTTGCTGATGTCGGGGTGGGCCCATCCTCCTGCCCCTGTACCCAGTCTCTGCTGAGCTGAGGGGTGGGGGGACAAGAGTCTGCGCTGCTGCCTCTGGGTCAGGAGTGGGAGCTGCTGGCCGCTGCTGCTGTCTGAACGAGCCTTCAGACTAGTGAGTGCTGCTGTGCGTAAAGTGACAGTGTGCTGTGTCTCACACTCCTCCCCGCCACACACACACACACTGTATCTCACACACAATGTGTCTCTTTCACACTCTCCCCACACACACACTCACCCCACAAGAGACACTTCAATTATTGTTATTACTTCTTGGGACTTCCGGTCTAATTAGCTGGAAGATGCATTTTAAATTTAAAAAATTCTGTAAAGGAACCTCTGTTTCCAAATGTGCGTCAATGCTAATGAGGTCTAATCAGAACCACATTCTAAAAAGGGGGTGCCCAGAGCGGGAAAATTAAGCTCTCTATGGAATACTCCAGCAGGAATCATCCCTCTAGTGATGATCAAGCCATGAGAGACTCATCAGACCCTACCACTATTGTTAAGGATGGGAGTAGAACTAGATTTGTAACTTTTGCATAGGGCTTTATAGAATTTCTCTATGCTTGGGGATTCAGAACTTTAATTGTAACTTTCATAAAATGGGTCAAACAGACTAGACCTTGTACGTGTGAATGTCCGTGTGGTCACTGCCCTTGGTCTGTGTGTTCCTGGACTATACATGTGAAGCGAGTAGCCGAGGTGACTTTCACTCTGTTAAGTTTGGAACTGTAGCCAGCAGAGCCGGACCCAGGGCGGTGTAAGACCACATTACAACATGCACTTTAAATAAAAGAAAAGGCTGCACAGTACACCACATACCAGGCCACCCTTACCTCTGCGCTGCTGCTGGCGGTGGCTTTGCCTTCAGAGCTGGGCACTTGGTCAGCAGCCACTGCTATCAGGCCGTCCTGCCAGGGCTTCATTTGTGCTGGGGCTGAGCTCCGGCCGCTCTTCAATACAAAGTAAGCACCGGAGGGAGGCATCGGGGCCTGGAGGGGATGGTGGGGAGCTCATGAGGGCCAGGGGTGATGGGGGGCGGGGGCACCAAAATATAAGTTTGCCCAGGGTGCCATTTTCTCCAAAGCCAGCCCTAGAGCTGGATACGGCAGGAGGGGCATATCCCCTAAGGTAGGAGTCCCTGGACCTCTGGGGAGCTGTAAGCAGGTTTCAGGGGGTCCTCCAAGCAGGGCCAGTGTTAGACTCGCTTGGGCCTGAGGCAGAAAGATGAAACCTCCCTGCATGGGGCTGAAGGCTGGGTCCTGAGCCCTGCCCCCAGGGGCTGAAGCCAAACTATGAGCAATTAGCTTTGCGGGGGGGCCTGTCACATGGGGCCCCAGGCACTTGCCCTGGTTACCACCCCCTAATGCCAGCCCTGGCTTTTATATGCAGAGAAACATGCCAATGCAGGGCCCTGGGGGGGTTATAGCGTGTTGAGGGGGCTCAGACAGAAAAAGCTGAAGAACCCTCCTTAAGCCTCATTGGTGGGTGCCCCCCTAGATCTAGATCTCAGAGCAGCCGCTGGTTACTCAGGTCAGGCTCCAGCACTGGGATCTGCTCCATTTTCCCAGCCCCACCTAGGTGGGTTGTTTCCTGTTCCACAAATTAGGGCATTT
Organism: Chelydra serpentina; assembly: GCA_037349315.1. Taxonomy (NCBI): domain Eukaryota; kingdom Metazoa; phylum Chordata; order Testudines; family Chelydridae; genus Chelydra; species Chelydra serpentina. The sequence goes on along the minus strand of JBAIAC010000506.1, from coordinate 10,613 downwards.
CCACCTTCCAACCTCATGGGTCCGTTGCTAGAATCTAGGCCACTTATTAAACATCTCCCAGCAGGTTTGCCCCACCCAGGCCTCCTCCCAGTCTCCATCCTGTGAATTTCCTGCCCTGCTCCAGCCTCCAGACCAGACTGTTCAAATCTTCCCATCTCCGGTGTATTTCTGTCCCTCTTCCTCCTGCAGGAACCCACCAGCAACCCCCTGATAATCCCTACCTGAACTGACTCCTCTGCAGCCATTTCCCTTCCCTGTCCCATGGGAGGCGGGGATGAGCTGGAGCGAAACATGGACGTCACTCTGCAGCCTGGCAGGGCAAGAAGAGAAAGTTGTGGAGGTTGCAGAACAGGGTTTAGTTAATTTCACGTCACGATCCCCCCAGGCCCTTTCCCTGCAGACACACACCCGACATTCTGCCATGCTGGGGAAACGCGTCATCTCTTTACTGCAGTGGGGACCTGGCCCCTCCTGCCGGGGCTCAGCCCAGAGACATTTTCCAGCCTCCCCAGTAATACAGTCTGTGAAGGAAACGCTAGAAAGGAGCAGAAGCAAAGGGGCTGGGCAGGCTCCATAGGGGACACGGGCTCCCCCTGTTCCCTCCTGGGCCCCGGCCAAGCCCTGCTGCTGGCAGAGAACAGCCGCCCCATCACCACCCCGGAGGCACCACGTCTCGGGGCTCCCCAAACAGCCCCCCCCAACCCCGACCCCCTTCGGGGAGTGACTCGGGGCAGCAATTCCCCACCCGAACGAGGACAAAGGGCTGCAGATAAACTGGGCGGGGGAACATCCCAAATCTGGGGAGAATTGAAATGGCCATTGGAGACTGATGGAGAAAATGGGGCAAAAGAAGAGACGGGATTGTAGGATTTTTGTAGCCACATGTGGTGAGGGGAGAGCAAAGGGGAAGAAGCGGAGAGAGAATTGTGATCAGTGTGTGAGAGGGACGTGGCAGAAGGATGCAAATAGAGCGCAGACACACAACGACACTGACACACACACACACTGACACACACACAGTAACACACACACACTGACAGATACACAATGACACACACACACCGACTCACACACACTGACACACACACAGTAACAAACAAACACACACACACACAATGACACACACACTGACACACACACACCGACTCACACACACGGGGACACACACACCGACTCACACACACACACGGACACACACACCGACTCACACACACACACTGACACACACACACAGTAACACACACACACAGACACTTTCTTCTCCCCTGGACTTTCCTGGCTCCCAGGTGACGCTCCACCCCCCACGTGTCCCACTGTCCTTCCCCCGCCCGCAGCCCCGGCTCGTCCCCCCGCCGCCCCCGGCCCCACACAGGGGAACCCCCCGGCCCCAGGCTCTGTCCCCACCCGAGTCCGGGCGGGGCCGGGGCCGAGCCCGGCTGCAGCTGAGCCCAGCAGCTCCGCGATCGCCCCGGCGGCTCCAGCGCTGCCGGCAAACACGGGACCCCCCAGGGAGCCGCTGCTCAGCCCCGCCCCCGGCTCCCAATGGAGCCAGAGCCCCGCCCCCAGGCGCTGCCCCGCCCCCGGCTCCCAATGGAGCCAGAGCCCCGCCCCCAGGCGCTGCCCCGCCCCCGGCTCCCAATGGAGCCAGAGCCCCGCCCCCAGGCGCTGCCCCGCCCCCGCTGTGCCAGAGCCCCGCCCCCAGGCGCTGCCTCGCCCCCGAGCAGTGCCAGAGCCACGCCCCCGGCTCCCAATGGAGCCAGAGCCCCGCCCCCAGGCGCTGCCCCGCCCCCGAGCAGTGCCAGAGCCCCGCCCCCCGCTCACAATGGGGCCAAAGCCCAGCCCCCAGCAGCTGCCCCGCCCCCGGGCTCTGGGCTTTGTTCTTCCGCCTCCCTGGCACCAGCACTGAGCATGCGCAGTAACAGCTGTTAACACGCTCCCTGAGCTGCGCTGAAGAGGGCGGAAGCGGCTCCCGGGGCAGGCTGGGAGATGTAGTTCCTGGCGCTCCTGAAGGGACCGGAAGTGATGTTGCGAACGCGCCGTTGAAGAGTTTTGTGTCTCGCGGCTCTGGGCATGCGCAGATCGGGAGGGGGGGTGACCCCCGAGGAGGGGGAGAGAAGGGAGTGGGGGGCTTAGACCCCCGCTCGGATTTACCGCTGCCCCCGGCCCTGGGGACCCCCCGCCCCGCCCCCTTCCTCCCCAGAGAGCCACGAGCCGCACCCAGGGTGCCCCCCCGCCCCGCCATCCCTGAGCAGGTCTCTGCGCCTCCCCCCATTGTCTCCCCCCCCCCCATGGGCGGCTTTCACTGTGGGGGGGGGCTGGGGCCCCTGGCTGGGGGTCTGGACCCCTGGATGGGGGCTGGGCTCTGGGGGGGTCTGGGGCCCCTGGCTGGGGGCTGGCCTCTGGGGGGGTCTGGGGCCCCTGGATGGGGGCTGGGCTCTGGGGGGGTCTGGGGCCACTGGCTGGGCTCTGGGGGGGTCTGGGGCCCCTGGCTGGGGCTGGCCTCTGGGGGGGTCTGGGGCCCCTAGCTGGGGATCTGGGCTCTGGGGGGGGTCTGGGCCCCTGGCTGGGGTCTGGGGACCCTGGTTGGGGGTCTGGGCTCTGGGGGGGGTCTCGGGCCCCTGGCTGGGGGTCTGGGCTCTGGGGGGTCTGGGGCCCATTGCTGGGCTCTGGGGGGGTCTGGGGCCCCTGGCTGGGGGCTGGGCTCTGGGGCGGTCTGGAGCCCCTGGCTGGGGGTCTGGGCTCGGGGGGGGGGGGGGTGTCTGGGTCCCCTTGCTGGGGTCTGGGCTCTGGGGGGGGGTCTGGGGCCCCTGGCTGGGGGTCTGGGTGCTGGGGGGGTTCTGGGGCCCCTGGCTGGGGGCCCTGGCTGGGGGGTCTGGGCTCTGGCGGGGGGTCTGGGGCCCCTGGCTAGGGGCTGGGCTCTGGGGGGGTCTGGGGCCCCTGGCTGGGGTCTGGGCTCTGTGGGGGGTCTGGGGCCCGTGGCTGGGGGTCTGGGCTCTGGGGGGGTCTGGGGCCCCTGCTTCGGGGTCTGGGCTCTGTGGGGGGGTCTGGGGCCCCTGGCTGGGGCCCCTGGCTAGGGGCTGGGCTCTGGGGGGTCTGGGGCCCCTGGCTGGGGGCTGGGCTCTGGGGGGGTCTGGGGCCCCTGGCTGGGGGCTGGGCTCGGGGGGGGTCTGGGGCCCCTGGATGGGGGTCTGGGGCCCCTGGCTGGGGGCTGGCTCTGGGGGGGTCTGGGGCCCCTGGCTGGGGTTCTGGCAGGGGTCTGGGGCTGGGGGCCCTGGCTGGGGGTCTGGCGGGGGTCTGGGGCTGGGGGTCTGGGCTCTGGTGGGCGTCTGGGGTCCCTGGCTGGGGGTCTGGGCCCCTGGCCGGGGGCTGGGCTCTGGGGGGCTCTGAGCCCCTGGCTGGGGGTCTGGGCTCTGGGGGAGGTCTGGGGCCCCTGGCTGGGGGTCTGGGCTCTGGGGGGGGTCTGGGGTCCCTGGCTGGGGGCTGGGCTCTGGGGGGGGGTCTGGGACCCCTGGCTGGGGGCTGGGCTCTGGGGGGGGTCTGGGGCCCCTGGCTGGGGGCTGGGCTCTGGGGGTGTCTGGGGCCCCTGGATGGGGGTCTGGGCCCCTGGATGGGGGCTGGGCTCTGGGGGTGTATGGTGCCCCTGGGTAGGGGCTGGGCACTGGGGGGGGGGGTCTGGGGCCACTGGCTGGGGGGTCTGGGGCCCCTGGCTGGGGGTCTGAGCTCTGGGGGGGTCTGGGGCCCCTGGCTAGGGGCTGGGCTCTGGGGGGGGTCTGGGGCCCTTGGCTGGGGGTCTGGGCTCTGTGGGGGGTCTGGGGCCCCTGGCTCGGGATCTGGGCTCTTGGGGGGTCTGGGGCCCCTGGCTGGGGGTCTGGGGCCCCTGGGTGGGGGCGGGGCTCTGGGGGGGTCTGGGGCCCCTGGCTGGAGTCTGGGCTCTGGGAGGGGGGTCTGGGACCCCTGGCTGGGGGCTGGGCTCTGGGGGGCTCTGGGGCCCCTGGCTGGGCGTCTGGGGCCCCTGGCTGGGGGCTGGGCTCTGGGGGGGTCTAGGGCCCCTGGCTGGGGGTCTGGGCTCGGGGGGGGGGGGTCTGGGGCCCCTGGCTGGGGGTCTGGGCTCTGGGGGGGTCTGGGGCCCCTGGCTAGAGGCTGGGCTCCGGGGGTGTCTGGGGCCCCTGGCTAGGGGCTGGGCTCTGGGGGGGTCTGGGGCCCCTGGCTGGGGTCTGGGGCCCTGGCTGGGGGTCTGGCGGGGGTCTGGGTCTGGGGCCCCTGGCTGGAGGTCTGGCGGGGGTCTGGGGCTGGGGGTCTGGGCTCTGGGGGGCGTCTGGGGTCCCTGGCTGGGGGTCTGGGGCCCCTGGCTGGGGGTCTGGGGCCCCTGGCTGGGGGCTGGGCTCTGGGGGGCTCTGGGCCCCTGGCTGGGGCTCTGGGCTCAGGGGAGGTCTGGGGCCCTGTCTGGGCCGTCTGGGGGGGGGGTCTGGGGCCCCTGGCTGGGGGTCTGGGCTCTGGGGAGGTCTGGGGCCCCTGGCTCGGGGTCTGGGCTCTGGGGGGGTCTGGGGCCCCTGGCTCGGGGTCTGGGCTCTGGGGGGGGTCTGGGGCCCCTGGCTGGGGGTCTGGGCTCTGGGTGGGTCTGGGGCCCCTGGCTGGGGGTCTGGGCTCTGGGGGGGGGTCTGGGCTCTGGGGGGGGTCTGGGGCCCCTGGCTGGGGGTCTGGGGCCCCTGGCTGGGGGCTGGGCTCTGGGGTGGTCTGGGGCCCCTGGCTTGGGGTCTGGGCTCTGGGGGGGTCTGGGGCCCCTGGCTGGGGTCTGGGGCCCCTGGCTGGTGGTCTGGGCTCTGGGGGGGGTCTCGGGCCCCTGGCTGCGGGTCTGGGCTCTGGGGGGGTCTGGGGCCCATTGCTGGGCTCTGGGGGGGTCTGGGGCCCCTGGCTGGGGGCTGGCTCTGGGGTGGTCTGGGGCCCCTGGCTTGGGGTCTGTGCTCTGGGTTGGCCTGGGGCCCCTGGCTGGGGTCTGGGGGCCCCTGGCTGGGGGTCTGGGCTCTGGGGGGGGGTCTCGGGCCCCTGGGGGGTCTGGGCTCTGGGGGGTCTGGGGCCCCTGGATGGGGGCTGGGCTCTGGGGGTGTCTGGTGCCCCTGGGTAGGGGCTGGGCTCTGGGGGGGTCTGGGGCCCCTGGCTGGGGTTTCTGGCAGGGGTCTGGTGCTGGGGCCCCTGGCTGGGGGTCTGGCGGGGGTCTGGGGCTGGGGGTCTGGGCTCTGGTGGGCGTCTGGGGTCCCTGGCTGGGGGTCCTGGGGCCCCTGGCTGGGGGCTGGGCTCTGGGGGGCTCTGAGCCCCTGGCTGGGGGTCTGGGCTCTGGGGAGGTCTGGGGCCCCTGACTGGGTGTGTGGCTCGGGAGGGGTCTGGGGCCACTGGCTGGGGGTCTGGGATCTGGGGGGGGTCTGGGGCCCCTGGCTGGGGGCTGGGGCCTTGGCTGGGGGTCTGGGCTCTGGGGGGGGTCTGGGCCCCTGGCTGTGGAATCTGGGCTCTGGGGGGGGGGTCTGGGGCCCCTGGCAGGGGGTCTGGGGTCTGGGGGGGGTGTCTGGGGACCCTGGCTGGGGGGCTGGGCTCTGGGGGGTCTGGGGCCCAATGCTGGGCTCTGGGGGGGTCTGGGGCCCCTGGCTGGGGGCTGGGCTCTGGGTGGTCTGGGGCCCCTGGCTTGGGGTCTGTGCTCTGGGTTGGCCTGGGGGCCCCTGGCTGGGGTCTGGGGCCCCTGGCTGGGGGTCTGGGCTCTGGGGGGGGTCTCGGGCCCCTGGCTGGGGGTCTGGGCTCTGGGGGGGTCTGGGGCCCCTGGATGGGGGCTGGGCTCTGGGGGTGTCTGGTGCCCCTGGGTAGGGGCTGGGCTCTGGGGGGTCTGGGGCCCTGGCTGGGTTCTGGCAGGGGTCTGGTGCTGGGGCCCCTGGCTGGGGGTCTGGCGGGGGTCTGGGGCTGGGGGTCTGGGCTCTGGTGGGCGTCTGGGGTCCCTGGCTGGGGGTCTGGGGCCCCTGGCTGGGGGCTGGGCTCTGGGGGGCTCTGAGCCCCTGGCTGGGGGTCTGGGCTCTGGGGAGGTCTGGGGCCCTGACTGGGTGTGTGGGCTCGGGAGGGGTCTGGGGCCACTGGCTGGGGGTCTGGGATCTGGGGGGGGTCTGGGGCCCCTGGCTGGGGGCTGGGGCACTTGGCTGGGGGTCTGGGCTCTGGGGGGGGTCTGGGGCCCCTGGCTGGGAATCTGGCTCTGGGGGGGGGGGGGGTCTGGGGCCCCTGGCAGGGGGTCTGGGTCTGGGGGGGGTGTCTGGGGACCCTGGCTGGGGGGCTGGGCTCTGGGGGGGGGTCTGGGGCCGGTGGCTCGGGGGCTGGACTCTGGGGGGGTCTGGGGCCCCTGCTGGGGGTTGGGTTCTGGGGGGGGTCTGGGGCCCCTAGCTGGGGGTCTGGGCTCTGGGGGGCGGTATGGGGACCCTGGCTGGGGGCAGGGGCCCCTGGTTGGGGGTGCGGGGGCTCTGGGGGGGGTCTGGGGCCCCTGGCAGGGGGGGCTGGGCTCTGTGGGGGGGTCTTGGGCCCCTGGCTGGCGTCTGGCCTCTGGGGGGGGTCTGGTGCCCCTGGCTGGGGGTCTGGGGGGGTCTGGCGCCCCTGGCTGGCGTTCTGGGCTCGGGGGGGGTCTGGCGCCCCTGGCTGGGGGTCTGGGCTCTGGGGGGGTCTGGGGCCCCTGGCTGGGGGTGTGGGCTCTGGGGGGATTCTGGGGCCCCTGGCTGGGGGTCTGGGTTCTGCGTAGGGCCTGGGGCCCCTGGCTGGGGGTGTGGGCTATGGGGGGGGGTCTGGGGACCCTAGCTGAGGGTCTGGGCTCTGGGGGTGGTCTGGGGCCCCTGGCTGGGGGGTCTGGGCTCTAGGGGGGGGTCTGGGTTCTCTGGCTGGGGGCTGGGCTCCGGGTGTGTGTGGGCTCTGGGGGGGGTCTGGGCCTTTGGCTGGGTGTGGGCTCTGGGGGGGTGTGTGGGGCCCCTGGTTGGGGGTCTGGGCTCTGGGGGGGCTCTGGGGCCCCTGGCTGGGGGTCTGGGCTCTGGGGGCGGTCTGGGTCCGCTGGATGGGGGGCGGGGCTCTGGGGGGGCTGTCTGGGGTCCCTGGCTGGGTTTGTGGTCTCTTGGGAGTGTCTGGGGCCCCTGGCTGGGTGTCTGGGCTCTGGGGGGGTCTGGGGGCCCCTGGCTTGGGGTCTGAGCTATGGGGGGCTCTGGGGCCCCTGGGCTGGGGGTGTGGGCTCCGAGGGGGGGGGTCTGGGGCCCCTGGCTGGGGTCTGGGGCCCCTGGCTGAGGGTCTGGGCTCTTGGGCGTGTCTGGGGCCCTTGCTAGGGGTCTGGGCTCTGGAGGGGGTCTGGAGCCCCTGGCTGGAGTGGGGCTCTGTGGGAGGTCTGGGGCCCCTGGCTGGTGGTGTGGGCTTTGGGGGGGTCTGGGGCCCCTGGCTGGTGGGGGGTGGGCTCTGGGGGGGGTCTGGGGCCCCTGGCTGGGGGTCTGGGCTCTGGGGGGGTCTGAGGGCCCTGGCTGGGGGGCTGGGCTCTGGGGGGGTGTATTGGACCCCTGGCAGGGGGTCTGGGCTCTGGGTGGGTTCTGGGGCCCCTGTCCTGGGCTGGGGCCCCTGTCTGGGGGGCTGGGGCCTGTCTGGGTTTCTGGGCTCTTGGGGGTGGGTCTGGGGCCCCTGGCTGGGAGTCTGGGCTCTGGGGGGGGGTCTGGGGCCCCTGGCTGGGGGTCTGGGCTCGGGGGGGGTCTGGGGCCACTGGCTGGGGTCTGGGCTCTGGGGGGTCTGGGGCCCCTGGCTGAGGGTCTGGGCTCTGGGGGTTCTGGGGTCCCTGGCTGGGGGCTGGGCTCCGGGGGGTTGTGGGCTCTGGGGGGGGGTCTGGCCCCTTGGCTGTGTACTGGCTCTCGGTGGTGTCTGGGGCCCCTGGCTGGGGCTCTGGGCTCTGGGGGGGTATGGGGCCCCTGGCTGGGGGTCTGGGTTCTGGGGGGGGGGGTCTGGGGCCCCTGGCCGGGGGACTGGGCTCTTGGGGTGGGGTCTGGGGCCCCTGGCTGGGGGTGTGGGCTCTAGGGTGTTCTGGAGCTCCTGGCTGGGGGTCTGGGCTGTGGGTGGGGGGTCTGGGGACCCTGGTTGGGGTCTGGGCTCTGGGGGGGGTCTGGGGACCCTGGCTGGGGGGCTGGGCTCCGGGGTGGGTCTGGTGCCCCTGGCTGGGGGTCTGGGGACCCTGGTTGGGGGTCTGGGCTGTGGGTGGGGGGTCTGGGGACCCTGGTTGGGGGTCTGGGCTCTGGGGGGGTCTGGGGACCCTGGCTGGGGGCTGGGCTCCGGGGGGGGTCTGGGGTCCCTGGCTGTGGGTCTGGGGCCCCTGGCTGGGGCTCTGGGCTCTGGGGGGGGGTCTGGGGCCGCTGGCTGGGGTTCTAGGTACTGGGGGGGGTCTGGGGCCCATGGCTGGAGGTCTGGGCTCTGGGGGGGGTGTCTGGGGCCCCTGGCTGGGGTCTGGGCTCTGGGGGGGGTCTGGGGCCCCTGGTTGGGGGTCTGGGCTCTGGGGGGGGTCTGGGGACCCTGGTTGGTTGTCTGGGCTCTGGGGGGGTTCTGGGGACCCTGGTAGGGGGTCTGGGCTCTGGGGGGTGTCTGGGGCCCCTGGCTGGGGGGCTGGGCTCCGGGGGGGGGGGAGTCTGGGGACCCTGGTTGGGGGTCTGGGCTCTGGGGGGGGTCTGGGGACCCTGGTTGGGGGTCTGGGCTCTGGGGGGGTTCTGGGGACCCTGGTAGGGGGTCTGGCTCTGGGGTGGGTCTGGGGCCCCTGGCTGGGGGGCTGGGCTCCGGGGGGGGGTCTGGGGGCCCTGGGTTGTGGGTCTGGGGCCCCTGTCTGTCGGTCTGGGCTCGGGGGGGTTCTGGGCTCTGGGGGGGTCTGGGGCCCCTGGCTGGGGTTCTGGGCTCTGGGGGGTGTTTGGGGCCCCTGGCTGGGGGTCTGGGCTCTGGGGGGTCTGTGCTCTAGGAGGGGGTCTAGGCCCCTGACTTGGGGGTCGGGCTCTGGGGGGGGTCTGGCTACCCTGGCTGGGGGCTGGGCTCTGGGGGGGGCTGGGCTCTGGGGGGAGGTCTGGGGCCTGGCAGGGGTCTGGGCTCTGGGGGGGGTCTGGGGCCCCTGGCTGGGGGTCTGGGGTCTGGGGGTGGCCTGGGTCCCCTGGCTGGGAGTCTGGGCTCTGGGGGGGGTCTGGGGCCCCTGACTGGGTGTGTGGGCTCGGGAGTGGTCTGGGGCCACTGGCTGGGGGTCTGGGATCTGGGGGGGGTCTGGGGCCCTGGCTGGGGGCTGGGGCACTTGGCTGGGGGTCTGGGCTCTGGGGGGGGTCTGGGGCCCTGCTGGGGGTCTGGGCTCTGGGGGGGGTCTGGGGCCCCTGGCTGGGAGTCTGGGCTCTGGGGGGGTCTGGGGCCCCTGGCAGGGGGTCTGGGGTCTGGGGGGGGTGTCTGGGGACCCTGGGCTGGGGGGCTGGGCTCTGGGGGGGGTCTGGGGCCGGTGGCTCGGGGGCTGGACTCTGGGGGGGTCTGGGGCCCCTGGCTGGGGGTTGGGTTCTGGGGGGGGGGTCTGGGGCCCCTGGCTGGGGGTCTGGGCTCTGGGGGGCGGTATGGGGCCCCTGGCTGGGGGCAGGTGCCCCTGGTTGGGGTGTGGGCTCTTGGGGGTGTCTGGGGCCCTTGGCTAGGGTCTGGGCTCTGGAGGGGTCTGGGGCCCCTGGGCTGGAGGTGTGGGCTCTGGGGGGGGTCTGGGGCCCATGGCTGGGTGGCTGGGCTCTGTGGGATGTCTGGGGCCCCTGGCTGGGGGTGTGGGCTTTGGGGGGGTCTGGGGCCCCTGGCTGGGGGGGTGGGCTCTGGGGGGGTCTGGGGCCCTGGCTGGGGGCTGGGCTCTGGGGGGGGTCTGAGGCCCCTGGCTGGGGAGCTGGGCCCTGGGGGGGGGTGTATTGGACCCCTGGCAGGGGGTCTGGGCTCTGGGTGGGTTCTGGGGCCCCTGTCTGGGGGGCTGGGGCCCTCTGTCTGGGTGTCTGGGCTCTTGGGGGTGGGTCTGGGGCCCCTGGCTGGGAGTCTGGGCTCGGGGGGGGGGGGGCCTGGGGCCCCTGGCTGGGGGTCTGGGCTCGGGGGGGGGGGTCTGGGGCCACTGGCTGGGGTCTGGGCTCTTGGGGGTTCTGGGATCCCTGGCTGGGGGCTGGGCTCCGTGGGGTTGTGGGGGGGGGCTGGGCCCTTGCTGTCTGGGGGTCTGGGCTCTGGGGGGGGTCTGGGGACCCTGCTGGGGGCTGGGCTCTGGGGGGGGCTGGGCTCTGGGGGGAGGTCTGGGGCCCCTGGCAGGGGTCTGGCCTCTGGGGGGGTCTGGGGCCCCTGGCTGGGGGTCTGGGGGGGGTCTGGGGGACCCTGGCTGGGGGCTGGGCTCTGGGGGGGGCTGGGCTCTGGGGGGAGGTCTGGGGCCCCTGGCAGGGGGTCTGGGGCCCCTGGCTGGGGGTCTGGGGTCTGGGGGTGGCCTGGGCCCCTGGCTGGGAGTCTGGGCTCTGGGGGGGGTCTGGGGCCCCTGACTGGGTGTGTGGGATCGGGAGGGGTCTGGGGCCACTGGCTGAGGGTCTGGGATCTGGGGGGGGGGGTCCTGGGGC
>JBAIAC010000505.1:107500-215910 GCA_037349315.1 Chelydra serpentina | reverse complement strand
ACCCACCGAGGTAGAGGACGAACTTTGTCACAGTGTACTCTCTGTGCCATTATCTAAATCATTGCTGAAGATATGGAACAGAACTGGACCCAGAACCGATCCCTGTGGGACCCCACGCGTTATGCCCTTCCAGCATGACTGCGAACCACTGATAACTACTCTCTGGGAAAGATTTTCCAACCAGTTCTGCACCCACCTTATAGTAGCTCCATCTAGCTTATAGTTCCCTAGTTTGTTGATGAGAAGATCATACGTGACAGCATCAAAATATTTACTAAAGTCAAGATATACCACATCTACCGCTTCCCCCCATCCACAAGGCTTGTTACCCTGTCAAAGAAAGCTATCAGGTTGGTTTGACACGATTTGTTCTTGACAACTCCATGCTGACAGTTATTTATCACCTTATTCTCTTCTAGATGTTTGCAAATTGTGTAGTAATTTGCTCCATTATCTTTCCGGGTACAGAAGTTAAGCTGACTGGTCTGTAATTCCCCGGGTCGTCCTTATTTCCCTTTTTATAGCTGGACACTAGATTTTCCCTTTCCCAGTCTTCTGGAATCTCTCCTGCCTTCCATGACTTTTCAGCGATAATCGCTAATGGCTCAGATATCTCCTCAGTCAGCTCCTTGAGTATTCTAGGACGCATTTCATCAGGCCCTGGTGACTTGAAGACATCTAACTTGTCTAAGCCCTGGTCTACACTACGAGTTTAGGTCGAATTTATTAGCATTATATCGATTGATCCGTGCACCCATCCACACGACGAAGCCATTAACATCGACTTCTAGGGCTCTTAAAATCGGGTTATTTTTAACTTGTTCTTTCCCTATTTTAGACTCTGATCCTACCTCACTTTCACTGGCATTCACTGTGTTAGATGTCCAATCACCACCAACATTCCTGGTGAAAACCGAAACAAAGGAGTCATTAAGCACGTCTGCCATTTCCACATTTTCTGTTCTTCTTTCCTCCCTCATTGAGTAATGGGCCTATTCTGTCCTTGGTCTTCCTCTTGCTTCTAATGTATTTGTAAAATGTTTTCTTGCTTCCTTTTATGTCCCTAGCTAATATGATCTCATTTTGTGCCTTGGCTTTTATAATTTTGTCCCTACATACTTGTGTTATTTGTTTATATTGGAACTCTTTTTTGAGTTTTAGATCATTGAAGATCTCCTGGTTAAGCGAGGGTGGTCTCTTGCCATACTTCCTATCTTTCCTACGCAGTGGGATAGTTTGCTCTTGTGCCCTTAATAATGTCTCTTTGAAAAACTGCCAACCGTCTTCAGTTGTTTTTCCCCTTAGACTTGCTTCCGATGGGATTTTACCTACCAACTCCCTGAGTCTGCTGAAGTCTGCCTTCTTGAAATCCATTGTCTTTATTGTGCTGTTCTCCAGCCTACCATTCCTTAGAATCATGAACTCTATCATTTCATGATCACTTTCACCCAAACTGCCTTCCACTTTCAAATTCTCAACCAGTTTTTCCCTATTTGTCAAAATCAGATCTAGAACAGCCTCCTCGCTCGTAGCTTTCGCCATCTTCTGAAATATGGCCTCATATTAATTCGTATAGCTAAGAACTGGTGATGAACCTCCTTCAAAGTCATCCTGATTACCTTCTGTTCTGCAAGGAAATCCCAACTTGTCAAAGAGGACGTGAAATTGTATAAATGATCCTTGGGTCCTGATTCTGTCATCTCAGATCTGCTTAAGCTTCACCAGGGGAAGTTCGAGTCGCAAGACTGAGGTCCCAGTTATCCTGGTAGGCCCTGAATGCGAGATTTGGACATTGGACTATGACCTATGAACTGAATTCATGTCTGTCTGTATATTGATCTTTTAACCAGACTCTCTTTTGTTTTTTAATAAATTGTAGTTAATAAGAATTGGCTGTAGCGTGTATTTGGGTAAGATCTGGAACATTCATTAACCTGGGAGGTAACGTGTCCGATCCTTTGGGGTTGGTAGAACCTTTTCTTGTACATGGTGAAATAAGATGATGAAAATTTCTGTAAATATCTGACGTGGGTACCTGGATGGGGGCCTGAGGCTGGATCACTTTAAGGGAACCGTGGTGTTTGGACTTCTGAGTATCCAGTGAGGTAATAAAGAAGCTGTTTTATGCAGTTTGGTGAATCTAAGTATTGGAATATCCACCAGCTTTATGGGGATTGTCTGCCCCATTCTTTGCAGTTCATCCTAACTGAGTGACCACAGCTGGCTCCCCACTAGGACCCCGGTCATAGGATGGGTAAAGTGGGGAGAAGGGAGGTGTGATTGGAGTGGGGGGAAGTTGGGGGGAGGAGGCAAAGGGAGTGGGGGGTAAAGGGGGAGAAGGGAGGTGTGTGGGGAGGGGGAGAAGGGAAGAGGCAAAGGGAGTGGGGCAAATTTGGGGGGAGAAGGGAGGTGTGTAGGGAGTGGGGGGATAAAGAGGGGAGAAGGGAGTGGGGGGAAGTTGGGGGGAAAAAGGGAGTGGGTGTAGGAAGTGGGGGGATTGGGGGGAGAAGGGAGGGTGCAAAGGGGGGGTTAGGGGGAGAAACAAGGGGGCAGAGAGAGTGGGGGGGGCTAGGGGGAGAAGCGAAGGGGGCGAAGGGGGCAGTGGGAGGAGATGGGGAAGCAGCGTCAGCCGGCAGCAGCTGTTTGAGATTCCAGGCCGGTCCGGCTAAGCTGGGTCTTTGTTCCAGGATAAAACCCCCGGTGGGGCGGGGGGGAAACCCGGCACAGACAAGTGCCAGAAACACTCAGCGCCAGGGACATGCTGGGAGAGACAGACCCTGGCGGGGGGGGGGGGGGGCAGAAAGACAGACCCTGGGGGCAGGACAGACAGAGGGAAGTGACACGGGCAGGCACTTGGCACAGGCGGAGGGGGGACCCTTGACTTGTTTTCCTGCCTGGAAGTGGCTGGGTGATGAGAGGCTTGCCTGGGGTGAGAGGCCGTGCGACAGGGGCCTCCTTGCACTGGTTGAGCGTGTAACACAGTCACACACACAGGAACACTGACACACTCGCTGGCCTGCACACCCTGTACCCTCCTAACCCTGTCACGCACACAATTCAGCTCCACTTTGCTGGCAGGACACACTAGCCAAGCGCCAGTGGGCCAACCCCCTCCCCCCCACACACACACACCAGCCATTGCACACTCAAGCACTCACATGCCCACTCAAAGATTTGCACACACACTCCCACACCCCCCCTCCAGCTGCAGACTCCCAGGTGTGTGTGCACGCTCAGGCTTGCACAGGGACGCATTAAAACGACCCCTGCTCGGATACAACTGCATGCACTCTCCCCAACTCCTCCCAAGAGACCCACTCTGCACCCCCATGGCCAGAGACGGGCCCAGCCGGGACCCTTCCCCCCATGTGCAGCTAGAACAGGGGTAAGAGCGAATCCCAGGGCACGGATCTATGGGGGCACAGACCCCACGGCACTCGGGGCAGGGGGGCTAGGGGGACAAGTCCTGGTTCTTGCTGCTAGGGGTATGAACCCCTAGTACTTGGGGGCTAGGGGGGGCTGGATCTCAGTGCTAGTGCATGGGGTGGGGCAGGGCTGGGATGTAATTTTTGCTGCGCTTACAACAAGCCTGCAGGGGAGCTGAGCTAGGCTGGGCCTTCAGTGGGGTTGGTGAGAAATGGGGGTGGGTGTTTTCCAGACACTTTATTCCTCTCCCCTTTGTTCCCCTCCCCTGTCTGTCTCCCCCCCCCCCGGGCCAGCTGAGACCCTACCTCCATCCGTCTGGGCTCAGGCTGGGTGCCTGCTGGCGATGGGGGGGGGGGGGGCAGTGACAGATTAGCCTCGTTAGCAGAGCCCCCACTGGGGGACAGGACGGGGACAGCTGGTGCCACGGAGGCCATGAAGCAAAGGCCCTGGCCAATGCCAGACCCGAGCCATGGGGCCAGAGGAGGGCTATGAGGTGGGGGCGGGGATGGACACACACCCCGCCCCTGCCCCACACAGTGAGGGGGGTCTGAATAAATCCCAAACTCTGCCTTCCCTATAACAAAGGGCATCAGGGATGGGAACCCAGGAGTCCTGGTTCCCAGCCCCTTCCCTCCCAGCCCACTCTAACCCAAACCCACTAGACCCCCCCACCCGCAGGAAGAACCCAGGAGTCCTGACTCCACCTCCCCGGCTCTCACCCACTAGGCCTCTGCTCTTATAGACACTTCCCCCAGCTGGTTTCAGGGCCCACCCCTGGGGGGTTCTTCCCTTTAATTCCCTGCGTCCGCCTGGGCTCCAGACACTGGTGGATTAGGCCCCTCCCAGGGGGACCACCCTGGGGCCCTGGTTGGGCCGAGGCGTTGGAGGGTCCATGGGCTCAGAGGACGGGACTCCAGACACCCCTGCCCATGGGGGCTCCCGTGTCTCCAGAACAGTGGGGAGGAAGGGGTTACAGGCCCGGCAAGAAGGAGCTGGGAGCAGATTAAACAGTAACAGGTGCTGCTGACCCAGGGAGCAGCTGTCACTGCCTGAACCCGAGCTGGGCAGCAGGAGCGGAGGGTGGGGTGGGGTGGGGAGCAGGAGCTGGGACCCTCCTGCCCCCTGCACAGAGTGGGGCACACTCCTGCCACCACACACAGACAGGGGACTGGGATGGGCATCTACTTCCACGCATGTGCCAGGGGCCCAGCCAGCCTATCTGTGCACATGCAAAGGGGCACATTGGTGCATGGGTGTGCAAAGGGCCCAGCCAGCCTAGTCACGTGTGTGCCAAGGGGAACAGAACACACTTACTGGTGCATGGGTGTGCAAAGGGCCCAGTCAGCCTAGTCATGTGTGTGCCAAGGGGAACAGAACACACTTACTGGTGCATGGGTGTGCAAAGGGCCCAGACAGCCTATCTGTGCATGTGCAAAGGGGCATTGGGCACATTGGTACATGCGTGTGCAAAGGGCCCAGACAGCCTAGTCATGTGTGTGCCAAGGGGAACAGAACACACTTACTGGTGCATGGGTGTGCAAAGGGCCCAGCCAGCCTAGTCATGTGTGTGCCAAGGGGAACAGAACACACTTACTGGTGCATGGGTGTGCAAAGGGCCCAGACAGCCTATCTGTGCATGTGCAAAGGGGCATTGGGCACATTGGTACATGCGTGTGCAAAGGGCCCAGACAGCCTAGTCATGTGTGTGCCAAGGGGAACAGAACACACTTACTGGTGCATGGGTGTGCAAAGGGCCCAGCCAGGCCTATCCAGACATGCGCCATGGGGCACAGGACACGCTCAGTGATGCATGCATGTGCACAGGACTCGGGGTGCACTCGACCCATCCGTGTGCGAGGGGGGGGCTCGGGACACGCTCCTGTGCGTGCATCCAGCCAAAGCACAGCCTGCCCGTTCGTGCGACCCGCCCAGTGGCGCTAGCATCCTGGGAAGGATTCTCCCTCCGCTCCGTCCTCTCCATGTCTGTTCATTGCACCAGCTCCACCCCCAGCCCAGGGTCTCCCCACTGCCCTGACGCCCCCCCCTCGGCCTGTGCTGCCGTGAGAAAGTCCAGGTCCGAGGCCTGGCTATGAATAGCATCGCCCAGCCGCGAAGTCCCAGAGCAGCTAGAAATAACCCTGGCGAAGGAGTTTCCTCTTGTCTGTCCGGCGGGGGTGGGGCGCAGAGCGGGACGTTTATCTGCTGCTCCCAGGACCAGGCAGGGCCCTGCAGTCATGCCCAGCTACACTGGCTAATTAACAGGGGAAGCCCCGGGCGGGCGCCTCTTCCAGACAGACCTACAGACGGGCAGCAAGGAGCAGAGGGAGGGGCTGGGGGCCAGGACTCCTGGGTTCTCTCCCCAGTTCTGGGAGGGGATTCGGGTCTGGTGGGTTAGTGAGAGGGGCAGGGCTGGGGGCCAGGACTCCGAGGTTCTCTCCCTGGCTCTGGGAGGGGATTCGGGTCTGGTGGGTTAGTGAGGGGGGCAGGGCTGGGGGCCAGGACTCCGGGGTTCTCTCCCTGGCTCTGGGAGGGGATTCGGGTCTGGTGGGTTAGTGAGAGGGGCAGGGCTGGGGGCCAGGACTCCTGGGTTCTCTCCCCCACTGTTCAGAGGGGCTGTGCCCTGCACTGCAAGACAGCAAGGGAAAGATGAGAGCTGGGGAGAGGGAGCCAGGGGGGCAGGAGCTGAGCAGCGAAGGGTATCCCTTGTGCAATAGGGCCATGCTGGCAGGCACCTGAAACCTTGTCTCCTACCCTCCCCCAGGGCACAGAGCAGGGCAGGGAGGACGGCCCTGGGGGGCCTGCAGCTGCCCCTCAGTGCAGGGGCGGGGGTGCGGTGGAGACCGGCCGGCTCCACTCAGACACACCTGGGCGATGTTATCAGGGCCCCGGCTGGAATGTGCAGGGCTGGGGGCGGGGAAGCGCCAGGTGGGGCAGAGACCATGGAGTGGAGCCCGTCTCCCCCCAGGCCAGGCTGATCTCGGTGCAGCCCCCCTGCGAATCCCAGCGCGACACTGAGCCACGCAGGGCCCCCCCTCTTCCCAGGGGAATCTCCGAGCGCACAGGCCCCCTCGCCCCGCCGTGCTGGGCCATGCCGTCACCCTTCAACCCCTCCCCAGGCTTGGCCTGGCCAATCTCCACAGGCTTCCCACCGGGACTGGCCGTGCCAAAGCACCGGCCCCACCCGGCCGTGCCAGGGCAGCCTTCTCTCTCCCCAGCTCCCCACCCCGGAGGCCTTCTCCAGGGAGAGTCTCCCATTTGCTCAGCCCTGGGGCTGGGCGGGGACCCAGTGGCTCTGTGCTGGGGCCAGGCTGGGGGAGAGGGGACCCCCTTTGCCCTGCGCCAGGGCGGGGCTGCCAGACGCACAGAGCCCAGGGGGCTGGGAAAAGCTATCGCAGGGGCCAGGAATGCAGGCGGCAGGAGCAGAGCAAACAACGGGCTGGGGCATGTTTGGGTAGAGGTGGGCGGGGGAGGCAGCTCCCGAGTCCACCCCCCTCCAGGCATCCCTGCCTCATTCCAGCTCCCCCTCCCAGCATCCCACCCATCCACCTCCCTGACAGCTGCCAACGCTCAGATCTGCCCACCCGTGCCAGGCCCCAGCACCGCCAGCTCCAGGGGGCGTGACCTCCGGCATTCCAGAAACCAGGGGGAGCCGGGCGGGGCTGGGAGCCAGGACTGCTGGGATCTCCCCCCAGCTCCAGGAGGGGAGTGGGGTCTAGGGGGTTAGAGGAGGCGGGGCTGGGAGCCAGGACTGCTGGGTTCTCCTCCCAGCTCCAGGAGGGGAGTGGGGTCTAGGGGGTTAGAGGAGGCGGGGCTGGGAGCCAGGACTGCTGGGTTCTCCCCCCAGCTCCAGGAGGGGAGTGGGGTCTAGGGGGTTAGAGGAGGCGGGGCTGGGAGCCAGGACTGCTGGGTTCTCCCCCCAGCTCCAGGAGGGGAGTGGGGTCTAGGGGGTTAGAGGAGGCGGGGCTGGGAGCCAGGACTGCTGGGTTTTCTCCCTGCTCTGGGACAGGAGTTCATGGTGTACATGCAGAGGGGAGAGCAGTAACCCCCACCCCCCCCACACACACTCACACACACACACACACTAATAATTGTAGTGGCTTTTCTCATCTCGTCACCTTGCTGGTGAGTCACTAAACACAAAGTCATCGCTCCCCAGAAATGTGCCAGGGCGGGGGGGCGGGTGCTGGAGGGCAAATGTTAAAAGGGCAGGTGGGGAGGGGGTGAGGAAGGTTTGCAGTGGGAGAGGGGACATGGGGGATTTGTGGGGGGAAGGGGAGGCAGGCTGAAGGGGCACAAGGGATGGGTGGGAGGGGGGAGATCACACTAAATTCCCTCTCACCCTCCCAGACCCCTTTAAATTCCCCACTGCTTTCAAACCATTCATTAAAAGGGGGGGGTCTCTCTAACAAGGGGCTCTGGCCCCCATCCAGAGCCAGCTCCAAAGATAATGGAGGGGGGAGGCTGAGCCACCAGCCCCCCAAACCCATCCCCTCACCCTATACAGCTACCCCTCCCCCTGCCCTCCCCACCCTACACAGCTACCCCTCCCCCTGCCCTCCACAACTCTGCAGCCGGCTGGAGGACCCCCGCTCCTCTGACCCGGCTAGGGGGAGAAGGGTCCTGCCGAGGGGGCTCTTACAGCCAGGGATGGGGATGGGCCCCCCTGGCCCCGGCAGGGAGGGGCAGAGACGAGACCCGGGGAGGGCAGCCAGAGGGGCTCGCAGATGTCTCCCCCCACCCCGCCATAATGCGAGACTAAAGTCCACATTGCGGGGGGGAGCGCTGGGCAGCGCCTGCCCTGGGGCTTAGGAGGGGTCCGGGGGGCACCGGCTGGGCGGTGGGACGCAGGACGAGAGCCCGGGCAGCGGAGGGGCCTGAGGGTCCGGCGGCCGGGGCGCACGGTGAGGGGCGCCCGGTGCCCAGGTCCGGTACCTACCTGGGTGACCGATGAGAGCCAGAAGCAGGAGGCCCCGCAGCGGGCAGCCGGACTGGCCCATAGTGTCCGCGGCCGGGAGAAACTGTAACTAACTCCCGGAGCCCGTCCCGGACTCCAGCCCCCCGAGCCCGGCTCGCCCCGCCCCCGAGCCCCCGAGCCCGGCTCGCTCCGCCCCCGAACCCCGCCTCGCCCCGCCCCCGCCCCCCCGAGCCCGGCTCGCCCCGCCCCCGCCCCCCCGAGCCCGGCTCGCTCCGCCCCCGCCCCCCCGAGCCCGGCTCGCTCCGCCCCCGAACCCCCGAGCCCGGCTCGCTCCGCCCCCGAACCCCGCCTCGCCCCGCCCCCGACCCCCCGAGCCCGGCTCGCCCCGCCCCCCCGAGCCCGGCTCGCTCCGCCCCCGAGCCCCGCCCCCGAGCCCGGCTCGCCCCGCCCCCGAGCCCGGCTCGCCCCGCCCCCGAGCGCGGCTCGCCCCGCCCCCGCCCCCCCGAGCCCGGCTCGCTCCGCCCCCGAGCCCCGAGCCCGGCTCGCCCCGCCCCCGAGCCCGGCTCGCTCCGCCCCCGAACCCCGCCCCCGAGCCCGGCTCGCCCCGCCCCCGAGCCCGGCTCGCCCCGCCCCCGACCCCCCGAGCCCGGCTCGCTCCGCCCCCGAGCCCCGAGCCCGGCTCGCCCCGCCCCCGGCTCGCTCCGCCCCCGAACCCCGCCCCCGAGCCCGGCTCGCCCCGCCCCCGAGCCCGGCTCGCCCCGCCCCCGACCCCCCGAGCCCGGCTCGCTCCGCCCCCGAGCCCCGAGCCCGGCTCGCCCCGCCCCCGAGCCCGGCTCGCTCCGCCCCCGAACCCCGCCCCCGACTCGCCCCGCCCCCGAGCCCGGCTCGCCCCGCCCCCAAACACCCACCTGCTCCAGAGAGGGCGGGGCCTGCAGGGCCTGCGAGCCGGGACCCCAGGACAGAGATGTCCCCGGGACCCCCACCCCACCAGGACCCCCCTCCCGAGCCCTCAGCCAGCGCTGCCCCCGCAGCCCTCGCCACAGCAGGGACCCCCGTCCCCTAAAGCACCTGGGATCCCCGTATCCCCAACCGGACCCCACCCTAACCCTAACCCTAACCCGGATATTCTATGATTCTATATGTGCTAATGAAACAGCCCATATTACTCTGGACAATATAGCATTAATTCCCCTGCCAGATTCAAGGACAGAACCCAGGAGTCCTGGCTCCCAGCGCCCCCCCAACCCAACCGGACCCCACTCCCCTGCCAGATTCAAGGACAGAACCCAGGAGTCCTGGCTCCCCCTCCCCCCATCCATCCAAGACCACTTCCAGCCCAGGGCCTGACCTCTCTTTGCTCTCAACATGCCGCTCCCTGCCAGGGAGGACCCAGAGGCTGTATAATCCAGATTCCTGTCTCAGGGTCTGGGGGCATCCCCCAAACCTGGGTCAAAGGTCACACCCCACTGGGGGAAAGGCCAGGATTGGTGGCAGCGAGCACAAAGAGAGGGGTGGAGAATGGGGACGTGCGTCGATGTGGCCCCAGGGTGCTGGCTGGGCTGGGGAGCTGCTGCCCGGTGGTGCTGCCTTGGCTGGGCCCGGATGCACCTCTCCGCTGCCTGCTCTCTGCAGCCCTGGGCCAGGGCCAGGGGGTGGGGGGCTGGGCTGCCAGCCCGGAGCTGGGGATTAATGGCAGCCTGGCTGGCAGCAGCCCCACCGCACACTGCAAATCACGAGTCTGGTGCATCCCACCGGGCCCCCCAACCTGGTGCAGGGCGCTGAGCATCATGGGAGCAGCCCCCTGGGGTCCCCCAGCCCACCCTGCCCCCCTCCCCTGGATCCGCTCCCTCCGGTCTGGGAGCCCTTTGTTTCAGGGAGGCTGTAATCTGAGCTGGCTGAACCTGGCGGGCTGTGCTTTGGCTTGTAGAGGTGTGTGTGTGTGTGCACGTGTGTGATGGTGCGAGAGAGACACCAGGCAGATAAGCATGAGGAGTGGGTGAGTGTGTGTGTGTGCATTCACAAATCCATGTGTGTGGGATGCACACTCATGTGTGTCCACAAACAAGTGTTCACGAGTGTGCATGAGTGTGTGAAGGGATAGGGGCTGTTCTGAGTGTGTACACAAACCGGTGTAGTGTTCTGCATGGGGTGTTGTGTGGGTAGTTGTGTGTCCAGGAGGCTCTGGCCGATGTGCAGTGGAAGGTGTGTCGTACAGCAGTGTGTGTGTTGTGTAGCTGTGTGTCAGGAACTAGGCTGCAGGTCCAGTGGTTAGTGCGGGCCTGAGGGATCAAGCCAGAGTTGGTCGGCGGGAATCGGTGGCCGGGGCCAGGACACAGGAATCAGGAACAAAGCGAGGAAGCAGGAGCCAGGCACAGATCGGCCTCAGGCACTCAGCCAGCTGAAAGGGGAAACCCGGGGGCCCAGTGCCCATTAACACACTGACACACGCTCTGCCAGCTGACACTGGTGTGCACACTAGCACACACACGAATACAGATGTGAACACACACCCAGACCTACCCACACTCTGCCCTGGGTCAGACCCAGGGCCCAGGCCCAGCTGACACTGGAGTGTACACTAGCACATGCACTAATGCACACGTGCACACTAACACACATGTCCTGGCCTGGGTGAGACCCAGGGCCCAGCTGACACTGGTGTGCACACTAGCACACACACTAATGCAGACGTGAACACACACCCAGACACACCCACACTCTGCCCTGGGTCAGACCCAGGGCCCAGGCCCAGCTGACACTGGTGTGCACACTAGCACACACACTAATACAGACGTGAACACACACCCAGACACACCCACACACTGGCCTGGGTCAGACCCAGGGCCCAGCTGACACTGGTGTGCACACTAGCACACGCACTAATGCACACGTGCACACACGCTCTGGCCCAGCTGACACTGGTGTGCACACTAGCACACGCACTAATGCACACGTGCACACTAACACACGTCCTGGCCTGGGTCAGAGCCAGTTGCAGGGCCCAGCTGGGATCCTGCCCCTCTGTCGTTTCATCGCAGGCAGCAGCGCCACCGTGTGGCCGGTGGGAGAAACGCGCAGGGAAAGTCCCCATGGGGTGGTTTTCCCAAAGGGGCTGGTGGGGTCGGCAGGAGCCCAGTATTGTGGGGAAGGCTCAGGACTGGGAGCCCGGACTCCTGGGTTCTGTCCCTGGTTCTGCCACTAATGCCGTGTGCATCCTGGCCGAGCTGCCTCTGTTCACCGGGTGGCAGCGTGTCTATGGGACATTGGCACTGAGCTGGTGGTGGGTGCTGTGAGCGCGGAGCCCAACAACCCCCTCACACACACACCCTGTGTCCCCCAAACCTCACACACACACCCTGTGTCCCCCAACAACCCCCTCACACACACACCCTGTGTCTCCCAAACCTCACACACACCCCCTGTGTCTCCCAACAACCCCCTCACACACACCCCCTGTGTCCCCCAAACCTCACACACACCCTGTGTCCCGCACAATCCCCTCACACACACCCCCTTCTGGTGCCCACAATCCCTTCACACACATCCTGCACCCCCCAGTCACCTCACACACACACACACCCTGTGTCCCCCCAGCTCGCTCTTCCTCAACCCCCGCCCCGATATATAAAAAGTTAAATTTCAATGTCAGAAGGACCCAGATCCTCGGGCTGGATGGTCGCGTGCGATTTACACCCGCTGGGCTCTGGGCCCACTGACCCCAATGGCACTATGGCTGATTTACACCCGCTGGGCTCTGGGCCCATTGACCCCAATGGAGCTATGGCTGGTTTACACCCGCTGGGCTCTGGGCCCATTGACCCCAATGGAGCTATGGCTGATTTACACCCGCTGGGCTCTGGGCCCAGGAAATGTGCTTGTGTGCGCGTGCACACACACACACGCACACACACACACACACACACACTCTCTCTCCTCCTTTAGCTGCGGTTAGGGCATGGGGCAGGCGCTCAGGACTCCTGGGTTCTATTCCCAGCTCTGCGGATGACGCCTGGTATGGGCCAGTCCCTGCCTCTCTACCGGTTTCAGGTCCCGGCGGTAACATGGGGGGAAACGTTCTTGCCTTTGAGCTCTGTGGGGCAGGGACCATCTCACCGGCTCTGTGCAGCGCCTGGCACGACGGGGGCCCTGATCTTGGTGGGGGGTAGGCCGGGCGCTGCTCAGGCCACAGATGAGATGGGGGGCCATCCTGGTGGGCTCTGGACAGACCCCCACTGAGATTGGGGGACCCCTGTTGTGCTGGGTGCTGCAGAGACACCCGCAAACAGGGGTCTGCCCCCTTTCAGGAGGAGGGAGGCCGGGGGCAGCTGCCCAGCTGGGGAATGGTGCCAGGTGTCAGTTAGGAGCTACCCCGGGCCCCTCCTAGGGGATGAGCCGGGGAGGGACCCTGGCTGCTCATGCCAGCCCCATGGAAGGGGGCTGCCAACCGCCGGGAGCGGGTGCGAGTCCAGGGGCCAGGTCGGAGGCCGGTAGGAAAATCTCTCCAGTGGGCTCCGGGGCTGGTTTGGGGCTGGCTGAGCTCCCTGCGCAGGGGGCCCGGGAGCTGGGAACCAGGGTGAAGGAGCCGCCCAAGCGGGTTGGTTGGGGCCTGACAGGCCGGGCTGGGCTGTACCGAGACAGCCCAGCCCAGCCCCCAAGGAGGGGGGTGTTGCCTCCAGTGCTTCTGGCTGCGCGTGACAATCGGGAGGGAACTGGCTGCAGGAGCCTGCAGGGTCACCGTGTGCCACCAGGGGGCGCGTCTTGGGACAGCGCGCTGCCGCCCCCTGGCGGAGATGGGGGCTCGTGTTGTGCTGATCATTGCACAGACCCCCCCTGAGTTTGGGCCCCCCCGTACTGGGGGTGACACAGACCCCCTGAGATGGGGGTCCCCGGGGTGCTCGGTGCTGCACAGACCCCCCCTGGGATGGGGGTCCCCGGGGTGCCCGGTGCTGCACAGACCCCCCCTGGGATGGGGGTGCCCGGTGCTGCACAGACCCCCCTGGGATGGGGGTCCCCGGGGTGCTCGGTGCTGCACAGACCCCCCCTGGGATGGGGGTGCCCGGTGCTGCACAGACCCCCCTGGGATGGGGGTCCCCGGGGTGCCCGGTGCTGCACAGACCCCCCTGGGATGGGGGTCCCTGGGGTGCCCGGTGCTGCACAGACCCCCCCTGGGATGGGGGTCCCCGGGGTCCCCGGTGCTGCACAGACCCCCCCTGGGATGGGGGTCCCTGGGGTGCCCGGTGCTGCACAGACCCCCCTGGGATGGGGGTGCCTGGTGCTGCACAGACCCCCCTGGGATGGTGGTCCCTGGGGTGCCCGGTGCTGCCCAGACCCCCCCTGGGATGGGGGTCCCTGGGGTGCCCGGTGCTGCACAGACCCCCCTGGGATGGGGGTGCCCGGTGCTGCACAGACCCCCCCTGGGATGGTGGTCCCTGGGGTGCTCGGTGCTGCACAGACCCCCCCTGGGATGGGGGTCCCTGGGGTGCTCGGCGCTGCACAGACCCCAGCCGAGATCAGTCCCCCGCCGGCCCGGGGGCTGCAGAGACACACAGGCAGATGGCCCCTGCCTTGGGGAGCTCCCAGGATCCTCACTCTCCAGCTGGGAGCAGAGGCCTGGAGAGCAGCAGGGACTGGCCTGAGGGCACCCAGGTGGTCACCAGCAGAGCTGGGGATTGAACCCAGGAGTCCGGGGGCGGGGCAGACAAAGCCCCAGGAGGGGCTTTCCCCCAGGCAGCACTGACTTGGATCGGGCCCCAGGGCAGGGCTGCTGGCTGGCTCAGGGGTGTGGGGAAGGGACATGGGGCTTTTCTCTATCCCCCACCCCGGTTCCCTAACTGCCTAGCGGGGATCGGGGATTGGGCAAGTCACCCTGAGACGGCGGCTACCTCAGCGGGCACCCGATCAAGGGGCAGGTGGGGTCTGGGGTATTGGGGTGTGGATCTCCCAAGAAAGGTAACCGATGGCATTCAGTGAGATGTGTAAGGAGAGGCCTTGCTAGGGTGGGCACCACTCCCCCGACCCCAGGACTCCTGGGTTCTATCCCCAGCTCTGGGGTCGGGGGGAATGTCTGGGAGCCAGGACTCCTGGGTTCTATCCCTGGCTCTGGGAGGGGAGTGGGGTCGGGAGGGTTGGGGTGTCTGGGAGCCAGGACTCCTGGGTTCTGTCCCTGCCTCTGGGATCTGGAGGGTTGTGGGGAGGGGTCCGGGAGCTAGGACTCCTGGGTTCTATCCCTGGCTCTGGGATCTGGAGGGTTGGGGGGAGGGGTCCGGGAGCTAGGACTCCTGGGTTCTCTCCCTTAGCCTGATACAGCCCCTTCCTGCTCAGCCCAGGGCGGGGTGCTCAGCCCTTGGGGACCGAGCCCCCCCCCCACCTATAAACCCGTCCCCGCTAATCATTGTCCCGGCCGCCAGGGGGCTCCTGGGCCCGCCTGATGCGAGCCGGGCTCGCGGGGGGGGCACAGAGGGGTGCGGGCAGGACGCGGCTGCACCCGAGACCCTGCGGGGGGCCTGGGCCGGCGGACACCCCGGCTGTGCCCTGGGCCGCAGGCGGGTCTGGCACCGGCCCCTCCGCCGCGGGGGGCTTGGGTCCGGGTCTGACCGTGGAGGGGGGTTTAGGGGCAGGGAGGTGCCTGCCCCCCGGGGTGCCCCCGCCTGGGGATCCCCACGTGAGGGCTGGGGGGAGACAGGGGGGCGGGTCCGTGCCGGGGGGGGGGGCGCTGAGAGCCGGGCTGGGGGGAGGGGAGACTGCGCCCCGGTTCCGAAGGGCTGGGGGCGCGGGCGGGGGAGCCCCCCGAATCCCCAGGCTGGGTGAGAGTGAGCCGGCCCGGGGGGGGCGGGGCTAGCGCTGGGCCGAGCCGGGCCGGGCGGGGCGCATGACGGGGCTGGGCATTGGCAGCAGGGCGCAGAGGAGACCCGGGGCAGCGGCGCGGGGCAGGACGGACACAGCGGCGCCGGCCGGACACAGGGACGCGGCCGGACACCGAGCCGGGGTCGAGCCCAGCGGGGCCCCCCTGCGTCCCATGGGCGCGCCCCGAAGCCTCATCTTCTGGTGCCTGCTGAGCGGTAAGGGCTGGATGTGGGGGAGGCTTCCCTCCCGGTCCCTCCTCCCCAGATCCCCGATCCCTCCTAGCCCCCAGATCCCCCCATCCCGCCTGCGCCCCCAGACCCCCATCCCTCCTGCGCCCCCAGACTCCCCCATCCCTCCTGCGCCCCCAGACTCCCCCTGTGCCCCCAGACTCCCCCATCCCTCCTGCGCCCCCAGACCCCCCGCGCCCCGAGAGCCCCCCATCCCTCCTAGCTCCCGATCCCCCCTGCACCCCCCTCTAGGCCCTCCCATCCGTCCTGCGCCCCCTCACTCTCCCCAGTCCTGTCCCTGGGCCTCCAGCTCCAGGCTTTGCTCTGCCCCCCAGTTCTGCCGCCTCACCCCTGTCCCGCGCCCCCCTCGGTCCTGCCCCTCCCCCCGAACTCCGGCCCTCGCCTCTGCCCTCCCCCACCCTCCCCCTGGGTAAACTTTCTCTGTTCCCAAGATGGCGAGGTTCAGGGAACCTGTTTCTCTGGCTGGGTGCCGGGAGGACGGGGGGGAGCCGTCGGACTCTGCTCAAGGGAAGGGGGGGGGAGTGCCTATTATTCCCCCTCCGCCCTAAGGAATGTGGGGAATTTCAGCCCGAAGGGGGGAACCGCTTGTACCCCGGGAGCTCCCCACACTGGAGCATGGGGGAGGGGTCCTGCCCCCCCCCCATTGTCCCGGGGTGGGTGCGTGTCTCTGCTCTAGACCCTGGCTGCGGTGTGGTTGCCGGGATATCGCGTCCCGCCGCCGCCCCTTGGGCAAGCGAGCGGCCGATGGCGCAGGGGGCCGGGCCCGGCTCTGCCTTGTGCCGGAGGGTGGGTCCGGGGGGAACAGGTGTAGAGTCACCGGAGCCAGCCCGGGGCGTTGGCGCAAGAGCCGGTATCGCAGAAACTGGAGCTAGGGGAAAAGTGAATTCCTACGTGGAGGCCTCAGAAACCGAAACTGGCTCCGCTAAACTCACTCCGCTTTCATCTCCGTGTAAACACTCGGGCTAGTGGAGGGCCCCTAAACCTGGGTCCTGTTGTTCTGGCCCCTGGGACATAGGCCTTGGCCGTACCAGCCTCTGTCGCTAAACTGGCCAAGCAGCTAACGTGGCACCCAGGATCGGCGAGTCCTTGGCCCATTCCCGCTCTGGGTGGGCCCCCCTAGAGCCCGGTCCCTGTTCCGCTGGGCAGTGGGACCCTGCAGCCCAGTTACCCGGTGCCCCACCCCTCTGGAGCCTGCAGCTGCATAAACACCAGCTGGGAGTTCAGTTATACCTGGTATCAGGCTTCCTGGTCTGCGAAGCAAAGTGAGCTCTGTGGGCGGCACCTTTATCCTGGTCTACCCCTGTCCCTGCTAGGCCGGACCCCGCCCGGTGTAACTGTTCAGACTGGACATAAGGGGAACCTCTTCATGGGGGGGACAAACTAACCCTTGTCTGGAGCAATTCACCAAGGGGGGCGGGGGGTTAAATCAAGGTGGCAATTCTTAACTCGAGATGGGATTAAACAATGGCTGAACTGCAAGAGGAATTATTGTGGGGCTGGTCTCTGGCCTGTCGTCCAGGAGGTCAGACCAGATGATCCATCCCAAGGGCCCTTCTGGTCTTGGGATCTATTGTACCACTGGCTTCTAGCGGAGACCAGGTGTGTGCGTGTTCACACCACAGGCGTCTGCCAGCACAGCCGTGCCACTCGGGAGTGCGAGGGGGTCACCGTCCTGGGTGTGATTGTACGTAGGGGTCTAGCCCAAGCTGCGGCTAGCTCAGTGAAAGCCATGCCGGTGTGTGCTGCGGGCACACCCAATTGCGTGATGCCCGTGTCTTGGTTCCCCACCTGTGATATGGGGAAGTGCTCTTCTCCCCAGCTCACGGGGCGTGGGGAGTCGATGTCCTGAGAATTCGGCTAGGACAGCAAAGGAGGCCGTACAATGGCATAGGGCAGCGCTTGTCCTTATTTCCTAGAGGGCTGCTCTCCCATTTTAGCTACAAACAAATCTTGCCTCTGAAGTCTTGTTTTCTTAGTCTAAACAGCCCCCCGGCTTTTCAAGGGACACGGGAACCCCTGGGAAATTTTCATTTTCTTTGTGGGTTTTTGACAAAATGGATTTTAAATTTTCATTTTGTTTTGGATTTTTCTGGGTTGACCTGGAGGGAAAACAGCAAAACAACCGCCCCCTCAAACCATACACCCCAGGAAACTGGAATCTTAGCTTGGTTGGAAAACGCTTTAGAACATAAGAGCAGCCACACTGGGCCGGACCAAAGGTCCATCCAGCCCAGTGTCCTGTCCACCGTGGCCAGTGCCAGGTGTCCCAGAGAGAATGAACAGATCAGGGAATCACCAAGTGATCCATCCCCTGTCGCCCAATCCCAGCTCCTGGCAAACAGAGGCCAGGGACACCATCCCTGCCCATCCTGGCTTTGTGGAATGAAAACTCCTGACTGTTTCCCAGCACCCCCAGTTCCAGCACCCGCACATTGGTCTGACCCCGCTTGGCCGCTCTGAGCACCCCAGCTCTTCTTGTGGGAGATATACGGTGCTGCGGGTCCTGGCGTCAGTGTGACCCCTGCTCCCTCGCTGCTGAGGGAAATGACTCCCATGGGGAAAGGGAGGGAGGGGAGCCCAGCACACCCTGCCCCAGCCAGACACACAGGCCCCGCATTAGCATGAGAAAGGGAGGCTCAGGGCCCAGCCTGCAGCATTAACCCCTTTCTCTCCTGCTGGCCATGTGGCCGTGGGAAACCCCTGGATGCTCAGGGAGTTGGAGCTCATGAAAAGTCCCTGGGCTGCCCCTCTGGGTTCCTGTGACAGCACTCCGATTCATCCTGCTCCGTGAATCACACCCCACCGCCCTCTCTGTTCCGGGGTGTGTGTCTGTCTGTCTGTCTGTCTGCTCTGGTGCAAACACTGGAGCTCATCCCAAAACTAGCTATTTTCCTTGGGAAATGTACACAATAAATCCCCTGCAAATGGCTTGTGAACGTTCCCCCGGAAGAATGTTTGGGGTTTTGACAGAAAAATGAAATCTGTTTGGGGGGGGGGGTGGAGACTGGGCTCTGGGGGAGGGTTAAAGAGAAAGGGGCTTTTTGAAAATCAGATTTTTCAGTCCATTGTCACCAAATGTCGAGAGGAATTGGTCAAACCCAGGCATCGCACAGGGCAGCTTCTTGTTTTCGACAAAGCTGGGTTTGCAAAAATCCCATTTCAATGGGAGAAACGTGCAGCTGGTTCCAGTGGTGCAGGAATGGAGTGTCGAGACCCCCGCCCCCAGTGCAGAGTGGGTCAGAATCACCACCGGGCGGAGGTCCGGGTCCCCCAGCGCTGCACCTTCTGCCGGGGGTGATGGGGCAAATGTCTGTGGCGTGCCCAGGCTGTGGTCTCCCTGCTGAAGCTGGTCTGTGTTGTAGCTGCTACACAGCAGCGTACCCCCGTTTTGAGCTGGAGTGAACCCCAAGGTCCTGTCCACTGGGCGGGATTTGAGCCTGGAGCAGCCAGTAGCTGGCAAAGATCCGTGGACTTGGCTGGCCTCCCTGCACCTCTGTGCGGCTGGGAACTGTCCCAATCCACAGATGGGGAAACAGAGGCACCGGGAGATTCAGTGACTTGTACAAGAAGCTGAGACTAGAACCCAGGCGTCCTGAGCCCCAGGTTGGCACCTCGCCTGCGGGCCCAGCCTGTCCTTGGGCTAGGGTGACCAGATGTCCCAATTTTATAGGGACAGTCCCAATTTTTGGGTCTTTTTCTTATATAGGCTCCTATTACCCCCAACCCCCTGTCCCGGTTTTTCACACTTGCTGTCTGGTCACCCTACCTTGGGCAGAGCCGGTGAGCCCGGCGTCGTTTGTATTGTGGCAGCACCTGTCCACCGGGCGCCGCAGGGGCCCCGGGGATGGTCCCTGCCCAAAGAGCTCAGTCGGAAGAGCCAGAGGGGGTCGCCGTCCCCTCGCTACCCCTGAGACCGGAGGTCCAGGAAGAGGCAGCGGCTGGCTGGTGACAGAGCTGGAATTTCACGGCCCAGACACGGTGAAGCCAGACACCAAAGGGACCACTGGTGCCACAGACGGTGCTGGAGGTTGGGGCCCCTTTGCCCTGGGGCCCTGCTGCATTGGGACAAGCACCCTGGGAATGGGAGTAGCTGCATCCCAATACTGTCCGTCCCTGGGTACAACCCACTCCACAGTCCCCCCTGTGCTGTGCAGTGCACAGCCCTGCCCCCACCTCCCACCCCCTGCCTTTCAGCAGCTACTCCCCCCGCCCCTTGCAGCCCTAATCCCAGCTCTGCCCTGCCTTTGTCTCCAATGCACCAACATTCCTGAGATCCCCTGGCCAGGGGACAGCGTGCCCACCTCCTGCATAGTGGGGAATGGGGGCTGGGAGCCCGGACTCCTGGGTTCTATCCCAGCTCCGGGAGAGGAGTGGGGTCTGGTGGGTTAGAGCAGGGGGTCTGAGAGCCCAGACTCCTGGGTTCTATCCCATCTCTGTGCGGGGAGGGGAGTGGGGTCTGGTGGGTTAGAGCAGGGGGGCTGAGAGCCCAGACTCCTGGGTTCTATCCCATCTCTGTGCGGGGAGGGGAGTGGGGTCTGGTGGGTTAGAGCAGGGGGGCTGAGAACCCGGACTCCTGGGTTCTATCCCAGCTCTGGGAGAGGAGTGGGGTTTGGTGGGTTAGAACAGGGGGTCTGAGAGCCCAGACTCCTGGGTTCTATCCCATCTCTGTGGGGGGAGGGGGGAGTGGGGTCTGGGGGGGTTAGAGCAGGGGGGCTGAGAGCCCGGACTCCTGGGTTCTATCTCCAGTTCTGGGAGGGGAGTAGGGTCTGGTGGGTTAGAGCAGGGAGGGCTGGGATCCAGGACTCCTGGGTTCTATCCCAGCTCCGGGAGAGGAGTGGGGTCTGGTGGGTTAGAGCAGGGGGGCTGAGAGCCCGGACTCCTGGGTTCTATCCCATCTCTGGGGGGGGAGGGGAGTGGGGTCTGGGGGGTTAGAGCAGGGGGGCTGAGAGCCCGGACTCCTGGGTTTTATCCCATCTCTGTGGGGGGAGGGGAGTGGGGTCTGGGGGGTTAGAGCAGGGAGGGCTGGGATCCAGGACTCCTGGGTTCTCTCAATGGGTCGGTGTTTAGAGGGGGAGTTGTGTTGTAGCCCTGTTTGCTGTGTCTGGCAGAGGTACAGGCCCTGGTGTGGGGGCAGGGAGAAGGAGCAGGCTCCTCGATAATGAACTGAAGGGATGAGCTGTGAAGCGCTGTCTCTGCTTGTTGAGATCTCCCTGAACTGCGGCATCCCCCTGGGCCCTGCGGGACAAGGAGCGTAATTCTGGCGGACGTGCAACCCCCACCCTGCGCCTCAGCTGCGATGCTGCCTTCCTGGAAGTGACTCTTGGACAGAGATGGGCTCATTGCAGTGGCCAGGCAAGGGACTGTGGGGAGAGACTGCTCTGTCCTCTGCAGCTAGTCTGAGCCAGGACTCCTGGGTTCTAACCCAAGTTCAGGGGGAGTGGGGTCTAGTGGTTAGAGCAGGGGGGCTGGGAGCCCGGACGCCTGGGTTCTATCCCAGCTTGGGCACTAAAAGGTTAGCCAAGTGTCCTTCCTGCTTGTCCCTTGGTTTCCTGTCTGTAAAATGGGGATACCCGCCTCCCCCGTGCATCTCATTGATCCTCCAGTGCACGCCTTGGAGTGGCAGGGCTGGGACTGGATTCCCAGGGAGCAGGGACAGGTCTGCCAGGGTGGTGGGTGCAGTCGTGGGGAGATTGCGGGGAGCGCCCCCCCCACCCCGTTACTCTCCCAAGGGCTCCTGTGTCCCCCTGCTGACCTGCCTTCTCCCAGCCTCTCACCTGCCCCGCACCCTCTGGGCTGCCTTCCAGCAGGCAGGTTAGTTCTCTCCCCCGCCCTGCCCGCAGTCTGGCACCAGGCAATTAGGTGAGTGGATGTTGCTGCTGCCAGCCCCCCCCTGGAGCTGCTTTGTCTGTCTGCTGCAACTACATGGAACAGCACTTCCCTCTGGCTGCTCTGCTCCGCCCTTCCCATGCAGGGCAGCTTCCTGGTGGGTGACCTACTTCTCCCCTCCCCCATCATTTGCATGTATTTAAAAAACCAGGGAGGATCAAAATCTCCCCCCCCTCCCGCCCCAGGGGCTGCTTGCTGCATCGTGTGGGTTATATTTTATTAAGCCATATTGATTGGCCTGGCACCCCCTCCCCAGATTCCCCAGGGCTGCAGCCTCTTCTCCTGCCAATCACGCTCAGGACTGGAGGGTCTTTATGGGTCAGCGGGGTTCTGTCCCAGCTCTGGGGGTGGAGTGGGGTCTAGTTAGGGTGAGCAGAGAGCAAGTGTGAAAAATTGGGACACGGGGTGGGGGGTAATAGGTGCCTATATAAGACAAAGCCCAGACTATCGGGATTGTCCCTATAAAATCGGGACAGCTGATCACCCTGGGTCTAGTGGTTAGGGGAGGGGGAGTCGGGACCCAGGACGCCTGGGTTCTCTCCCAGCTTTGGGCCACTGGGTGGTCATGGGCAAGTCACAATCCTCAGGTGTATAAATAGGGGAGCTGCGAGGAGGAGCAGGGAGGCGATTTTACCTCTGTCTTGGTGAGAAGAATCCTGCGTCCCGTTCTGGGGGCACATGTGGAAAAGCTGATGAGGGGGCAGAGACGAGCCCCAGAAACGATCTAAGGCTGGAGAAGAAGGTCTGACGGGGAGAGATGGACGCAGCCCAATCTGCTGAGCTCAGACGCAGGTTGAGAGCTGACTTGGTTCTGGGGTCTGAGCGCCGTCCGGGGAGAAATCCTGCGGGCTGGAGCCTCTGAGCTAGCAAAGGAAGGCGGAGGAGCCAGGGGCTGGCAGCTGAAGACAGACAGATCCCAGCTGAGACAGGAGGCACCAGGGGAACAAACTCCCGAGGGCCGTGGCTCCATCTCGGACCCAGAGCGGGGCCCTTTCTGGAAGGGGCTTTCGCCAAACGCAGGTTATTGGGCTCAGCGCAGGGTCACTGGGTGAAACTCACTGGCCTGCGATGTCCCCTCTGGCCTTAAAATCTCTAAACATGACCGTTGCTGCCTCGCGTGATTCCCACCTGTTGGATGCAGAGAATGTGGCTCACGCTGGCGGCTTGTATCCTGGAAACATTTCCAGGATACATCTGGGCATGAGCTGGCAGCCGAGGCTGTAGCTAAGGGGAGTGAATGCGTCCCTGGGGCGCCTGGGCAGGAGATTAGCAAGCCAGAGCAGAGTGGCCGTTTACAGCACGGGTGGGGCCATCACTGGACACCGCAGCCGGGTCTAGTGCTGGGAAGGGCTCGGAGAAGAGCTACTAGAAGGATTCGGGGGCCTGGGAAATCGGCCTTTGGCTGTGCCCCTCCCTGCATTCAGCGTCTCCAGGGGAAGGTTAAGAAGTGGTCTGTCATAATCAGTGTGGGTTGCTTTGATCCTCTGCCTCTCCCTTCCCCAGACAGCAAACATGCACCAGCATCAGCTGGCTCCTCAGGCCCTGATCGGAGCCTGGGCAGAGCGGCCTCGTTAAAGCGCTGGGATGAGACTTGGAACACCTGGGTTCTCTTCCCACCGCTGCCAGACTGGCTGGATGACCTTGGGAGAGTCACTGCAGCCCTCGGTTCCCTCGGTAATGCGCGATAATGATCCCACCTTGGTCTGGAGACTGGACCCTCGGGGAGTCTCTCACGGTGTTTGCAGCGTCCAGCATGATTGGGGCTTCTGATCTCAGTCTCGGGGGGCAGGGTCCTGGTTTCTCTTGGGGCCTCTAGCAATCATAGAATCATAGGACTGGAAGGGACCTCAAGAGGTCCTCTAGTCCAGGCCCCTGCATTCAAGGCAGGATGAGGTATTATCTAGACCATCTCTGACAGGTGTTTGTCCAACCTGATCTTAAAAATCCCCAATGATGGAGATTCCACAACGTCCCTGGGCAATTTATTCCAGTGCTTCACCACCCTGACAGGAAGTGTTTCCTAATGTCCAACCTAAACCGCCCTTGCTGCAATGTGAGCCCATTGCTTCTTGTCCTATCCTCAGAGGTTATGGAGAATATTTTTTCTCCCTCCGCCTTGTAACAACCTTTTATGTACTTGGAAACTGTTACCACGTCCCCCCTCAGTCTTCTCTTCTCCAGACTAAACAAACCCAATTTTTTCAATCTTCCCTCATAGGTCATGTTTTCTAGACCTTTCATCATGTTTGTTCCTCTTCTCTGGACTTTCTCCAATTTGTCCCCATCTTTCCCGAAATGTGGCACCCCGAACTGGACACAATACTCCAGTTGAGGCCTCATCAGCGCGGAGCAGAGCGGAAGAATTACGTCTTGTGTCTTGTTTACAACACTCCTGCTAAGACATCCCAGAATGACGTTTGCTTTTTATGCTACAGTTTCATGGCTTACTCATATTAGCTTGTGATCCACTCTGACCCCCAGATCCCTTTCCGCAGGACTCCTTCCTGGGCTGTCATTTCCCATTTTGTACGTGTGCAACTTGTTCCTTCCTAAGTAGAGCACTTTGCATTTGTCCTTATTGAATTTCATCCTATTTACTGCAGACCATTTCTCTGGTTTGTCCAGATCATTTTGAATTTTAATCCGATCCTTGAAAGCACCTACAACCCCTCCCAGCTTGGTATCGTCTGCAAACTTTAGAAGTGTACTCTCTGTGCTGTTATCTAAATGATTGATGAAGACATTGAACAGAACTGGACCCAGGATCGATCCCTGCGGATAACTAGCATTAAATCCGTGTTCATTAAGGATTAGCATGTCCTTTGTATAGCCGTGGCTGCGAGGGGCCTGCCCAGCGCCCGTTGTGCTAGGCGCTGTCAGCCCAGTCTAAATGTCGTCTGAGCGCAGTTGAGTCAGGGGAACGCGCTCGGCTCCCCCAGAGCCCTTTGGGGTGACTCCTTGCCCCTATCCCGGATCAGAGATCACCCCCTTGATACAGTCGGTGGCCAGGGAACTGGGACCTGCCTCCTGCCAGCCCATGGATGCTGCAAGCAGAGTGGGCTGCTCACCCTTCCCAGTAGTGCTGAGAGGCTGCATTGGGTGGCGGGGGAGGGGGCGGTAGGGGAGAAACACACGATGAGACAGTCCCTGCCCCGCAGACCTGAGGGCCTCAGTGTGTGTTAGTGTCATTCCTGTGTTCACGCTCAGCTGCAGAGGGTGAGTTGCCGGGTGTCGTTCCCTGGCCTGGGTTATTCATAGAGCGTCCAAGCCAGAAGGGACTCTTGTGAATATCTCGTCTGACCTGCTGTGTGAGGCCGGCCAGGAGGGCAAACTAGGTTAACAGTGGGCCCCCGTCCATTGTTGTAGCTAGACCTATTGGAACACTGATCTCCCAGAGCCGGGATAGAACCCAGGAGTCCTGGCTCCCAACCCCCGCTGCTCTAACCCACTAAACCCCATTCCCCTCCCAGAGCTGGGATAGAACCCAGGAGTCCTGGCTCCCAACCCCCGCAGCTCTAACCCACTAAACCCCATTCCCCTCCCAGAGCCGGGATAGAACCCAGGAGTCCTGGCTCCCAACCCCCGCTGCTCTAACCCACTAAACTCCATTCCCCTCCCAGAGCTGGGATAGAACCCAGGAGTCCTGGCTCCCAACCCCCGCTGCTCTAACCCACTAAACCCCATTCCCCTCCCAGAGCTGGGATAGAACCCAGGAGTCCTGGCTCCCAACCCCCGCTGCTCTAACCCACTAAACCCCATTCTCCTCCCAGAGCCGGGATTGAACCCAGGAGTCCTGGCTCCCAACCCCTAACAATGGCCGGAGTTCCGCCTCCCCCATCTATGCATGGGTGTCTCTTGTCATCCGCTCTTCCCAATGACTGTTTCCATCTGGCTGCTGTCCCACCCCACGCCCCGCCTCACCCTCGAGCACCGAGCACATCAGGGCCTTGTCCCCCCGTTTGGCCAAGATGGGCACCTGGCGGCTGAACTGCCCAGTGGGAAGGGGCCTTTTATATGTGACCTGCCCCTTCCTGCTGCTGTAGCCTGTCGTTAGCCCCCGTCCCCGTGCTGCGATGCGGAGCCGGCATTGTCCACAGAGCTGTCTGCAGCAGCATGGGGGACGGCAGCGGTCCCGCTAGCCCCCTCCCTGGCTCACCCGCTGCGGTGGGAATCGTATCGGGGTGGGGGAATCGCGGTGGCTTCCAGGCTGCTCCGGCTGGAGATGCTTGTGCATTTGCAGCCCGGCTGCTGCTGTCTGGTCCTCTTGACTCAGCTGGAGGCCCCGTTCCTGCAGGGAGAGGGCGAGTCAGACACAGCCCTGGTCCCCCTTCTCTGTTCGCTCCCCCCTCCCTACGCCCTCCCCAAATGTTCCTGTTGAGGCTAACTACGCCTTTTAGCACGATAGCTTGGGGGCGTGGGCCAGGCTGGCAAGACCAGCTGCTTGTATTTACCTTGTACCTGCTGTGCTGAGATGCGGCTGCTTCTGGGGTGGGGCACAGGTCCGTTATACAGGGCTCTCTTGCCCAGCTCTGGGATGCAGCCACCTCTGGGGTGGGGCACAGGGGGCCCATTTAACAGCAGCACAACAGTGCTATTTAGCAATGTAGATTTGAGAAAGGAAAAGAGAGGGGGATTTGGGTTAGAGACTGTAATTATAAGGCCAGGAAAAAGGGGCTAACCAAGCCCCCTACTAAGTCCAGGTTGCTCTCAGCGCAGGCAGAGTCTCTGGGAGCGTCTCTGAGCAGCGGAGGATATAATGCAGCTCCGCAATTACCCTCCGCCGCCTCCTTTTCGGTTTCAGGTTTTTGTTTTTCCCCTCATGTAAAACTGAATTTTTAATGCTCCCGCCTCACGCTCGATCTGGTTTCTTACTAAATTAGGGGCCGCTTCATTCACGCTCTTAGAATTAGACTGACTGTGGCGCGCAGCTCGCGATGGCTCTGTCGCTTCCCATTACGGGCAGGGGGCTGCGTGCCCGGCTCACTGGGATAATCGTCCTAGCAGCGGGACAAATGCTGAGAGGGTTCTGAAAGCCGGAGCGGAGCGGAGAGGGGCTTGGGGGTGTGTGCGTTAGCCAGGCTAGTGCTATGGCTATTTTTAAAAAGTGAAACTGTGTGTCTGTCCCATTGGCGGCCTGTCCTTTGTGTGTCTCTTTCTGGCTTGCAAAGATCCCTTAGCTGCCTGGGAACAAAAAAGTCTTTGCTTCTGCAGCAAAATCATCAGGCAAAAAATCTGCCTGGAGCCTTTTTCCTCTCCCGTTTCTCAAACTGATCTAAGCGGAGCGCAGGGACGGTGCAATTAGGGGTTGTTTGTTACACGGGGCTAAGGGGCCCCACTCCCCCTGTCGCGCCGGGTGCTGCACAGTCCTCGCCCTCCCAGCCGAAACGCAGTGGAGGGACTGGGCGTGATTCAGAGATCGGAAGGGCCCCCCAGTCAGGCTCGGTGCTGTCAGACACATCGCGAGGCGCAATCCTTGGCCCAAAATGCTTGCGGTCTAAGTGGCCAAAGGCAGGATTATCTCCCCATGTTACAGCCGGGAAGTGAGGTTCTGGGAGATGCAGGGACCTGCCCTGGTCACACGGGGAGCCAGCAGCAGGGCTGGGAAGTGAACCCCAGTGTCCTGAGCCCCACAACGCAGGTTCTCTTTGGAGGGGCTGAAGAGGGGAAATTGCAGCCCAAAAGGTGATGGTTCCGCAGAGCTAGCGGAGGGAGGGAGCCGCAAGGGAAGGTAGTGGATCCCACAGCCAGCCTGAGACGGGCCCTGGGAGAAGAGTGGGGTCTAGTGATTAGAGCTGGGGTGACTGGGAGCAGGACTCCTGGGTTCTATCCCAGCTCTGGGAGGGGAGTGGGGTCTAGTGGACTGGGGGGTGACTGGGAGCAGGACTCTGGGGTTCTATCCCAGCTCTGGGAGGGGAGTGGGGTCTAGTGGACTGGGGGGTGACTGGGAGCAGGACTCCGGGGTTCTATCCCAGCTCTGGGAGGGGAGTGGGGTCTAGTGATTAGAGCTGGGGTGACTGGGAGCAGGACTCCGGGGTTCTATCCCAGCTCTGGGAGGGGAGTGGGGTCTAGTGGACTGGGGGGTGACTGGGAGCAGGACTCCGGGGTTCTATCCCAGCTCTGGGAGGGGAGTGGGGTCTAGTGGACTGGGGGGTGACTGGGAGCAGGACTCCTGGGTTCTATCCCAGCTCTGGGAGGGGAGTGGGGTCTAGTGGACCGGGGGGTGACTGGGAGCAGGACTCCTGGGTTCTATGCAGGCTATAGTGTGCTGAGCCAGGCTAGCCACAGTGATTAAAATATCAGAGGGGTAGCCGTGTTAGTCTGGATCTGTAGAAGCGACAAAGGGTCCTGTGGCACCTTATAGACTAACAGAGGTATTGGAGCATAAGCTTTCGTGGGTGAATCCCCACTTCGTCGGATGCAAGCAGTGGAAATGTCATGCCGTGTAGCAAACAGTGATTAAAATGTGACCAATTCTCTCCCTGTCCCTGTTCAGCGAGTGGGAGCCTCCCCAGCTCCAATCTCTCTGTCCTTTACTCCCTGCTGACCCAGGCATGTTGCTTTCCCTTTTCTGAATTGTCTGGGTGGAGGGTGTGTTACCGCGTGTGCGCAGGAAACTCTCATAGTGTCCCATATGCTCCCGGCCAAGCAGACAGGAAGCTGTGGCAGGGACAATAGGTTACTGTTGCCTGGAAATGCCGGGAGAACTGGGCTGCATCACCCTGAGCCCATCTCCATAGCAGGGGACATGCGGCCTCTGTGTGTGTGTGGGGGGGGGCCCAGACACCACGCTCTGAGTGCCCCCAGCCTGGATAGACACAGGCTCAGAGCTCTGCTGGAGGAGGAGAATGGGCCAGTCGTTAAGGGGCTGGACTGGGAGCCAGGACTCCTGGGTTCTGTCCCAGCCCTGGGAGTGGAGCAGTGTCTAGTGGTTAGAGCAGGAGCCTGGGAGCCAGGACTCCTGGGTTCTATCCCAGCCCTGGGAGTGGAGCAGTGTCTAGTGGTTAGAGCAGGGGCCTGGGAGCCAGGACTCCTGGGTTCTGTCCCAGGCTCTGGGAGTGGAGCGGTGTCTAGTGGTTAGAGCAGGGGCCTGGGAGCCAGGACTCCTGGGTTCTGTCCCAGCCCTGGGAGTGGAGCAGTGTCTAGTGGTTAGAGCAGGGGCCTGGGAGCCAGGACTCCTGGGTTTTATCCCAGCCCTGGGAGTGGAGCAGTGTCTAGTGGTTAGAGCAGGGGCCCGGGAGCCAGGACTCCTGGGTTCTATCCCAGTCCTGGGAGTGGAGCAGTGTCTAGTGGTTAGAGCAGGGGCCTGGGAGCCAGGACTCCTGGGTTCTATCCCAGCCCTGGGAGTGGAGCAGTGTCTAGTGGTTAGAGCAGGGGCCCGGGAGCCAGGACTCCTGGGTTCTGTCCCAGGCTCTGGGAGTGGAGCGGTGTCTAGTGGTTAGAGCAGGGGGCTGGGAGCCAGGACTCCTGGGTTCTGTCCCAGGCTCTGGGAGTGGAGCGGTGTCTAGTGGTTAGAGCAGGGGGCTGGGAGCCAGGAATCCTATGTTCCATTCATAGCTTTGATGCCAACTCAGTATGTGATGGTGGTGAGTCATTTACATGCTGTGTCTGGTGAGTAACCCAGGTTTTCTGAGGTATGAAGCGTTTATTAGCGACAGTGTTTGGTTCCTCCCTCCGGGGCCAGCGGGGAGCTGCTGCCACCGAGGGTGCCAGGCCTGGGACTGGCGCGGGGCTGTAGTACCAGATGTTGGCCAGTTCCGTGAGGCTGCGGGCCAGGTTGGGGTGGGGGCCGCAGGCTGAGCTGTGGAATAGGTGGGGCTGTGTGTGTGAGTCATAGCAAGGGGGAATCCCCATTTGGGAGCAGCAGCCTGGTGGGGGAGGGGGGATGGGCTGGCTCAGAGTGGGGCGGGGAATGGGATACAGGGCTTTTCCCCGGGGCTGGGGCCTGGCTGGCTCGGGGCCTTTCCTACCCATGGTGTATTCTAACTCTTGCAGTGGTCTGGGACGGGGTGTGTGTGAGGGAGGTGGTGGCTGGCAGGCCCCGTACCGCTGTCTGCACTGGGAACGGGGATCAGGACTGGCACGAGGGGATACGCTGTAGCTCTGGGGCAAACCCAGACCACGCTGGGAGACACCTGTGCTGGGACACCTGCGGAGCCGCACATCTTCAGCTGAAGGGAGGCGGCTGTGAGCGAGCCTGGGCCCAGTACCGCTGGCTGGGGGCTTTTGGGGCTAATCTGTGTCGGGGCCTCTGACCTCGGACCCAAGGCTCTTACCTGCTTGGCAGCGCCTGTCCCCCTGGCTGGGGGCTGGGGGTTCATGTCTTGGGCACATGAGGGCGACGCTGAATCAGTGGAAGTGTCTCCGACAGCGAAGCCGGCTTCAGCAGCCTGAAAACGCACCGTGCCTTCAGCCCGCACACCTGGGCGTGGAAACACGCAGTCTGTATGGATCCCGCCGTGCAGGTACGGGGGGAGCAGGGATGTCTGCATCGAGACGCACATGTGGGGTGTGGAGATGCACACTCGGGCGGGGGAGGGGGGAGATCCAGCACTAACGCTGACTTGTGCTGTTGTTGTCACGACTCTTGTGCTACCTGGTGTTTCTTAATAAAGACCCAGCTCCCAGGGTCATGTGATTTATGTGAGACTTGCCGCTTTTGTTTGGAAAAAGTCCATTCTGGCTCTCCTGGCTGGCAGGGTGGGGTATCAGGAGACAAGAAAACCGCTCAAAAAGCAGAAGGCAAAACAAGGCGAATCGGGGCGGGGGAGGAAGAGTTTAACAAACAAAAACAATGGCTTTTATGCGGCCCTGAGTCACGAAAATCTCTGACTAGTGACTGTACAGGGAGAGGTGGGAGCCTTTGTGTGAGCGTTGGA
The DNA here is from genome assembly GCA_037349315.1 of Chelydra serpentina. Lineage (NCBI taxonomy): Eukaryota > Metazoa > Chordata > Testudines > Chelydridae > Chelydra > Chelydra serpentina. The sequence goes on along the minus strand of JBAIAC010000505.1, from coordinate 185,716 downwards.
CGGGTGTAGGTCTGGGGGTGTGGATAGAACGAGTCTGTCTGTATTGAAATACAATGGCACACTGGACAGACAGCCAGCCAAGGGAGGCTCCCAGAGCCTGCATGGGTCTCCGTGGGGGAGCAGCGCTGTCTCCGGCTAGCGGGATGAAGAGATCAGGTGCAGGGGGGCTGTTAAATGGAGCGCATTTGATCAGCACCTGTGGCAGCGCTCAGCTGGCTGGGCTAAAAATGTTCCCATGTCCCACTGCTGGCGGCCTCTGCCCTCTGCTCGATTCTCCCTCACTAGATCGGGGTGCGGGAGGTTCGGGGTGCGGGAGGTTCGGGGTGCGGGAGGTTCGGGGTGCGGGAGGGTGTCAGCGCTGAACTGCACGCTGGCTGTCAGAAGAGCTCGTCCTCTGGCGCAGCTCCGGGTGCGCTGGGCTTGCGGAACACAGGGAGCGAAGCGCCCCATCGCATCCCTGACAGGGTGGGGCCTGGGGCTGTTTATTCAGGGACTCTTTGCCCAATGTTGGGGCTCCCAGCTCTTCCCTTGGGGAGACAATTCTCCAGTCTGATCCATCTCTCTGTGTGATATTTTCCCATGGTATCCAGCCTAGCTTTTCCCTTTTCTGAACTGGCCCCAGTTGCCCCTGGGCCTTGTCTACGCAGAGCTGCTCCTGCTTAAGGTCTGGGTTTAAATGGATTCAGGTAACTGGTGGAAATGGCCCTGTGGACACACCGGGTTGGCTGGAGGCGGGCATGCAGTTCAGTTCTATCAGTGCAATTCCCCGTGCAGCCCTTGCCCAGGCGTCGTTACTTGGGCAAACGACCCAGGAACAGGAGCGTTTGTACAGGGCTCTGCGTGCCCCAAACCCATCGAGTTAAACCCGGGGGCAGAGAAGAGCGTAGAAATGATCTGAGGGCTGGAGAAAATGCCTTGGAGTGAGACTGAGCGTGCTCGGTCTGGCTAGCGTCTCACAAGGGTCACGAGGTGCAGGAGTCGGGGGTCGAAGCGGTTTCCATCATACGCAGAATTTACAGTTTGGTTGAGTGGCTCTTGGCACCCCCGCTATAGACGCTGCTCCAAGGCCCTGGAGGTGACTGTCCCGGGCACCGAAAGGCTCTCTGAACCTAGCGGAGAAGCAGAACAGGAGCCAGTGACTGGACGGTAAAGCCAGACATGGTGCAGTTGGAAACAAGGCACCAATTCTGAGTGGATTGGGAGGGACGCCCATGGGAAGCGGTGGGTTCTCGCTGAGAGGCGGGTTTGTGCAGGGGGACTGCGTGGAATTCCCTGGCAGCAGGTCAGACTGCAAGACCGAACAGTCCCTTCTGACCGGAATCACTCCGGATCTGTGGGTAGAAGGGTCCCTGGCGGGCAGGTAAAGCAGGCCCATAGGCGGAGGGACCATTAGATCATTTAGTCAGACCCCCAGAATAACACCTGCACCTTAAATGGCTCCTATCGGAATTATCCCCCCAAACCCACCTGTACCTCTCTGGGGTTGTGGCTCCCAGGCTTCCCCATCTCCCTGCCAAAGGAGCGTCCCCAGCGAGGAGCTCAGTGTGGGATACTCGTGTGTGTGTGTGTGGGGGGGGTGTCTCGTTCTCTCCCCCCACCCCCCACAATCAGTAACCAGCTCAGTCTCTCTCTAGGCTGTGAGTCTGGATCTGTCCTGGCTCTGGGAAGGACGTGGGGTCTCGTGGTTAGAGCCGGGGGGCTGGGTTCTCTCCCCAGCTCTGAAAGGGGAGTGGGGTTTAGTGGTCAGAGCAGGGGGGCTGGGAGAGCAGACTCCTGGGTTCCATCCCAACTCTGTGAGCAGCGTTGGGTCTAGTGTTAAGCAGATAAAACTGCACAGGATGTGTCACGGGACAAGGCAAGATGCCACATTTAACACACACACACACACACACACTCTCTCCCTCTCCCCCGCCTCCACACACACTCCCGCTTGGGATTGTAGCTCCTGGTGGTTAACTGGCCAGGAAAGCCGGGCACGAGGAAAGCCGGGTCTCTGTCGGGTGCGCACCGATGCCCTTCGCTGTTGGCAGCAGAATGTTACCCAAGGTCTCCCATCTCACCATCCTTTTGTAGGCTTTAGTTTGAATCAAGAGTCTATAGGTCTTGCTGTGTCACATGGCCTGTGGGGTTGATTGATTGATCACCGGTCAATTGCAGACTTTCAGCCTGGGACCTGGCTTTGATCTTGTTTCAATTGCACCTTTGTTCTTTTCTTTTGGGGTGGACTCTTCTCACTTTGTCAGGGCTGTTGTCTGCATCTTCAGCCCTTGGTGTTTGCACTTAACTTTATTGGCTGGGGCTGGAGGTTGATTCCATCATCCATCCAGACCTCGGTCACACATCTGAATTGAACTAATAGGGTTACAGCAGCAGGGTTTACAAAATGGAGTGACAGGTTTCAGAGTGAGGATTTCAAAATGGAGTTTGAGTTACTATGGAGTCTTATTAATAATAGTAATTAAAGAAAAGAAACGATTTCATTCTTCAGCTCTACACTGGCGGGTGGAGCAGGGCCATTCCCTGCCCCCCCCCGATCCCCGCTGACCTGCTCTGTCTCTCCCCACAGTGGTGCTGAGCCAGCGGGTGAAGGTCCGGAATGAAGTCACCGGCTACGTGGGCGATGAGGCCATGCTGCAATGCCTCTTCCCCACCACCAGCTCCGAAATCAAGGTCAGCCAGGTCACCTGGATGAAGGAGATGGGGGGCAAGAAGCAGAACGTGGCTGTCTACCTCCCGGACCACAAGCCCAACTTCCCCTTGGACAACAGCGGCAGGCTCCGGTTTCTGAACGTCTCCCTGCAGGACGCCACGCTGATCATCCAGCCCCTGCGCATGAGCGACGAGGGCACCTACATCTGCGAATTCGCCACCTACCCTCATGGCAACGAGGACGGGGTCACCAAGCTCAGCATCCTGGGTGAGGGGCGCGCGGGGTCAGCCCCCGGGGGCGCCCAAGGGGTGGAACAGCACATGGGGCCTCCCCCTCTAGGGCCTGCCAATCACGCCCAAGGGCACGGGGCTGGCTGGGGTCGGGGAATGAGATACGGGCCTTTCCCTTCAGGGGCCGTATGGGGCTGATGGTTTGGCCTGCGGGTCCCATCTCAGGGAATGGTCTGTGGGGATGCCCCTGGGATCAGAAGCAGCCTGCGCCACTCCCAGGGCAGGGGAAGTGGTGAAATCGGTGCCTCAGGGTTCCTCGTACCTGGGCAGAACGGCCTGTGCTAATTGCTTTAATTAATGATGGGGAAAGCATCGTTAGGCACCGCTACCAGGCCACCCAGGGAGAAGTTCTCGGTGGGCAGCTGCTGGGAGAGGGACTTTCAGTGACGGGATCTCGGCTAGATGGGTCCGGGGGGCCTGGGACTCGGGACTCCTGGTTCAGCTCCCACAGAGCTTGGCCAAGTCCGGTCTCTGTGCAGCGCCTGGCGCCCCCGATCTTGGCTGGAGGAGCCCGGGGAACACCACTGGCTAACCCTGCCCTCCGGTCCCCCCAGCCAGGCCCACCAACACGGCGGAGTCGCGGAAGGTGGTGGTGGGTAACACCACGATCCCGGTGGCCGTCTGCACCTCAGCCAACGGCAAACCCCCCGCCCGCATCACCTGGACCTCCTCCCTCCCCGGCAACTTCAACGCCTCCGAGGTGACCAACGAAGACGGCACCGTCACCGTCACCAGCCAGTTCAACATGGTGCCCATGGCGGCGGCAGACCAGCAGCAAATCACCTGCGTCATCAACCAGAGGACACTGGCTAAGCCGGAGAACGTCCTCGTCACGCTGTCCGTGCTGTGTGAGTGAGGGGGCCGGGGCTCCTGGGTCCCATCCACGGCTCTGGGAGGGGAGTGGGGGCTAGTGGGCTAGAGCAGAGCGGCTGGGAGCCAGGACTCCTGGGTTCTCTCCCCGGCTCTGGTGGGGGAGTGGGGTCGAGTGGGTTAGAGTGGCGGGAGGGGCTGGGAGCCAGGACTCCTGGGTTCTGTCCCTGGTGGGGGAGTGGGGGCTAGTGGGCTAGAGCAGAGGGCTGGGAGCCAGGACTCCTGGGTTCTCTCCATGTCCCTGGTGGGGGAGTGGAGGCTAGTGGGCTAGAGCAGAGGGGCTGGGAACCGGGACTCCTGGGATCTGTCCCTGTCCCTGGTGGGGGAGTGGAGGCTAGTGGGCTAGAGCAGAGGGGCTGGGAGCCAGGACTCCTGGGTTCTGTCCCTGTCCCTGGTGGGGGAGTGGGGGTTAGTGGGTTAGAGTGGGGGGAGGGGCTAGGAGCCGGGACTCCTGGGTTCTGTCCCTGTCCCTGGTGGGGGAGTGGGGGTTAGTGGGTTAGAGTGGGGGGAGGGGCTAGGAGCCAGGACTCCTGGGTTCTGTCCCTGTCCCTGATGGGGGAGTGGGGGTTAGTGGGTTAGAGTGGGGGGAGGGGCTGGGAGCCAGGACTCCTGGGAACTGTCCCTGTCCCTGGTGGGGGAGTGGGGCTAGTGGGTTAGAGTGGGGGGAGGGGCTAGGAGCCAGGACTCCTGGGTTCTGTCCCTGTCCCTGGTGGGGGAGTGGGGGCTAGTGGGTTAGAGTGGGGAGAGGGGCTGGGAGCCAGGACTCCTGGGTTCTGTCCCTGTCCCTGGTGGGGGAGTGGGGGTTAGTGGGTTAGAGTGGGGGGAGGGGCTGGGAGCCAGGACTCCTGGGTTCTGTCCCCGTCCCTAGTGGGGGTTAGTGGGTTAGAGTGGGGGGAGGGGCTGGGAGCCAGGACTCCTGGGTTCTGTCCCTGTCCCTGGTGGGGGTTAGTGGGTTAGAGTGGGGGGAGGCGCTGGGAGCCGGGACTCCTGGGTTCTCTCCATGGCTGTGGGGCAGGGATAGCTCAGGCCCCAAGGGCAGCCGGCAGGGTCTGAATGGTCCCTCTGCTCTCTCCATAGACCCCCCCCAAGTCACCATCGATGGCTATGATGACAACTGGTACGTGAGCCGGAGCGAGGCCGTGCTGCAATGTGTGGCCAAAGGGAACCCCAAACCCACCCATTACTCCTGGAGCACGTGAGTCCCTGCACGGGCCCATGGGGGAGGAGATGCTGCTGTTAGACCCCCCCCTACCCCCCACAAACACACTGGCTGACTCCTAGATTGGGGTCTAGTGGGTTAGAGCAGGGAGTCTGGGAGCCAGGACTCCTGGGTTCTCTCCCTGGCTCCGGGAGGGGAGTGGGGGCTGGTGGGTTAGAGCAAGGGGGGCTGGGAGCCAGGACTCCTGGGTTCTCTCCCTGGCTCCGGGAGGGGAGTGGGGGCTGGTGGGTTAGAGCAGGGGGGGCTGGGAGCCAGGACTCCTGGGTTCTCTCCCCGGCTCCGGGAGGGGAGTGGGGGCTGGTGGGTTAGAGCAGGGGGGGCTGGGAGCCAGGACTCCTGGGTTCTCTCCCCGGCTCCGGGAGGGGAGTGGGGGCTGGTGGGTTAGAGCAGTGAGGGGGCTGGAAGGTAGTGTTCCCTCTTAATTTTTCCCACCCATGTGCAGAATGAATTTTGTTATGTGCCCGAATATGGAGGCGATGCACATCACCTTCATATTGGTGCACATAACAAAATTCATGTGGTGAGGGTGGGGCCAAGGGGTTCAGAGTGTGGGAGGGGGCTCTGGGGTGGGGTCAGGGATGAGGGTTCAGGGCTGGGGCAGAGGCTTAGGGTGTGGGGAGGGTGAGGGCTCTGGCTGGGGGTGTGGGCTCTGGGGTGAGGCCAGGGAGGAGGGGTTTGGAGTGCAGGAGGGGCTGGGGCAGGAGGTTGGGGTGCTGGGGGGGTGAGGGCTCCGGCTGGGGGTACTGGCTCTGGGGTGGGGCCGGAGATGGGGGGTTTGGGGTGAAGGCTGCCCTGGGGCTACGGCAGGGAGAGAGGACCCCCCCAAGCGGGGCTAGGTTGGGGCCGGGAGAGGGGTGTGTCTCCTGAGGCAGGTCTGTGACGGGGCTGGGTTGGGTTCAGGGCTGGGGGAGAGGAATCTCTCCCTGCTGCAGCAATGAACGCACCTCAGAGGGAACTCAGGCTGGGAGCCAGGACTCCTGGGTTCTGCCCTTGGCTCTGGGAGGGGAGTGGGGTCTAGCGGGTTAGAGCTGCAGGGCTGGGAGCCAGGACTCCTGGGTTCTGCCCCCATCGTGGGAGACGGGATGTTCCAGGGTCCAAAGGGATTCCATTTAAAGGAGGGGTGGCAGGTCCTGGGTCACGGTGCTGCTCCCATGGGGAGGAGGAAATGAAAACATAAACCAGCTCGCAAACCTGTTTTTCCACGTTGTGAGGGGCCTCAGGTCCTGTTCTGCCGGGTGGCGGGGCCCCAAACTCCCCAGAGCCAGGCTAGCGAGGGGCCCTGGGCGCTGTCTGTAGGCGGGCCCCTCACCCTGGGCTGGCCTGTCCCTGTGGGAGACTCGGTTGGCTGGGAGGGGGCTGTCTCATTCTGCCCCTGCTTCTGCAAGGCCCAGGAAGCTGATGGGTCTGAACCAGTTCATCTGCCCCCCCTCCCCCCGGGAGGAACAGCTGCACCCCCCCACCCCCAGATACTGCTAGGAGCAGGGCAGCCAGCCGCTCGGTTACTCGGGGGCCGGGCTGAACGGAGAGCTGGGGGGTGGGGGTCGGTGTGCGTTGGGCACTGTGGCCCCCTCGCTTATTTTGCTCATCGGAGGGGTTATCTGGGGGGTGGGGTTTAGTGGGGTCTAGTGGTTAGAGCGGGTGGGGGTGCTGGGAGCCAGGACTCCTGGGTTCTATCTCAGCTCTGGGAGGGAAGTGGGGTCTAGTTCATGGAGCATGGGAGGGGGCTGGGAGCCAGGACTAAGCCCAGGTCTGAGAAGGGTGTGGGGTGGGTATGCTGGGAGGCAGGTCTCCCTGCCCTGGTCTCTAACCAGTCTCTCCCCTCCCCTCCCTTCCCCCAGCGCCAGTGGGCCACTGCCCCCCACGGTGCAGGTACAGGGCGACCGGCTGGTGGTGCAGTCGGTGAACGCAGCAGTGAACACGACCTTCATCTGCCAGGTCACTAATAGTGTGGGGACGACACGGGTCGAGCAGATCATCCTGGTGCGAGGTGAGTGCGTGGGGAGCCGTCCCCGGGGGCTGAGACTGGGGGGTGTCACCTCCCCGCCAGGGTGACGGGGGTGTGATCTGGGTCAAAGGGCTGGAGGAGCACAGGGTGGGGGGCTCGTCCAGGGCTGGGGGTATCTGTGTGCTGGGGGGTGGGGGTCTCATGCAGGGATATTGGGCAAGTTCCAGGGGGTGGGGCTCCCAGGAGTGGGGGAGGGGTGTCTGTGTCATGCCCTGGGAGGTGAAGGGGCCTGTCCTGGGGGGAGAGGGGTTCCCTACAAATGTCATTTCCCCCCCCACACACACACTTCATCACCTCTCCCCAAGGCATTGCTCTGGTTCCTGCTGGAGCCCAGGCCCTCTGAGCGAGGGATGGGGCAGAGGCCCCACCTAGCGGGTGGAACCTGTCGGGGAATGTGTTACAACTCATTGCCTTTTCTGGGGGTGTGGTGGGCTCTCCCCCACCCCTTCTGGAAGATGCAGGCTCTTCCCCCCACTCCTCCACCTCCCCAGGGGTCCCGCAGCCTGGGAGCTGGGCTAATCTCCCCCAGCTTCAGCTTCTCCTAGTCAATCAGGGCTGGGCTGGCCTCAGGACTCCTGGGTTCTGTCCCTGGTTCTTAGGGGAGGGTGGGATCTAGTGGGTTAGGGCAGGGGGCTGGGCTGGCCTCGGGACTCCTGGGTTCTCTCCCTGGTTCTTAGGGCAGGGTAGGGTCTAGTGGGTTAGGGCAGGGGGCTGGGCTGGCCTCGGGACTCCTGGGTTCTCTCCCTGGTTCTTAGGGCAGGGTGGGGTCTAGTCGGTTAGGGCAGGGGGCTGGGCTGGCCTCGGGACTCCTGGGTCCGTTTCCTGGCACCCGCCCTCCCCCGCTTTTACCGCTCTGGTGGAACTGGGCAGCATTGCGGGGATGGGGATGCCTGTGGGTGGGGGATGGGGATGCCAGGGGGATTGGGGATGGGGGATGCCTGTGGGTGGGGGATGGGGATGCCAGGGGGATTGGGGATGCCTGTGGGTGGGGGATGGGAATGCCTGTGGGTGGGTGGGGATGCCAGGGGGATTGGGGATGGGGGATGCCTGTGGGTGGGGGGGGGGGATGCCTGTGGGTGGGGGGGGGGGGATGCCAGGGGGATTGGGGATGGGGATGCCTGTGGGTGGGGGATGGGGATGCCAGGGGGATTGGGGATGCCCCCTGCCATTGCGGGGATGGGGATACCTGTGGCTGTCCTGTGACAAATAATTATCTGCCCTCGGGATCCGCACACAGGTGCGAGCCTTGCCGCACTGTGAGCATTGCTATAGGGTCACGGTGGGGGTTAGTTAATACCCAAGTGCATTGTGGGAGGGCAGGGCAAACCAGGTGCGTTGTAGGGAAGTGTGTGTGGCATATACCAATAACTAGGTGCATTGTGGAGCAGGGGACGTGCCGTTAGCCGGATGCATGGGGGGGCAGGGATGGGGCATGTGCCAACAGCCGGGTGCATTCTGGGGAGGGGGATGGGGATGGGGGCTTGGCGTGTGCGAATAGCTGGGTGCATTGTGGGGGTGGGGCATGTGTCCATAGCCAGGTGCATTGTGGGAGTGGGCGTGCAGGGGCCCAGGTGCATTGTGGGGAGGGGGGCGTGCAGGGGCCCAGGTGCATTGTGGGCTTGGGGCATGTAGGGGCCCAGGTGCATTGTAGGAGTGGGCATGCAGGGGCCCAGGTGCATTGTGGGGAGGAGGGCATGCAGGGGCCCAGATGCATTGTGGGGAGGGGGTGTGTGCAGGGGCCCAGATGCATTGTGGGGAGGGGGGCGTGCAGGGGCCCAGATGCATTGTGGGGAGGGGGGGAGCGTGCAGGGGCCCAGATGCATTGTGGGGAGGGGGGGGGCGTGCAGGGGCCCAGGTGCATTGTGGGGAGGAGGGCATGCAGGGCCCCAGGTGCATTGTGGGGAGGAGGGCATGCAGGGGCCCAGATGCATTGTGGGGAGGGGGGCGTGCAGCGTCCCAGGTGCATTGTGGGGAGGGGGGTATGCAGGGGGCCCAGGTGCATTGTGGGGAGGGGGGCATGCAGGGCCCCAGGTGCATTGTGGGGAGGGGGGTATGCAGGGGGCCCAGGTGCATTGTGGGAGGGGGGCATATGTCCATAGCCAGGTGCATTGTGGGGAGGGGGCGTGCAGGGCCCCAGGTGCATTGTGGGCCCAGGCGGGGTGTGAGTTTGGGGGGTGCTGGGCAGAGCGGGGAAGGGAGGGGAGACCCCGTCTCGGCCCCAGGAGGACCCGGCTCTGCATGGAAGCGCCGCCTCGGATGACAAAGGGGTCGCCATGACCCCGCCCCTCACCCCACGGCTCCATCCGCGGCTCTTCTGCGCAGCGGCACGTGGCGAGCGACACCCCCTCCCCCGAAGAGTGACCCCTGCCCCCGTCTTTTCTCTACTCCAGAGCACCCCATGAGGCTGCAGAGCAGTGCCGGAGCCGTGGCTGGGGGCCTCGTCGGGGGCATCCTGGCCCTCGCCCTGCTGGGGGCTCTGGTATTCTTCCTGCTCCGCCGGCGCCGCGCCCGCCCCCCTGTCAAGGGCGTCTATGACCCCACCACCCGCGTCTTCGGCAATGGGGCCGCCCCGCCCCACACGTTCACCTACCGCCCCGACTCGGAGCTGGACCGGCCCCTCAAGGCCGCGCCGGGCGAGGGGGCCCCCAGGGAGCGGCCCGGCCCCTACGGCTACCCCGGCCAGCGGCTCGAGGAGGAAGAGGAGGAGAAGGAGCGGTTTGACGAGGTGGGGCCCATGCTGCAGCTCAGCGCCCCCCCCGGGCACCGCGCTCCGAGCGGCTACGAGGAGGACGACATGGAGTCGCAGCACGATGGGTCCATCATCTCCAAGACGGCTGTGTTCGTGTGACCGCCCTGCCCTGGGGGGAAGCCGAGACAATGGGGGCGAGCCCCCCGCGGGAGAGGACGAGAGACTCTGGGGAACAGAGACGATTAACTCAGGGGGCGACAGGTTGCTGGGGGGCCTGGACGCTGGACTCCTCACTCGTGATCCCGCCTGCCTGGCCAGGTCGGGGGAGCTGCACCTTCGTGTTGGGGGAAAGGCTCCGTTGACACCCATGTGCTGGGATGGGGATGCTCTGCTCTGGGTGAACACATGGGGCTGGGGACCCCCAAGTGCCGGGAAGGGGGGCAGGATGGGGAGATGACCCCCCCCTCCCAACAGGAAGGTTCATGCTGATGCCTTGTTTTTTGTACACTAGAGTAGTTCCCGAGCCAGGCGTCGGCCGGGGGAGGGGGACTGGGGCTGTTCTGGGGTGCCCCAGCCTGGCTGGAAATGGGGAAACACAACCCCCCCTTCCCCCTTTAAAAAATGACCCACGCAGCTCCCTGGATTCAAGATGTGATTTGCCTGATTCTGCCCCACCTGAAATGAGAGTGGGAGAGTCTGCATGACCCCCTCTTGGTTTGGGGGGGCTTCCCCAAGGTGCACCCTATGTCTGTGACCTGCCCAGCTTTGGGGGGGATGTCCCTGGGGCGCCCAGGGACTGCTGTTTCTCCCTTGTCTCCCAGTGTGTGTGTGACACAGTTTACCCCACGCACGGCTCTCAGCACCCCCCCCCCCCCCATGCTGTGTCTTACGGTGCCAGCTCCTCCGCCCCCGCAGTGTAAATATCCTGGGGCCCCCCAGCCCCCCAGAGGTTATTTTCCTAGTGTGTTGGTTGCCATGGCACCGTAACAGTCTGTCTCCATCTTGTGTGTAATAAAGTCTCCTTGGAGTCCAGGCCCAGTCCTGTCTGTTCTCATTGCTGGGAGGGGAGGGGGGGGCGGCTGAAAAAAGTATTGATGGGGGCTGGGGGGGCTGGCACAGCACCAAGGACTGCATGGGGGGGTGGGTGAAGAGTCTGCATTATTGGGGGAGGGGCATGAGCATGAAGGCACGTGTTTTTGGGAGGGCAGCTGTGTACAGGGCCAAGGAGGGCGTGCTGGGGGGGGCCCACGCTGTGCCAAGGAGGGCGTGCTGGGGGGGGGCCGTGCTGTGCCAAGGAGGGCGTGCTGGGGGGGGCCGTGCTGTGCCAAGGAGGGCGTGCTGGGGGGGGGGCCGTGCTGTGCCAAGGAGGGCGTGCTGGGGGGGGGCCGTGCTGTGCCAAGGAGGGCATGCTGGGGGGGGGGGGCACATGGTGCCAAGGAGGGCGTGCTGGGGGGGGCCGTGCTGTGCCAAGGAGGGTGTGCTGGGGGGGGGGCGTGCTGTGCCAAGGAGGGTGTGCTGGGGGGGTGCGGTGCCAATGAGGGGGTGCTGGGGGGGCCCACGCTGTGCCAAGGAGGGCGTGCTGGGGGGGGGCCGTGCTGTGCCAAGGAGGGCGTGCTGGGGGGGGGCCGTGCTGTGCCAAGGAGGGCGTGCTGGGGGGGCCGTGCTGTGCCAAGGAGGGCGTGCTGGGGGGGGGGCACATGGTGCCAAGGAGGGCGTGCTGGGGGGGCACATGGTGCCAAGGAGGGCGTGCTGGGGGGGGGCCGTGCTGTGCCAAGGAGGGTGTGCTGGGGGGGGTGCGGCGCCAATGAGGGGGTGCTGGGGGGGCCCACGCTGTGCCAAGGAGGGCGTGCTGGGGGGGTGCGGCACCAATGAGGGTGTGCTGGGGGGGGAGGGGGGGCACACACAGGGTGTGCTGGGGGCACACACAGAAGGTGATGGGGGCAGGATGTGTGTATTACTGCAGGTGTCCGTGCGAGGGAGCCGGCCGGGGGCACACTGGAAGTGCATTGTTAGCGTGGTGAGGGGTGTCTCTGGGGGGCATTGCGTTGGAGGGGTATAGAAACGGGGTGTACGGGGACAGCGAATCACCGACTATCTAGAGATGGGCAGAAACAACTTCTGTGGGCAGGAAAAAACCCCAAACTTTCCAACCGAAACGGCTGGTGCTTTTCATTGTGTGGTCACAGAAATTTCCATTTTAATCAACACAAAACTAAAAATCCCCCCCCCCCCCCCCCGCGTGGGAATATCAGACCCCGTGGCTCACGTGCAGTGTCTGGGGCGATGGAAAGCGTCATTGGGACCCGCTTCCCAAACCCAGCCTGCTCTGGCGCGGTTCCAGGTTTTGCGTTGGAAAACCTGGGAAATGTCCATGTTATTGGGAGCTGCCCAGGTCGGTGGCCGGCTCGGGGGGCACCCGGCTCTGTCGGTGCCACAGGTTCTGCCGTTTGTCTCGCTCCCCGTTGTCCCTTCCTAGAGTCCGGGCCGGGCGGGTGCCCATGTGATGGGGGAAGGGTGGGCCTGGTGGGCTGGGGGCCCATTGCCCCAGGCTGGGGACTGTGGGGAGGCCCAGGGGTGTTGCTGCAGGTGTCTGCGGTTTCGGGCCCGCGTCACTGCGAGCGGCATCCGCTCAGGTGTGAAATGTGGTTTATGGTTCGTGCGGAGGCCACAGAGGAGCTGGAGCCAGATGTCAGGGGTGGGGGAGGCGGGACACCAGTAAGGGGGCCCCAGACTGACTTGCTCTCCTGGGTTCTGTATTGGGCTCCCTCCCCCCACTCCGCTGCGGGAGTCCCCTCCCTGATTCCCTGCTGCCTCCCTCCCCCGCTGCCAGAATTCCCCCCCTTCCCTTGTGCCACCCACCTCCCCCCCACCGGGATCCCCCTAGTTCTCTGTGACCTGGGTTGCCGGTGCTGCCCACCCAGGCTGGAGGAGCTGGGGAGACCCGGGCTCTGTGATCTGTTGCGGGACTTGTGTCCCCTGGCCGCCGTGCTGCTCTGCTTGGCTTTGCAGGCCTGGGGCTGCCCCCCTCCAGCCCCATGCCCCTTGGGAGCTTGTGGTGTCAATTCAGCAGTCCTGCGGTTGGTTCTTGGCCGACCTGGCCCTGACCCGGCAGCTCCCGGCTTTGACGTGCTGGCAGCTGTTCCTCGCTTGCTGGGACTGGGCACAATTCCCTAATCCTACCTCACAGCCCTGGAAAGGCCTGGGACCCGCCCCCAGCCCAGCCGCAATCTCCCCAGCCCAGGCTCGGATCCGCTGAGGCCTGGAATCTAGCAGTTGCCAGGTGAGGGCCCCTCTAGCCCAGCATCCTGTCTCCCCTCCGGTGCTGTCAGAGGGGAGGTGTGAGAGCCCCGCTCCCCCCACCACTCAGGCAGGTCTAGAGCTCGGGGACAGACCCACACTGGGGTGGATAAGGGGTCAGTACCTGGCCAGAAGCTGCTGCTGGTCTTTCCCTGGGTGACGCCCCAGGTCTGGTCGCAGGGAGTCCCGCCGTCTCACGAGTCGCTCGCTTTCAGAGCGTCCCCTGGGCTAAGCGGAGGGTTGGGGGGTGCCCAGGCAGGGACCCCATCCCCCGCAGGAGCCTCAGTCTTGCTGAATCACGGCAGGGGCTGGGGCACACGTCTCTTGCCTGCCCCAGCCCCACGGATCGCCTGGGGCAGGGGGCTGAGGGCAGTTTTTGTAGGCGGCTAAAGACCAATTAACTGAAGCCCTCCCCCCGGGCCTGCCTTCCCTGCACAGCACCGGCGGGGAGGGGGGGCTGCTCTGGCCAAGGACACCTGGGTGAGCCCCCCCGTGTGCATGTGCCCTCCCCTGGGCTGTTTAGGGACATCGGGGAGCAGCCAGAGCCACCCACAGCTGCAGCCAGGGCTGTGGGGGGGAGGCGGCTGGGATGTTGGTGCCGGGGGAGATGACGACACTGGGCCCCCGCCCCGGCACCCCAGACACCGCGGGATCTGCCCCATGGGCGACCCCTGTGCCGCAGAGGGTGGGGGGCTGGATACAAGGTGACCCCACCCCACCCCCGAACCTGTTCCACGTGGGGTTTGACGTTGCCAAGGGCTGGGAGCTGAAGGGAGACAGCAGCCATCCTGGGGCCATTCCCCTTTGACACAAGTGCCACCACCCCCCCGTACCCCCCCATCCTCCCCCCCGGGGACCGGCCCTGGCTCCCTTTCCGGCTGCTGAGCTGAGGATGAAGCTGCCTGAGTAAAAATAGCATCTGCCTCTCTCCCAGCCCTGGGCTGGGCTCTAGATTGGGGGGGATGGTCACATCCTGGGGGTGGGTTGGTGGGGTACATGCCATGCAGGGGGGTCTCTGGGGTTGGTGGGGTGCGTGCGAGGCAGGGGGTCTCTGTGGGGTTGGGGGGGGTGCATGCGAGGGAGGGGGGTCTCTGGGGTTGGGGGGTGCATGCGAGGCAGGGGGGTCTCTGTGGGGTTGGTGGGGTGCATGCGAGGCCCATGCAGGGGGTCTCGGGTTGGGGGGGTGCATGCGAGGCAGGGGGTCTCTGTGGGGTTGGTGGGGTGCATGCGAGGCAGGGGGGTCTCTGTGGGGTTGGTGGGGTACATGCCATGCAGGGGGGTCTCTGGGGTTGGGGGGGTGGATGCGAGGCAGGGGGGTCTCTGTGGGGTTGGTGGGGTACATGCCATGCAGGGGGTCTTGGGTTGGTGGGGTACATGCCATGCAGGGGGGTCTCTGGGGTTGGTGGGGTGCGTGCGAGGCAGGGGGGTCTCTGGGGCTGGGGGGGTGCATGCGAGGCAGGGGGGTCTCTGTGGGGTTGGTGGGGTGCATGCGAGGCAGGGGGGTCTCTGTGGGGTTGGTGGGGTGCATGCCATGCAGGGGGTCTCGGGTTGGTGGGGTACATGCCATGCAGGGGGGTCTCTGGGGTTGGTGGGGTGCGTGCGAGGCAGGGGGGTCTCTGGGGCTGGGGGGGTGCATGCGAGGCAGGGGGGTCTCTGTGGGGTTGGTGGGGTGCATGCCATGCAGGGGGTCTCGGGTTGGTGGGGTACATGCCATGCAGGGGGGTCTCTGGGGTTGGTGGGGTGCGTGCGAGGCAGGGGGGTCTCTGGGGCTGGGGGGGTGCATGCGAGGCAGGGGGGTCTCTGTGGGGTTGGTGGGGTGCATGCGAGGCAGGGGGGTCTCTGTGGGGTTGGTGGGGTGCATGCCATGCAGGGGGTGTCGGGTTGGGGGGGTGCATGCGAGGCAGGGGGTCTCTGTGGGGTTGGTGGGGTGCATGCGAGGCAGGGGGCCTCTGTGGGGTTGGTGGGGTGCATGCGAGGCAGGGGGGTCTCTGTGGGGTTGGGGGGGTGCATGCCATGCAGGGGGGTCTCTGTGGGGTTGGGGGGTTGCATGCGAGGCAGGGGGTCTCTGTGGGGTTGGGGGGGGTGCATGCAAGGCAGGGGGGTCTCTGGGGTTGGGGGGGTGCATGCAAGGCAGGGGGGTCTCTGTGGGGTTGGGGGGGTGCATGCGAGGCCCATGCAGGGGGTCTCGGGTTGGGGGGGTGCATGCGAGGCAGGGGGGTCTCTGTGGGGTTGGGGGGGTGCATGCGAGGCAGGGGGGTCTCTGTGGGGTTGGGGGGGTGCATGCGAGGCAGGGGGTCTCTGTGGGGTTGGGGGGGTGCATGCGAGGCAGGGGGGTCTCTGTGGGGTTGGGGGGGTGCATGCCATGCAGGGGGTTGCTGCAGGGCGGGGGGATCCCAGTCGGTCGCCAGGACTGTGCTCAGCTCTATGCCTGCTGCTCTCTGCAGCCCGAGGGGTGAAGGCAGAAGTGAAAGGTCGAATCCTCAAGCACTTGGTGGGTGACGCCATCGCCCCCGGCTCTGCCCATTCCTGGAAGTCCTGTGATTTCCTCTCTGCAGGTCCCGTGAGCTGCGGGCCTAGTTCTAGGAGCTGTGGGGTATAAATAGCCCGGCTCTATTCCTGGCAGGGAAGTGGGGCTACAGGGGGAAGCAGGGATTTTCCCAGGGCTCAATGGCAGGGCGTTGCTGGGAGGATGCCTGGAGGTTAGAGACACGTGTAGCCCGTCTGTGTTTGTGCAGCGCCTGGCGCGGGGGCCCTGCTCTGTGACCTCTCTCTGGCGTCTGGCTGAGCCTGTAGGGGTCACACCCCACCTCGTGTAGCTTTTCTCCCCCGAACCCGCCGGCTAGAACTTCCCTTGTGTAAAATGCACGAGCCGAGTCCTCCCGGCCCATCAGCCCGTGACTCCGGGGGCCGGGGGGCTGTGGGACATCCCCCGCCTCGGCCCATCTCGCGAGGGGCTGTGGAGTCCGCAGGGAGGATTCTGCAGCCGCCTGTAGGGTCAGCAGATGGTTCAATAATGTGGGGACCCTTTGGATCCACCTGCAGCAAACCGGGGCTGCGAGTTCCTGTCCTGTTCCCCAGTGTCAGTAATGCTGAGTCATGGGAACGGGTTTGTTTTTCTGTTTATGCAAAGGGGGAAACACCAAGCCAAAGCCCCGTGTCCGATTTCGGTTTCATCAAAACATTTCTAGGGAAACACCATTCCCCCCCCCCCCACACACACACACGCCGGGCTGTTTCCTGCCACGAGAAGGGAGGGTGGGAGTGTTTTCAGCTGGGGTGGCCAAACTCTTCAGCCAGCTCTTACCTAGCGCTGCTGAGCCGGGATCTCAAGGCGCTTTGCTGTACTGTCCTCCCCCAGGGGCTGGCACCATACAGAGCACGAGCCCCCGGCTGGAGAGTTGGGGGTCTCAATTGGGGGAGTCTTGGAGCCCCATAGCTGGGGGGGAGGACTGGGGGGGGTCTCTGGGCCCCAGAGCTTGGGAGACAGGAATGGGGGGATTCACAGCTGGGGGGGTCTTGGGGCCCCACAGCCCAGGGGGAAGCTGGGGGACCAGGGGTTCACAGTTGGGGGGGTCTCTGCTGGGGGGGTTCAAAGCTGGGGGAGTCTCAGGGCCACAGAGACGAGGAGGGAGATGGTGAGTGGAGGATGGGGGGGGGTGTCACAGCTGGGGAGTCTCAGGGCCCCACGGCCTGGGAAGGAGCTGGGGAGGCCAAGGGTCTGGGCTGTGGGGTCCCAGGCCCATGGCACCTGGGGGGGGGCAGGGGGTGAGGGGTGGATGAGAGCTGGGCTCACCAGCTGCAGCGAGGCAGGCGGCGCTGAGTCTGGTGTCACGTAACCCCCGTTTGGGGGACACACACTGATACGTGGGGGGAAGGGACGGGGGTGGTGCGAGAAGAGGGGACCGTGGGGGGATGGGGGGGCTGGCTGCAGGCGCAGTGAGGCCAAGGGAGTCGGACTTTGTTCCCACGGGGGAGGCGGCGAGATAAGATAAGGGGACTGCTGCATTCCGGGGTGGATGGGGGTGTGTGTGTGTGTGTGTGTGTGTGTGTGTGTGTGTGTGGTTCATTGCTTTGGTATTTCATCTCCCGCACACAGTGAAACTTGGCTCCCGATTCCCCCCACATCAGTGGCGGGGGAGGGGGAACCCTGAGACAGCCCCTCCCCCGGTGAGAGCTGATGGGTTTCAGATCCCGAGTCAGCTGCTGCCATCCCGGCACAGGCATCAAAGGCTGTACTAGACCCCCCCACCCCCCCAATGTCTCAGCAGAGACCTGGCTGTGCCCTCAGCAGTGGGGGCTGGTGGTTAGAGCCGGGGAGGGGGCTGGCACCCAGGACTCCTGGGTTCTATCCTGGCTCTGGGAGGGGAGAGGTGCTAAGTACTGAGCATCTGCCCTGTGAAAAACCAGGCTCCCTTTTCAGGGGTGTTGGGTGGGTGCCCGAAATTGCCAGGCACGTTTGGAAATCTTGGCCGTGTGGAGAGTGTTGTTCTTACTGACGTGTGTGGTGGGAGGCTCCGTCAGCCCAAGCGTGGGGGTCTTACGTGGCGCCAGGCACTGCGCAGACCCCAGCTGAGCCCGGGGCTCCGTCAGGCTGGGTGTTGAATTGCTCCAGACAGCCAGAGCTCTTATCCCCATTTCCCAGCTGAGAACCGGCTCCAGAGAGGCGGGGACTGGCCCAAGGTTAGCCAGGGAGTCAGCGACAGCTGGGAACAACACCCAGGAATCCTGAGCCCCAGCCCTGTGGCTTACGCTCGACCTACACTCCCCGGCAGAGGAGGAGAGTCCACTGACGCAAACCGCCCAGGGCAGCCGTAGGAGCCGGCAGAGTTAGAGTTACAGTTACAAGTGCATGTTAAACTGTCACGGAGTGTGGGGGAGTCAGGTCCTGCACCCCTCTTCCCGGGATTCAATGTGACTCTCAGCCAGCCAGTAGAACAGAAGGTTTATTAGGGTTGTCAGGAAAGAGTCCAAACAGAGTTTGTAAGTATGACCAGGACCCCTCAGCTGGGGCCTTCTGGGGGGCAGGGAGCTTAGACCCTGGCTCTGGGGCTCCCTGCGTTTCACCACCCAGCTCCAAACTGACTAAAAAACCAGCCAAACCTCCAGCAGGCTCTTCCCCTCCCCCGGGGCCCCTCCTCTTGCCTTTTACCATTCTCCCAGCAAAAGGTGTCACCTCCCCACCCCCGTCCTGGCTCATGTTACAGCCTCAGGTAAAGTCTCGCATTCCCAATGCAGCCTGTCCCAATGCAGCCAGCCTCTCAGGTCAGATCCATCTCGCTCTCTACTCCGTCACATCAACCCTCTGCTTTGGCCATGTGTCACCTCTCACCTGGTGAGAATTCGGAGGGGCTTTCCCCATGGCCAGGGACCCCCCATAACTGCAGATTTCCGGGGCAGCCAGGGATATGTCTCGCTAAGGGCGCCTGACGCCGCGTTGCTGGATGGGGTGAGGCCAGGCCCAGACCGGCCTGTCCCTGCTGGCTCTGAGATCTCTGGCTCCATGGGGGTTTCTGCAACACCCACCCCCCCAACCTAAAATGAAAGGGCCTGGCAAAGCAGCTGCTTGTGCATAATGCATGGGGCTGTGTGTAATTCTGGGTTCTCCCCGGGGAGCAGGGGGAAGGGGAGTTTGCAGGCTGGATGCACTGGCTGGCAGAGAAGGGAGAGCGAGCTCCTCACACACATGCAAGTACAGTGTGGCCTTCTGGGGAAGCGGGAGGTGACGTCCACATCTATAGGGCATGACCAATTCTCCATCCAGAGAACCGGGGGTTTTCTGCACCCCCCAAGCCTTGTGCTCAGGAACAGAACCCAGGTGTCCTGGCTCCCAGCCTCCCCTCTCACCCACTAGACCCCACTCCTTTCTCAGAGCTGGGAATCGGACCCAGGAGTTCTGTCCCCCCGGCCCCCTTCCCAGAGCCATGGGTAGAGCCCTGTTTTCCAGCCCGCTCACTCTCATGCAATGAACCCAGGAGTTCTGCCCCCAGCAGCCGCACTCAGTGTAGCGTGGGGGTGAAGGGAGGGTGGGGAGCAGAGCCGGGCTGGCTGGGGTCAGCTCCTTTGGTGGGGTCCCAGCTGGTCCAGCACCCGGTGCTGGGCCCACAGACTTACTGCCACCTGGATAGCGCAGCCTGGCAGCGCCACCTGGTGGGCTCCTGAGGGCTGGGCCAGAGCCTAACCCTAAACTGGGACCCCAGGGGGGTGCCTGGCCCAGTCCCAACAGGGCGAAAGGGGGATGGGTCAGGGGTTAGGGCTGGGGGAGGGACTGGGGTGAGTGAGGGGTAAAGGTTAGATTTCAGTGGGGGGATGGGGGACTGGAGGCTGGGGGAGGGACTGGGGTGAGTGAGGGATAAAGGTTAGATTTCAGTGGGGGGATGGGGGACTGGAGGCTGGGGGAGGGACTGGGGTGAGTGAGGGATAAAGGTTAGATTTCAGTGGGGGGATGGGGGACTGGAGGGTGGGGGAGGGACAGGGGGTGAGTGAGGGGTAAAGGTTAGATTTCAGTGGGGATGGAGGGACTGGAGGGTGGGAGAGGGACAGGGGGTGAGTGAGGGGTAAAGGTTAGATTTCAGTGAGGGGATGGGGGACTGGAGGGTGGGGGAGGGACAGGGGGTGAGTGAGGGGTAAAGGTTAGATTTCAGTGGGGGGATGGGGGACTGGAGGGTGGGGGAGGGACAGGGGGTGAGTGAGGGGTAAAGGTTAGATTTCAGTGGGGATGGGGGGACTGGAGGGTGGGGGAGGGACAGGGGGTGAGTGAGGGGTAAAGGTTAGATTTCAGTGGGGATGGGGGGACTGGAGGGTGGGGGAGGGACGGGGTGAGTGAGGGGTAAAGGTTAGATTTCAGTGGGGGGATGGGGGACTGGAGGGTGGGGGAGGGACAGGGGGTGAGTGAGGGGTAAAGGTTAGATTTCAGTGGGGATGGGGGGACTGGAGGGTGGGAGAGGGACAGGGGGTGAGTGAGGGGTAAAGGTTAGATTTCAGTGGGGATGGGGGGACTGGAGGGTGGGAGAGGGACAGGGGGTGAGTGAGGGGTAAAGGTTAGATTTCAGTGGGGATGGGGGGACTGGAGGGTGGGGGAGGGACAGGGGGTGAGTGAGGGGTAAAGGTTAGATTTCAGTGGGGGGATGGGGGACTGGAGGGTGGGGGAGGTTAGGGTCAGGGGCAGGTCTGTATGCTGGGGCTGTGGAGGGGATGCAGGATCCGGAGGAAGGTTCCTCTGTGCCCATGGGACGTCCTGGGGGGCCACATAGAGGCCAGGGGGTGACAGCCCCTCCCCCACGGCGGCACCCCTCCCCCGCTCACGCCCCCTCTTTCTCTCTCTCCTAGCCGAGCCCAACAGTGCTGGCGCGGGCACCACGGGGGGCATCATCGGCGGCATCATTGCTGCCATCGTGGCCGTGGCCGTGGTGGCCACTGGGGTCCTGATTTTCCGCCAGCAGCAGAAGAATCGCACAGAGCAGGACAACGACGAGTGAGCGGCTCGGGGAACAGCGCGGTGTCTGGGGGCGCAGGGGCCGGGGTTCGGGGAACAGGGCGGTGTCTGGGGGCGCAGGGGTCGGGGTTTGGGGAACAGGGCGGTGTCTGGGGGCGCAGGGGTCGGGGCTTGGGGAACAGGGCGGTGTCTGGGGGCGCAGGGGTCGGGGTTTGGGGAATAGGGCGGTGCCTGGGGGCGCAGGGGTCGAGGTTTGGGGAACAGGGCGGTGCCTGGGGGCGCAGGGGTCAGGGTTCGGGGAACAGGGCGGTGTCTGGGGGTGCAGGGGTCGAGGCTCGGGGAACAGCGTGATGTCTGGGGGTGCAGGGGTCGAGGCTCGGGGAACAGCACGGTGTCTGGGGGCGCAGGGGTCGGGGTTTAGGGAACAGCGTGGTGTCTGGGGGCGCAGGGGTCGGGGTTTGGGGAACAGCGTGGTGTCTGGGGGTGCAGGGGTCGAGGCTTGGGGAACAGCGTGGTGTCTGGGGGTGCAGAGGTCGAGGCTCGGGGAACAGCGCGGTGTCTGGGGGTGCAGGGGTCGAGGCTCGGGGAACAGCACGGTGTCTGGGGGTGCAGGGGTGTGACGGAGTAGGGAGCGAGATGGATTTGCCCTGGGAGGCTTGCAGGGGAGGTTCCCTGGGACCTGCTGCATTGGGACTGTAAGACTTTACCTGGGGCTGTAACATGAGCCAGGACGGGGCTTGGGAGGTGACACCTTTGGCTGGGAGAATGGACAGGCTAGAGGAGGAGCCCCGGGGGAGGGGAAGAGCCTGCTGGAGGTTTGGCTGGTTGGTTTCAGTTTGAAGCTGGGTGGTAAAATGCAGGGAGCCCCATGGCTGGGGTCTAAGCTCCCTGGCCCCCCAGAAGGGCCCAACTGAGGGGTCCTGTTTGTACTGACAAGCTCTGTTTGGACTGTGTTCCTGGCAACTCTAATAAACCTTCTGTTCTACTGGCTGGCTGAGACTCCCAGGAAATCCCAGAAAGAGGGGTGCAAGGCCTAACTCCCCCACACTCCGTGACAAGGGGTCAGAGTTTGGGGAACAGCGTGGTGTCTGGGGGTGCAGGGGTTGGGGCTTGGGGAACAGGGCGGTGTCTGGGGGTGCAGGGGTTGGGGTTTGGGGAACAGGGCGGTGTCTGGGGGTGCAGGTGTCTGGGTTTGGGGAACAGGGCAGTGTCTGGGGGTGCAGGGGTCGGGGTTTGGGGAACAGGGCAGTGCCTGGGGGCACAGAGGTCGGGGTTCGGGGAACAGGGTGGTGTCTGGGGGTGCAGGGTTTGGGAGTTTGGGGAACAGGGCAGTGTCTGGGGGCACAGGGGTCGGGGTTTGGGGAACAGCACGGTGTCTGGGGGTGCAGGGGTCGAGGCTTGGGGAACAGGGCGGTGTCTGGGGGTGCAGGGGTCGGGGTTCGGGGAACAGGGTGGTGTCTGGGGGTGCAGGGTGGTATCTGGGGATACAGGGGTCAGTGTTTGCGGAACAGGGCAGTATCTGTGGGCACAGGGGTCAGGGTTCAGGGAACAGGGCAGTGTCTGGGGGTGCAGGGGTCGAGGCTCGGGGAACAGCGTGATGTCTGGGGGTGCAGGGGTTGTGGCTTGGGGAACAGGGCGGTGTCTGGGGGTGCAGGGGTTGGGGTTTGGGGAACAAGGCGGTGTCTGGGGGCGCAGGTGTCGGGGTTTGGGGAACAGGGCAGTGTCTGGGGGTGCAGGGGTCGGGGTTTGGGGAACAGGGCAGTGCCTGGGGGCACAGGGGTCGGGGTTCGGGGAACAGGGTGGTGTCTGGGTGTGCAGGGTTTGGGAGTTTGGGGAACAGGGCAGTGTCTGGGGGCACAGGGGTCGGGGTTTGGGGAACAGCATGGTGTCTGGGGGTGCAGGGGTCGAGGCTTGGGGAACAGGGCGGTGTCTGGGGGTGCAGGGGTCGGGGTTCGGGGAACAGGGTGGTGTCTGGGTGTGCAGGGTGGTATCTGGGGATACAGGGGTCAGTGTTTGCGGAACAGGGCAGTATCTGTGGGCACAGGGGTCAGGGTTCAGGGAACAGGGCGGTGTCTGGGGGCGCAGGGGTTGGGGTTTGGGGAACAGCGTGGTGTCTGGGGTGCAGGGGTCGAGGTTCGGGGAACAGGGCAGTGTCTGGGGGCACAGCGGTCAGGGTTTGGGGAACAGGGCGGTGTCTGGGGGCACAGCGGTCGGGGTTTGGGGAACAAGGTGGTGCCTGGGGGTGCAGGGGTCGGGGTTTGGGGAACAGGGCAGTATCTGTGGGCACAGGGGTCAGGGTTCAGGGAACTGGGCAGTATCTGGGGGTGCAGGGGTCGAGGTTCAGGGAAACAGGGCAGTGTCTGGGGGCACAGGGGTCGGGATTTGGGGAACAGGGCGGTGTCTGGGTGTGCAGGGTGGTATCTGGGGGTACAGGGGTCGGGATTTGGGCAGGAAGATTAGGGGAGGGGGCTCGGAGAGTGTCCAGGAATCAGAACTTGGGGGATGGTATCTGGGGGTCAGAGGTATGGAGGAGGTTCGGGGGTTCTGAGGGGTAGAGGACGAGAGGGGAGGGGGTCAGTGTGGGGGAAGGGTGATGAGGGTCAGGAAGACGATATGGGTAGGGGTTCAGGGACATGCTTTACTCTCCCTGCCCCCACCTATACTAACCTCTCTGCCTCCATCTCCCCCACCCCCCAGCCTGGATGGGCCCCCAGCCTACAAGCCGCCCCCACCCCAGAAGAAGACTGAGAACCCTGAGATGGTAGGTGCCACATCTCTGCTACCTCCAGGGAGCAAGGGGGATGTATCTAGCGGGGAGCAGGGTCGGGGCTGGGAGCCAGGACTCCTGGGTTCTTTCCCTGCTCAGATGAGCAGCCCAGCACATTGCTGGCTTTGGCCCGGGTTCAATGTGTCTGGTTCATTCCAGGTCTCTAATCCCTCCGAGGCTGAGAACATCCCACTGAAAGCTGCCTACTTCGAGCCCAGCATTGCGGTGGATCCCACAGAGCCGGTAATTACTGGGGCGGGGGGGATGTAAGGGTGCAGGGTCTTGGGGAGGGGGCAGGGGATCAGGTGCCCAATCCTCTCAGCTAGGATTACCCCTGATAAGAACAACCAGGTCTCAGAAACTCCTCTGGGAATCTCTGCCCCAGCTCTACTCAAAACACCCCACTCCCCTTTCAGGGCTGGGGACAGAACCCAGGAGTCCTGGCTCACAGGCCCCACTGCTCTAACCCACCAGACCCCACTCCCTCCTAGCGCCGAGGATAGAACCCAAGAGTCCTGGCTCCCAGCGCCCCCCACCCCCACTCTATCTCACTAGACCCCATTCCCCTCCCACAGCTGGGCATAGAACCCAGGAGTCCTGGCTCCCAGCCCTCACCACTCTAACCCACTAATCCATCCGTCTGTCTGTGAGGCCAGAGGATCCCCTAGGGGTCGGTGACCCTGCTGCCCACCCCATCCATCTATCCATCTCCTTGCAGGACCTACCACGATACCACGAGCTGCCTACGCTGGAGGACAAGGAGCCAGCGGCAACGACGGGGCCCAGCCTGGAGGACGAATACCTGGACCAGATCAACCCAATCTATGACGCCCTGTCCTTCACCTCTGGGGAGGGTGCCCCCGAGCAGGGCTTCATTATGTCCCGGGCCTTGTACGTCTGACAGCCTGGTACAGATCAACAACGTCTCCCTGGATAGACAGACAGCTCCCTTCCCCACTCCCTGCAGCTCCTCCAGCCCTGTACATGAGACCCCAACCTAGGTGCTCCCTGGGGTTTTGGGGAAGTTCCCCGGCCTGTTATATGGGACATCAGGCTAGATGATCCCAATGGACCCTTCTGGCCTTGAAATCTATTAGTCCCCATCCCCACCACTCTCTGGGATCCCCCAGCTCAGACAGACACATGGCTCCCTTCCCCACCCCCACTGCTCCCTGGGATCCCCAGTCTCAGACAGACACACGGCTGTCCGGACAGGTGTACAGCTCCCTGCCCTACCCCCACTGCTCCCTGAGCCATGTATGTCTGAGATTGCCCCCACCCAGACACACACAGGGGCCCCCCCAGGACTTTCTAGGCAGACACCTGGCTCTGCCCACGGCTCCCTGGACTGACACTGGTGCCTGGCTCTCCTCCCGAACTGTGCTCCTCTCCAGTCTGCTCCCAGTGGGGTCAGTGGGGCTGCAGCCCTCAGCAGGTCTGGGGGGTCTGGCCTGAGGGGGGGGGGCAGGGTGTTGGGGCCTGGGAGAAAGGTCTGGAGGCCTCAGTGCCAGAAGTCTGGATTTGCCAAAGGTCAGAACTCATCCTCCCCCTCTCCATGCCAGGGGAACGGTCTCTCCTTGCCTTGTATCTGAGCCATGACGGGGCGGGAGGCAGCATCTTCCCCTGGCCGGGAATGAGGGTGACTTTAGTTACCGTAGGAGCAGCCCCACTGCTGCTGCTAGCGGATGGGGGTCTGTGAGTGGGGGTGGGTGAGTGGCTGGAGGAGTAGGGGGTGCTCCCCTTGTCGCTGTGGGGCTGGTTCCTGTCCACAGACCTGTGGGTCAGCCCATTCACTGCTGTGAGGAGCTGCCTGCAAGGAGCAAGTGTGGGGAAAGTGCAACCCCAGCCTGGATTCTCTACTTGAATTTCATCATTAGCTCAGACAGGATCCCTGCCTCAGCGACTCCCGAGCCCAGGGGGACTGGGGGCCCTGCCATCAGCCCCTCCTCCCTCCTGCTTCTGGGCCCTACCTGTACAGCCACCTTCCATGGGGGAGCTGAGAATGTGAAGGGTTTTTTTGTGTTACTAACTTGATTGGTCTCTAAATAAATCCGCTGCTGCTGCTTCTTTCTCCCTCCACACGGGTGTCAAATTAGAGGCGGGCGGGGGGGGGGGGGGGGGTTAGGAGCTTCTCTTTGTGCCTCTGCAGACGTCCTGCGTGAACAGGGTGATTAGTGCCTTTAGTACCACTACTGAGCAACTGGGCCTGGGGCTTTGGCTGCTGCCTTCGGAACCACTACTGAGCGACTGGGCCTGGGGCTTTGGCTGCTGCCTTCGGAACCACTACTGAGCGACTGGGCCTGGGGCTTTGGCTGCTGCCGTCGGAACCACTACTGAGCGACTGGGCCTGGGGCTTTGGCTGCTGCCCTGGTGCCTTCGGAACCACTACTGAGCGACTGGGCCTGGGGCTTTGGCTGCTGCCCTGGTGCCTTCGGAACCACTACTGAGCGACTGGGCCTGGGGCTTTGGCTGCTGCCTTCGGAACCACTACTGAGCGACTGGGCCTGGGGCTTTGGCTGCTGCCTTCGGAACCACTACTGAGCGACTGGGCCTGGGGTTTTGGCTGCTGCCGTCGGAACCACTACTGAGCGACTGGGCCTGGGGCTTTGGCTGCTGCCTTTGGAACCACTACTGAGCGACTGGGCCTGGGGCTTTGGCTGTTGCCGTCGGAACCACTACTGAGCGACTGGGCCTGGGGCTTTGGCTGCTGCCTTCGGAACCACTACTGAGCGACTGGGCCTGGGGCTTTGGCTGCTGCCTTCGGAACCACTACTGAGCGACTGGGCCTGGGGTTTTGTTTTTTGTATTTGCTGTTTCTTAAAATAAATGTTTCTAAGCCAGTGCTGGTGGCATTTCTCCCTCTTGGGATGGGAACAGCCACAAGAGCTGCTGCCTTGGGAGTGGGGGAGGGCCTTGAAACTACCATCCATGGGAGGGGGGGTAACTATGGGTGGCTGGATGCTGCTGGGGGTGAGCCTAAAACCGTGTCCCTCAGGAGAACCCCCCATTAATATGATGTGGATGGGGCTAGACACGGCTCTGCTTGGGCGGGGAGGGGCTGGATACTGACATTTCTGGGTGCTGCTGCACCTTACCATTGGGGGGGGGGGGGCAAGAAACTGACATCCTCTGAGGGGAAGCCTGGACACCGCCAACATTGCGGGGGCGGGGCTGGACACCGCCAACATTGCGGGGGGAGGGGGGGGCTGGACACCGCCAACATTCTGGGGGGGGGAGGGGGCAGGGCAATGACAGTCTCTGGGGAGGACACTGGCACCCAGGCCCCCGGAGGTTCCTTCCCTCCCGCCCCCAATACCTAGAGAGGGCGGGGGGCTGGAGACCCCTCCCTCTGGGGGGGCAGGGTTGGTATCTGGCTCCGCCTCCAAAATGGCGACGCATCAGCCCGCGCACCCCCGCAGACTCTATGGCTGCCGCGGTGCATGCCGGGATCATGCCGGCGCCCTGACCTTGTGGCCGCACCGTGCAACCGAACTTGCTGCCCTCGGGCCCCGCCTCTGGAAGAGCGGCCAATCAGGGCAGATCCTGGGCCAGGCCTCGCCTCCTATGGACTTTGGACAACGGGAAGGCGGCCTGGGGAAGGGGCGAGGCACGGTGACACAGTGGCCAATAGAGATGTAGTATCGCGGGGAGGGGCGGGGCACACCCTGGTCTGTCCAATAGCGACGGCTCATAGGGGCGGGGACCCGTGGAGACTCTACCCAATGACGATCTGCCATACGAAGGGGCAAGAGCCCATGAGGTCAGGGAATCCCGGAAGTGGGCAGAGCTTTCTCCATCCTTAGCCAATGGATATACGCGATTGAGGCGGAAGGGGCGGAGTCTATGTCGGAGCTGGCCAATGGCGATGCGGAGGGGGCGGGGCTGAGGCAGCGGTGCAGGCGGGTTCGGGTGTCTCCCGGCTCCGGCTGCTGCTGCCGCCGCCTCGTGAGTCTGGGGCCAGGCGGGTATCGGGACAGGCGGGCGCTGGCGGGATAGGTGGCCCCCGGGAAGGTACCGGAAGGGTATCGGGGTCGATATGTGCGGGGGGGTCTCGGGGCGGGGGGGTGTCGATGTGCGAGGGGGGGTGTCGATGTGCGGGGGGGGTCTCGGAGCGGGGGGGTGTCGATGTGCGGGGGGGTCTCGGAGCGGGGGGGTGTCGATGTGCGGGGGGAGTCTCGGAGCGGGGGGGTGTCGATGTGCGGGGGGGTGTCGATGTGCGAGGGGGGGTCTCGGAGCGGGGGGTGTCGATGTGCGGGGGGGGGTGTCGATGTGCGGGGGGGGTGTCGATGTGCGGGGGGGGTCTCGGAGCGGGGGGAGGTGTCGATGTGCGGGGGGGGTCTCGGAGCGGGGGGAGGTGTCGATGTGCGGGGGGGGTCTCGGAGCGGGGGGAGGTGTCGATGTGCGGGGGGGGTCTCGGAGCGGGGGGAGGTGTCGATGTGCGGGGGGGTCTCGGAGCGGGGGGAGGTGTCGATGTGCGGGGGGGTCTCGATGTGCGGGGGGGTCTCGGAGCGGGGGGGGGTGTCGATGTGCCGGGGGGGGTGTCGATGTGCCGGGGGGGGTGTCGATGTGCGGGGGGGGGTGTCGATGTGCGGGGGGGGGGGTCGATGTGCGGGGGGGGGGTGTCGATGTGCGGAGGGGGGTCGCTGTTGAGGCAGGTGGACCCTGGCAGTGGCAGGTGTCTGGGGGGCGCAGGTAGCTGTTGGAGCACACTTGGGCTGTTAGTGGGGTAGATACACCCATGGGGGGGATTGGGGTGTTGCAATAGTCAGACCCCATTGGGGGCAGGGTGGGTTCTGTGGGCTGTGGGGAGCCAGTGTCAAGAGGGGTATAGTGGGAGATGTCCCTGAGCTTGGGGGTATACCGGGCAGGTGGACCCTGTTTGGGGAGGGGGTATTGGGATTTACAGTCTCAGGAGAGAGTATTGGAGGGTGGGGGTCAGTGGAGGAGTGGGGGTGCAGATGGACCTGGGGATGCATTGGGTTGACGACAACTATCAGGAGATTGGGGGAGGTATCAGTTTGGGATGCATATCCTGAACAGATGCGGTGGTATGGATTGTGGGGTATTCAGGGCATGGGGGGGTATCGGGCCGCCCACCCCTTCTCAACACTGCTTTCTGTTCTGCTCTCCACAGCCCCCCACCATGGGTAATGTCCTGGCTGCCAGCTCCCCCACACCCTCCCCTGCCATGCCAAATCCTGGCTCTGGGCTGGTGTCAGTGCCGCCTGGCTTCACCATGCCCCCCGTCAGCGGCCTGGGCCCCCCAGCGCAGGAGCGGCTGGAGGAGAAGGGGGATCGGCTGCCCAACCCTGGCACCTTTGAGGAATGTCACCGCAAGTGTAAAGGTGAAAGCCTAGCACCCATTGTCCATACACACACCCCTACCTCTATCCTGGCACCTTCAAGGAATGTCACCCCAAGTGCAGAGGTTGGGACACATCATGGGGGAACCCCAGTGTACAGCCAGCTGGACAGGTCCCTGGGGGAGCGGGGAGGGTACCAGGCTGGACAGCCCAGGGGTCTGATTGTGGGAAGGGAGTTACCTGCAGGCTGGATGGGCCCATGGGGTGAAGGCTTACTGGGCTGGATGGGCTCAGTGCTGACTGTTGTTTCTTCCCCAGAATTGTTCCCCATCCAGATGGAGGGTGTGAAACTGACAGTGAATAAAGGTCTAAGCAACCATTTCCAGGTAAGGGCTGTGCCCTCTGGTGAGGCAGGGTTCAGGGTAGAGGGGGGTGAGGCTGTAGCCCAGGAGGATGTGGGGGCTGAGCAGGCTGGGCAGAGACATGCCTGCTGGGGGGCGGGGGGTGTGTGTGTGCAGATTGAGGGCAGCCGGTTTCAGCAGTGTTACTGAGCATTCTCTACAAGCCAAGCAGTAAATGTGGTGGGGGCATGTTACCCCAAACCTCCTGTGTCGCGTCTGGGGCTGAGTGAGGCTGTGGGTTGGGTTGGTGCTGTCTATCTGAGGTACTTATCTGGTGCCCATCACTGCTGTATCTGACCCCTTGCAGTCTAATGCATTCATCCCCATGCTTCCTGGGAGGAAGGCCAGGTGACTGTCCGCATGTGAGATGAGAGCCAAGGCCCAGAGAGATGCAGTCACTTTAGGGACCTGAACCCGGGTCTCCCATGCCAGTGCCCCTGTGCTGGCCTTCCCCTCTGGCTACGGGCATAGAACCATGGGGCTAGAAGGGACCGCAAAGGTCGTCTAGTGTAGGGGTTTTCAACCTTTTTCTTTCCGAGGGCCCTCCCCAACAGGCTATAAAAATTCCATGGCCCGTCTGTACCACAACAACTGTCTTTCTGCATATAAAAGCCAGGACCAGTGTTCGGGGGTAGCAAGCAGGGCAGTTGTCCTGGGTCCCATGCCACAGGGGGCTCCATTAAGCTAAGTTCCTCAGGTTTGGCTTCGGCTTTCTGTCCTGGGCCCCAACAAGTCTAATGCAGGTGTCACGGAGTGTGGGGGAGTCAGCGCCTGCACCCCTCTTCCCCGGATTCACTGGGAGTCTCAGCCAGCCAGTAGAACAGAAGGTTTATTAGAGATGCCAGGAACACAGTCCAAACAGAGCTTGTCAGTACATCCAGGACCCCTCAGTTGGGCCCTTCCGGGGGGCAGGGAGCTTAGACCCCAGCTCGGGGCTCCCTGCATTTCACCCCACAGCTCCAAACGGGGCAGGGAGGCCAGACCCTGTCTGCCCCTCTCCCCTCCTCTCCAGCCAGCTCCAAACTGAAACTCTCCAGCCCCTCCTCCCCCTTTGTCTCCTTCCCGGGCCAGGAGGTCACCTGATCCCTTTGTTCCAACACCTTCATCTCTCACCTTTGCAGGGGAGGGGCTGGGCCATCTGTTGCCAGGAGACAGGGCCATTCTCTGTGTCCAGGCCTCTGCCCACCCCTGCCTTCTAGGGCTTTGTAACAATCATGCACCGTTGTCCCACCACCTAGATACTCAAGCACTGCATAGGGGAAACCGAGGCACCCACACAGTACTCAGGGAAACCTTAACAACAGTCCTAGTTCGTCACAGCAGGCCCTTCTTGGCGGACACCCTGAAACCTGCTCCCGGCCCCCCAGTGGGCCCCACACCCCTGGTTGAGAGCCACTGGTCTAGTATAACTCCTGCCAAGATGCAGTATTTGTGGGTCCTGCTTACGCTGCCTGCTCTCCCCAGGTGAATCACAGCGTCGCCCTCAGCACTGTTGGCGACTCCAACTACCACTTCGGGGTCACCTACGTGGGCACCAAGCAGCTCAGCCCCACAGAGGTGAGTGTGGGGGCGTGGACTTAGCTATCCGGAAGCCAGGGCTGAGGAGCCACCTCTGATGGTTGGGGAGGGGCAGTGTGTGTTTGGGGGGAGAGTTGTTAATCTGGACATTAGGGTTGACAGTGGGGAAGTTTGGGGCGAGGCAGGCTGCTCTGGGTGGGGCAGAGGGATGCTGTTGCCCTGATATGGGGGGTGGGGGCGGGGCTGTTGCTCGGCTGTATTTCACCCCCTCATGCCCCTTGCAGGCCTTCCCAGTGCTGGTGGGCGACATGGACAACAGTGGCAGCCTCAACGCACAGATCATTCACCAGCTCTCGACCCGGCTGCGCTCCAAGGTGGCCTTCCAGGTATGTCATGCACCGTGGGTTCTTCTCTTGGTGCCCCCCCACTTCACGGGTGTGTGTGTCAGAGCATCTGTGTATCTCCCCCTCCCCTGCCCCTCACTGAGGGTCCCCCCTTGCAGGTCTTTCTCTCAGCCCTCCCCTTCGCGGGGGGCAGGCTGGTGGGAGTCTCAGAACGTCTGTGTATACTTCCTGTGGGTCCTTCTCTCAGCTCTCCCCTTCATAGGGTTGTGTGGGTGGGGGGGCGTGTCAGAGCATCTGTGTATCATCCCCCATCCGCCCCGTGGGTCCTTCGGTCAGTTCGCCCCTTTGTGGGGTGGGTGGGGGTTGGGTGTATCAAAGCATCTGTGTCCTCCCTCTGGTCCTTCTTTCCACCCTCCCCTTCGTGGGGGGCAGGGGTGTCAGAACGTCTGTGTATCTCTCTCTTCCCCCCACCCCCCCCCACCCCACCCCCTGCAGGTCCTTCTCTTAACCCGTCCCTTTGTTGGGAGGATGAGAGTGTCTGTATACCCCTGTCAGAGTCCCGGCTGGGAGGGGAGTGAGTGCAGGGTGGCTGCTCCCTTACAGTTTAAGGTAGTGGGGATGTCAGTGGCGGATTTAGAGCTCCTGGGGCCTTGTGCGCAGCTTCATTTTCAGGGACCCCACCTCGGGACCCAGCCAAGAAAAAGAACATTCTCCCCTCTCTCTCTCTTCCCCCCCCCGCCCCCCATTTTTAATTCATTTTTTCTTCATCCTTCTCCTTTATTATAACTAATAGCAAGTAAATGAAAATAAAGTGAGGTACCTGGACTGGGGCAGGGGTTGGGGTGCAGGAGGAGGTGAGGGGGGCGTGCTCTGGGAGGGAGTTTGGGTGTGGGGTGCAGGCTTGGTGCAGGGGGTTGGGGTGTGGGAGGGGTCAGGGGAGCAGCGCTTACCTTGGGCGGCGCGGCTCCCAAAGTGACCGGCAAACCTCTCTGGCAGTGGCTCCTAGGCAGGGGGGTCTCTGTGCACCGCTGCCAGCCGGCACCGCCCTCTGTCACGGAGTGTGGGGGAGTCAGCGCCTGCACCCCTCTTCCTGGGATTCACTGACGCTCAGCCAGCCAGTAGAACAGAAGGTTTATTAGGGATGCCAGGAACACGGTCCAAACAGAGCTTGTGAGTACAAACAGGACCCCTCAGTTGAGCCCTTCTGGGGGGCAGGGAGCTTACACCCCAGCCTGGGGCTCCCTGCATTTCACCACCCAGCTCCAAAAGGGGGGCAGGGAGGCCAGACTCTGTCTGCGCTTCCCTGCATGTTCCCCAGCCAGCTCCAAACTGAAACTGTCCAGCCCCTCCTCCGCCTTTGTCTCGTTCCCAGGCCAGGAGGTCACCTGATCCCTTTGTTCCAACACCTTCAGCTCTCACCTTTGCAGAGAAGGGGCCTAGGCTATTGGTTGCCAGGAGACGGGGTGTCGGCCGTTCTCCCATCACACTGGCCCTTTCCAGCTCTTCAACAACCACCCCTTATTCCCACCACCTAGAGACTTAACACATGCATCGGGGAAACTGAGGCATAGAAACATTAAGAACAGTCCCATTCCGTCACACCCCTGCAATTCCCATTGGCAACAGTTCCTGGCCACTGGGAGCTGCGGAGTCAGCGCTTGGGGCAGGGGCAACGCGCAGAGACACACACACTTTCCCTCTCCCTCTCCCTCCCTCCCTCCCAGGGGCCACAGGGACATGCCAGCCGCTTCCGGGAGCAGCGTGGAGGGAGAGAGGCAGCGCAGGCAGGGAGCCGCCTTAGCCCTGCTGCTGGCATGTCTCTGCGTGCCCCTTGGAGGGAGAGGGGTGTTGTACACAAAGTGCTGTACAGGATCTTTTCAGGGGGAATAAGGCAAAACGCCACACTTATTAGTAATACAGGTATCAATCAACACTCTATCATATGCATATGATATATATATATATCACAGTCATTCACTCACACACACACACACACTCCGTCTTGTTGTTGTTACCATCTAGTTGCTCCCCTTAACGTCACTGGCCAGGTGAGTTAGATGGGGGAGGGGTGGAGCCGGGCTTCTGCCGATCCGGATCGATGCTCCGGTGGTGACAAGACGAGACCCGGGGTCCTCTGCCAGACACCTCACATTTATAGCAGCTTCCCTCTCATGCAAATCTATCCCAGCTTCAAAATCTGGGTCTGTGTTCATTGATCTTTGTGCTGCTTCTCTCTGGGTGTTGTCCCAATGCTGCAAAGAGGGTGTTTTCCAAAGAAGGTGCTGGCTTCTAACCCTCCAAGGCCGTCAATATGTCTGCTTTTCTTCAGTGAGCCCACTTGACAAGTGTTTGTCCTGGGGTCTGGCTTCCATCCCCTCCCCAACTGTTGCAGTGTCTGGAGGTGGGTGTCTTCCACACCTCACTCATTCACACCTCATTCAGTCAACAGGGCAATTGATTACAGAGTGGGGGGGAAGACCTTATTCTACTCCTAGCAAAAAGACATTTTTCTTCTACTTTAACTCTACTATCCTTAGGGGCTACAACATCTGATACAAAGTTGTATGAAAATAGCTTAATACAAGGTTATACGGAGAGGCACAATGCCAAGTCATATGAAATACAAAATAGCACAATGCAAAGCCATATGAAATTATGTGAAGATACTTAATACAGAGATTTATCTACAAGGGGCAGCGGGTCTCTGTGCACTGCCTGGCCTGGGGTGGGTGCAGAGCTGCCTCCCCTCTGCCAGGCTCATGCAGAGACATGCCGGCAGCCGGCCGCTTCCAGGACCGGCGTGGGGCCACCGGCCACAGAATGCAGCCTGCCTGCCTTAGCCCTGCTGCGCCGCAGGCCGAGTCAGATGAGATTTGTCCTGCATTTTGGGGGGCCCCTGTCCGTGGGGGCCCCCTGTCCTTGGGGGGGGCCATGCCACCGCATAGAATCATAGAATATCAGGGTTGGAAGGGACCTTAGGAGGTCATCTAGTCCAACCCCCTGCTCAAAGCAGGACCAATCCCCAATTTTTGCCCCAGATCCCTAAATGGCCCCCTCAAGGATTGAACTCACAACCCTGGGTTTAGCAGGCCAATGCTCAAACCACTGAGCTATCCCTCCCTCCCCGTTTGTGTCATGGTAAATGCACGTCTGGGGGATGTGTGCCTCCTGGGGGTCGCCCCAGTCTTACCATGTGTCCCCCCCACTCTCATTCCAGACGCAGCAGTCCAAGTTCGTGAACTGGCAGGTGGATGGAGAGTATCGGGGGGAGGATTTCACGGCGGCTATGACACTGGGAAACCCCGACGTCCTGGTGGGCTCAGGTGAGAGCCCCGTTCCCACCTCTGAAGCCCCTACCCTGAAATTCTACCCCGTCTCTGAAGTCCCCCACCAGCTTGACCCCTGCCTCCCCTTCTCCATTCCCAACCTGGCCCCTGCCTACCATCACCACTAGTCTGAACCCTGCCCCTCGTATCCCCCTGGGCCCAGCCCTTGCTGACCAGTCTCTCTTCGCAGGGATCCTGGTAGCCCATTACCTACAGAGCATCACACCCTGCCTGGCGCTGGGCGGCGAGCTGGTCTATCACCGCCGGCCAGGAGAGGAGGGCACCGTCATGTCTCTGGCTGGGAAATACACAGGTACTCGGGGAACTGGGGCAGGACACAGCAGCCAGGACTCCTGGGTTCTATCCCCAGCTCCAGCAGGGGAGTGGGGGCTAGTGGGTTAGAGCAGGGGGGCTGGGAGTCAAGACTCCTGGGTTCTCTACCCTAGCTCAGGGCTTCGTTGGGGTCCCTATTCAGACACTCCCCCACTCTTCCCTTCTCCTGACAGCACCGAACTGGATTGGGACCTTGACGGTGGGGCAAGCTGGGGCCCATGCAACCTACTACCATAAAGCCAATGACCAGGTATGTGGTGCTCAGAGGCCCACGTTCCCTTCTGCCCCCCACCCCCCCAACATGAGGGCGGGGGCAGGTGACGTGTGTGGAGAGCTGTGTATAGGGGATCTGCTGGGGTGCACAGCTGAGAGTCGGGGGGGAGTGGGGGAGCATGTCCTGCCCCAGGAACAGTCGATTCTGCTCCAATTGCCTGCAAGCCTGGAGGCTACCATTCCATTGGGGAAGGCTGAGGGCTGGGTTTGGGTGTTGGGGGATGGGATTATGTTGGGGGTAGGTGGTCCGGGATAGTGTTTGGGGAGGGTGGGATTGCATTGGGAGGGATGGAAGCCAGGGGGCTGGGGTCCCGTGGGGGAGGGATGGAAGCCCGGGGGGGGGGGGGGGGGGGGCGGGCGCTGGGGTCCTGTGGGGGAGGGGTGGAATCCAGGGGGCTGGGACCCTACTGGGCGATTGGCAGCTCCGCTCACCAGACTAACCCCGCTCCCCTCAGCTGCAGGTGGGCGTGGAGTTTGAGGCCAGCACGCGCATGCAGGACACTAGCGTCTCCTTTGGCTACCAGCTTGACCTGCCCAAGGCCAACCTGCTCTTCAAAGGTACGGCAGCCCCAGGCCGCCCTTCCCCTCTGCCCTGCGCCCCAGCCCCTCCCAGTGACACTAACCCCGCTCTCTGCCGCAGGCTCTGTGGTGAGCACGGCAGCCCCACGCCGCCCATCCCCTGCGCCCCAGCCCCTCCCAATGGCACTAACCCCGCTCTCTGCCGCAGGCTCTGTGGTGAGCATGGCAGCCCCACGCCCTTCCCCTCTGCCCTGCGCCCCAGCCCTCCCAATGGCACTAACCCCGCTCTCTGCCGCAGGCTCTGTGGTGGGCATGGCAGCCCCACGCCCGTCCCCTCTGCCCTGCGCCCCGTCCCTCCCAATGACACTAACCCCGCTCTCTGCCGCAGGCTCTGTGGTGAGCATGGCAGCCCCACGCCCGTCCCCTCTGCCCTGCGCCCCGTCCCTCCCAATGACACTAACCCCGCTCTCTGCCGCAGGCTCTGTGGTGAGCATGGCAGCCCCGGGCCGCCCGTCCCCTCTGCCCTGCGCCCCAGCCCCTCCCAATGGCACTAACCCCGCTCTCTGCCGCAGGCTCTGTGGTGGGCATGGCAGCTCCAGGCCGCCCGTCCCCTCTGCCCTGCGCCCCAGCCCCTCCCAATGGCACTAACCCCGCTCTCTGCCGCAGGCTCTGTGGTGAGCATGGCAGCCCCGGGCCGCCCGTCCCCTCTGCCCTGCGCCCCGTCCCTCCCAATGACACTAACCCCGCTCTCTGCTGCAGGCTCTGTGGTGAGCATGGCAGCCCCACGCCCGTCCCCTCTGCCCTGCGCCCCGTCCCTCCCAATGACACTAACCCCGCTCTCTGCCGCAGGCTCTGTGGTGAGCATGGCAGCCCCAGGCCGCCCGTCCCCTCTGCCCTGCGCCCCGCCCCTCCCAGTGACACTAACCCCGCTCTCTGCCGCAGGCTCTGTGGTGGGCATGGCAGCCCCGGGCCGCCCTTCCCCTCTGCCCTGCGCCCCGTCCCTCCCAGTGACACTAACCCCGCTCTCTGCCGCAGGCTCTGTGGTGAGCATGGCAGCCCCAGGCTGCCCTTCCCCTCTGCCCTGCGCCCCGTCCCTCCCAATGGTACTAACCCCGCTCTCTGCCACAGGCTCTGTGGACAGTAATTGGATCGTGGGCGCGGTGCTGGAGAAGAAGCTGCTGCCGCTCCCCTTGACGCTGGCCATGGGGGCCTTCCTGAACCACCGCAAGAACAAGTTCCAGTGCGGCTTCGGCCTCACCATTGGCTAGAGCCCTCTCCTCTTCCTCCAGCCCTCCCCCCCCATTCCAGTGTTCCCCAGCCCAGTCTGCCGTGCAGTTTGAGCTGCCCTGGGACCCTTTGCCCCACCCATCCACGCTGGTGCTGCCCTATTAAGCCCTGGAGTGCGGGGCTCCAGCCCCTTTACTGCCCCACGCTGGCACCTCCTCAGAGGGCCATTGCCCTGACGGAGCCCAGGGGTCTGATCCCCAAGGCAAGCCCCTTAGCGTGGTGGTTCTGGCACTGTCCCGTTCGGGTCCCAGTCACCTCGTTTGCCCCTCGGGACAGGTCCCTGGGGGCTGCTCAGGTTCGACTCTGTCCCCAGGGGCTGCTGGGAAATGAGGAGCAGGCTGGTGCAGGGTCAGTGACTGCTGGGGCCCTCAAGAGGTGCCTGGCCTGCCCCCTGCCTCCCCTGGCCGCCATATCCCAGCATCCCCTGGGGTGAGGGGAGGCAACCCAGGGTCCCCTCTGTTTCCGTGGCTTGGGCTGGGGGCTGTCCTGGGGCACCAGATAGGGAGGATGAGTGGGAACCCAGTGACAGGATAACCCCCCACCAGGGATGTAAAATGCCCTGATTCCCTGTGCTGACACCCTTCCTCACCAGGGGGCGCTGTGACCTCAGGAACGGTCCTTCCCCTGGAGCAATGGGGCCGGCTCCGTCCTGGGGGCGGGGTCACTTGGCCTGTGCACTGAGCGGGGTTCGGGGCATGGTGGATCCCCTCGGAAATGGATTGTCCCAGCTGGTGGGGGTGCACTGACCCTGCAACTGTCTGCCAGGAGGGGTTGGATCCCTCCCCAAGCCGCCCCATCTTGGTGCAGCTGTGGGCAGATTCCCTCTCTCTGCCCCAATTACCCCCCTCCCTCCCTCGTGCCTTTGGATCGCTGGGGCACCAATGGCTCTGCAGCCTCTTACCTCACACCCCAGGGAGCTGTGGGGCAGACTCTACCCCTGGGGTGATGGGGCCACAGCCTCTCTGGCTTCTGCACCCCAGCTGCCCTGCTCAGCCCTCCCCTCCCCGCCTACACTGATCCAAAGAGACACAAGGGACCTATTGAGTGCTCTCTGCACCCACCACGGATTGGGGGGTCTGTCGATGCCCCCCCACCCTCCCGACAGGAGGAGCAGCAGTTCGGGGGGGCCTGCTTGCATCCCATCACCGAGCAGCACTGTGAGGAAGACAAGCACTTTGAGGGGAGGGGTCCTGTCAGCCCCTTGAACAGCACCAGGAGGAGCAGCGGATTGGTGGGGGTCCCAGCAGCACCAGGAGGAGCAGCGGATTGGTGGGGGTCCCAGCAGCACCAGGAGGAGCAGCGGATTGGGGGGTCCCCTCAGCAGCACCAGGAGGAGCAGCGGATTGGGGGGTTCCCTCAGCAGCACCAGGAGGAGCAGCGGATTGGGGGGTTCCCTCAGCAGCACCAGGAGGAGCAGCGGATTGGGGGGTCCCCCCAGCAGCACCAGGAGAAGCAGCAGATTGGGGGATCCCCAACAGTCCCCCCCAGCAGAACTAGGAGGAGCAACGGTTTGGGGGGGTCCCAGCAGCACCTGGAGGAGCAGTGGATTGGGGGTTCCCCCGAGCAGCACCAGGAGAAGCGGTGGATTGGGGGTTCCTCTGCCCCACCGTTAGAGACTGCGTGTAAATCATGTTTATAAGTTATGGGAACTGAAGGATCTTTTACAGAGACCCTCAAAACACGCCCCCTATCCCCATGATGTTGGAAATGTCCTGTCTGAATAAACCCCCAGCACTGGGCACCGTTCTCAACTGCTTCTGTCTCAGGAAGGGGGGGATGAAGCACTGCTGGAGACCTCTTACTTCCATGGGATGGGGGGGGGGGGCAGGTTGCTGAGTCCTGAGTATGAGCCCCCTAAACCCCTTGAGGAATGGGCCCGAGGAGGGGCAGGGAGTGGATCTGTCACTGAGTAGAACTTAAGGGGAAGGGTGTGTATGTGGGTGGGGGAGCCTAGGTAGGCAGTGTGAAGGGGGAGGGTTGGGTAGGTGGGGGGATTGAGATGTGGGGGTGATAGTAGGAGAGGAAGCCCAAGGGGGTGGGGACCAGCTCCAGTGTCCTTTTTGGGGGCCTGAAGGCTGGCATTTCTGGCCCCGTGCCCCACAGCAGGGATCCTCGTGGACACCCGTCTGGGAGCGCACACTCCCTGGCTATTCGTGAACGCAGGCACTGGGACATGGTCCTGGTGAGCAGTGTTCCCTCTCATTTTTGACCGGCCGTGTGCACAAAACATTTCTTCGGTGCATACTGTTGTGCTTCTGTGCAAAAGTTTGTGTGCGCGGAGTTTCGCTGTGTGCGCGGGGTTTAGGATCTCTACGTAGAGGGAACAGTGCTGGTGAGTAGGGGCAGGGCATTGTACTGGCCACCATGTCCAGTTCTGGCGCTCACACTGCCCGTAGGGTGGGGCCGAAGCAGTGAGGAGTTGGAGAGGAGCCCGCCCCCCCCCCCTCCGAACAAGCTGAGAGCTAGAGCAGGGGTGCCCAGTGAGGGGCTGTGGACTTCTGCAAGGAGAAGGCTGGGCTAGAAGGATCGAGGTGAGGCCAGGGTTTGGCCAGCAGAGGGCTGTCCAGGCTCGCTGGCAGGGTGAGGGCCTGGAGCTGGGAGGGGAGAGGAATTCGCCCTGGCATAGACTCACTGGGGTTGGGGGGTCCTGAATCCAGATGGGAGCAGCGTGTGAGCATGAGCCAGGTGCTGGCATTGCTGGGGGGAAGCGCCCTGCCTGGGGTATGCAGGGGTTCAGGTCACTGCGCCTGTCTGGACTGTACAGCTAGGGCTGGTGCACAGGAATGCGGAGAGCAGAGGGGTCGGTGTGATGGGACCGTGCACCCCAGTGGGAGGCGTTATTGGCAGGGCGAGCGATTCACCTGTTGCTAGCAAGCGAAAAGCGCTGACCCTTGGCTCCATTGGGGCAGGTGAGAGCCACCCTCCAGCAAGGGTCACCTGCTGCCATTTGGGATTGAGCCCTGGGTTTCTATCCGCCATGTCTGCACCCGAGGCCAGGCTGCTCCATAGCATGGGGCTTTCTCCATAGCCATCTGGGGCTGGCGCAGTTCCTCATTGACCAGGCGTTGTCCCTGAGAGTGGTGAGGCTTGGAGAGGGAAGGGAAGGAGCCCGATGGGTTGGATGAGTGGTTCGGGCATTCAGGAAGGGAGGGGTGCATAGGGATAAGGGGGAGTCTGGTGATGGGGGATTGAAGCACATGGAGACCAGGGCCCCTGCAGCCTGGGCTCCCTGCACAATGGGCTCAGGGGGGCAGGATTTTATTACAAGGAATTTTTAAAAATGTATTTAATCAAAAACCCCTTTCCTGGCATGAGGTGCTTAGAATCCCCCACCCAGCTGTTGGAGTGAATGACTGGGGTGCTGCAGTCCTGGTACCACCTTGGCGCAGGGACTAGGGCCAGGTCGCTGCATGCAGCAGAGATTCACCCCCTTCTCCCCCCAGAATTGTGCAAGGAGCGGTGCTCCTGGAGCCGTGCTGAGATGGTTTGCCATCAGAAGGGTGAGGAAGCTGCCAAGTCTCCCTAAGTCCTGGCACGTCCTGCCAGCAGCCCTCGGCAGCAGGGTAAGTAGCAGCACACGGGACAGGGCTTTGGTATAGGACCATTCCCAACACCTGCCCTGGTGCCGCGAGTGTATCTCCCCCCACTGGCTTCCAGCTCCCCTTCCTGTCACAAGGTGAGGCCGTGGCCTGTCCCCACCCTGGAATCGGGTGCAGAGGGGCGAGGAGGTAGCGGCATGGGGTGTGAGTGGATGGCCCTGACCAATGCCAGGCCTGACTGGTGGTCACCCCAAGAGCCCCGCCACACACTCTTCTGGTGCGGTGCAGGTCCAGTGTCTGACCGCTCACCTGCTTTAGGGGCCCGCGCTGTCAGGGAGCAGTCAGCCCCGGGGTACGGAGCAGCCTGGGAGCTACACGGCCCTGCCGTACCCTGCAGCGATTACAAGCCGCATGAGGCAGGACTAGGTTGAATGGCGGTTATGACTTTTTACTGGGCTGTCCCTCAGGGCCTGAGGCCCGGCCAGACTTTTCAAAGGGCTCTCTCAGCATGTTGGGTGCTGCACATGTAAAATGTGGGGATTCCCAGCTGCAGCGGCCAGAAAGGACTGGCTAATCCAGGCTGCAGAATTCCCACCCTGCAGCTGCTCTTGCAGCCAGCTCAGTGACTGGCGCCCCCTCGCCATTTTAAATTCTCCAAGTACTGGAGAAGCAAAATCAGGACCCAGCTAGCCTGGCAGCCTGTCCCCACGAGCTGCCGGGAGGGTGAGAGCCCCGCAAGAGCTCTGTGGGATACTCAGCCCCCAGTGCAGGTGTCATCCTGACCCACTAGAAATCAGCTTGGCCCTGGAATCAGGCAGATTTATATTCCTGCCAAAATGAAGGTACTAGCCTAACCCTGGCCAGCCCGTCCATCGGGGGAGCGTGCCAAGCGTTTGGCCTCAATCACATCCTCTGGCAATGAGTTCCACAGTGAAACTAGGAGAAGCCACATTTCCATTCCCCCCCTCCCTCCCTGGTCCATCAGTCCTAAGAACGGCCAGACTGGGTCAGACTGAAGGTCCGTCTAGCCCAGTGTCCTGTCTGCCGACAGTGGCCAGTGCCGGGTGTCCCAGAGGGAATGAACAGATCAGGGAATCACCAAGTGATCCATCCACTGTCGCCCATTCCCAGCTCCTGGCAAACAGGCTAAGGACGCCATCCCTGCCCCTCCTGGCTAATAGCCATTGATGGACCTGTCCTCCAGGAACTTGTCTGCACTGCAGGTTTGCTCCAATTACAGCCAAGGGGCCTGGCCCTGGGCCCAAGCCCCTCACAGCGGCAGGCAAAGCCGCGACCGACACTA
The DNA here is from genome assembly GCA_037349315.1 of Chelydra serpentina. Classification (NCBI taxonomy): domain Eukaryota; kingdom Metazoa; phylum Chordata; order Testudines; family Chelydridae; genus Chelydra; species Chelydra serpentina. Next base: position 144,351 of record JBAIAC010000505.1, on the reverse strand, counting down.
GCACGGCTGGCCCTGGTACCACGCCGGGCTGAGCTGCCTTGGTACAAAAGCAGCTGGGGTGTCCGGCGCAGACAGAATGCCAAGGAGGCAGAGGTGGGAGCACGTCTGGGAGAGGCGCGGAAACATGCTGCTGACAGGGGAACAGTCACCCCACGCACCGTCCAGTAACCACATCCCGTCGCCGGTTGTGTAAGCAGCCAGCCTCGCTCCCCTTGGCGGAGACAGGAAAGGGAAGTGAGGGGCACAGGACAGCTGTGCAATCCGCCCCCCTCCCCATGTCTGTATCTCTCCCTGCACTGCTGCTCAGCCCAGCTCCCCAGAGCCAGCCGGCTCCCCCCTGCTGCCAGCACTTTGACCCAGTGAGCAGAGCCCCGCCGTGACTCCCCCGTGCCCTGAGCAGGAGGCGCGGGGAGGTTACAGGCGGGTAAAGCCCTGTGTCCCTGCTCCAGGCTGGGGGAGCAATGTGCTGAGCCCCTAGTGCGGCGGCTGGGCCCTGGCCCCACTGGGGTCACGGGGTGAGACTCCGCGCCGGGTCAGACAGTCTGTGATAAGCCAGGGCCGCGGGGCGGCTGAGGGTGGGGGGCTGGGCCCTGGCCCCACTGGGGTCACGGGGTGAGACTCCGCGCCGGGTCAGACAGTCTGTGATAAGCCAGGCCCGGCGCTGCGGCAGGAGAGGGGCGGTGGAGGGCGGGGGAGACCCCAGGGCCCTGAGCTTGGGGGACCCCACAACGTCTGCAATGAAGTGACATGGATGGGCCTCCGCCTGCATGCTTTGCCTGGCCAGCCTGTGACTCAGGCCAGGAAGATCGGGGACGGGCTCAGCCCTCCCTGCTCCTTGGTGCCTCCATGTCGCCATAAGCCGCAGCCTCGGCCCCGTGCCGGCCCCTCCTGTGGGCTGGTGGACTCTGGCCAGGCTGTTTCAGTGCCACGTTGGAGGGTGATGTGGATGGGCCAGGAGGGAACCAAAGGACACTTTCTGATAAGGTCCCCGGCAGGGGAGGGGGGTGGAGTGAGGAAGGAGAGGAAAGGGGAGGGGCGGAGAGCTGGTGGGGGAAGGGGGTGGAGTGGGGAAGGGGAGGGGTGGAGAGCTGGCGGTGGGGCGGCGGGGGGGGATATCAGGACATGACAAGCCAATGGGAAAGGCTAGGAGTCTGTCCCCACACAGTGGAGGCAGTGATAGATTTCCCCCCCCCACTTCCTCAAGCAACCCTGAGACCAACTGATGGGATGTAGTGGTTACTGCGGGGAGGGGGGTGGGGGGCGGGGGCAGTGCTGAGAGCCAGGACTCCTGGGTTCTCGCCCTGGCTCTGGGCTGGGCGTCGGGACCAGTGGGTTTAAGCAGGATGGTACTTTAAGATCGGTCATTCCCATTCTCTCTGGATGGACATTGGACCTCAGTGAGCTGGGCCAGTTTACACCAGCAGAGAATCTGGCCCAGGGTGAATTGGCTCTACTCCCATAGCCAGGCTAGGCTCAGTCTGGGTGCAGGACGGGCTCCAAGGATGTTGCCCTGGATTACGAGCCTAGTAGAGGTACATCCCACGCCTTAGCGCTCTACTCTGACTGGCTGCCCCTGCAGGCCTGTGCCAGGAGGGATGGTGTCACTGGGGCTGGGCAGGCCTGGGGGGAGATAAGAGGGAATTCTCTGGTTATTGCCTGTCCCTGGGTTATAAATACCAGGAGCAGTGGGCAGGAGGGCCTACTGGAGGAGACAGGGACCAGCAGACGGCAGAGCAAGGTTAAGGCCAGACACAGCTTGGAGAGGGGCTAAGCAGATTGTCTGCTGGTGCTGGTCTCATGGAGTCGCTGCTGGACTTAGGCAGGATGTAAATGCTGTTGGTTTGTGCGGAGAGCCGTGGGGGGGGGGCGTGTCCCTCCAACCTCAGGCTGGGGCTCAGGCTGTCCGGGCAGAGCCACCCTGTTCTTCAGCACTGGCAATACAAGGGGCTGCGGATCCCAAACTCTCAGCCCCTGGGGTGCTACGGGCCCTTCTGAAAAGCCAGACACTTATTTTGGTGCTTAATCAGGGGCCGTGTGCCCGAGTGCCCAGTTCACCACACACTGCTGTTTGCATCAGGGCAGCATTTTGCCCTCTGCACAGGTGTAAATGGTTTTGATTTTAAAATATCCCCCTGAAAACTCAAAACACAGTGGTGCCCGGTGTGCAAGCAAGCCCCAGCAGAGAGAGAGCGAGAGCTGCTTTCACCCCCAGGCACGGGGGCTGGTTCCCTCTGGGTCCTTGTAACCCCAGATTTACAAGGAGCTCCTGGGAGAAGGCCCCTGGAAAGATTTTAAACAACACTTTTGAAAGACTCCCCGCTCCCCGCAGTGTCAAAACCCAGCTACGGTCGATTAGCCCCCCAATGATTCTAATGAAGGCTGCACAGCTTGCGGTTCAATTATTCACTGCCCACCAGCCCCCTGGGACTGACTCTGTTCCCCTCCTGCCCGAGCCCAGGGTCTGCAGCCAGGGGCTCCTCGCAATCGCCTCCAGCACTGGACTAGGAGGGCAGAAAGAGCTCGGGACCAGGTGACGTGGGGGGCAGTGCGAGGGTTAACAGGTGACGGGAGGTGCTGGTGGCTCAGCCGTAAGAACCCCCATCCCAGTCTGCTCCCCCTCTGCTCTAACCCTCTTTCCTCCATCGCACCAGCGTCTCAGGGCAGCTCCCAGCATGAAGCTTTTCGCCCTCGTCCTGACACTGACGGTCCTGGCAGGTGAGTGCATCTTGGAGCAGGCCTGACCCTGCCCCACTGCGGAAGCCCCATCAGGGATCCTGAGCCTGGGATTGTACACTTAGTTACACAGCGGCCTGGAGCCCCCACCGAGCGCCCCCCCACCGAGCGCCCCCCCACCGAGCGCCCCCCCACCGAGCGCCCCCACGCCCCCCACCGAGCGCCCCCACGCCCCCCACCGAGCGCCCCCACGCCCCCACCGAGCACCCCCATGCCTACACTGGTAGAGGATTGGCAGCGTTACAAGGTGGAGCTGGGACTTGTGGTACATACACTGGGCTTCTTGGTTCAGTTCCCTGCTCTGCTGCAGACTCCCTGGGTAGCCCTGGCCTGGAGACACCCCTGAATCTTGGCTCGGTCGGGGTCTGGGCGGCGCCTGGCAGGGTGGGGAGCCCCCGGCTCGGTTGGGGTCTGGGCACGGTGGGGAGCCCCCGGCCTGGTCGGGGCCTGGGCGGCGCTCGGCACGGTGGGGAGCCCCCGGTTCGGTCGGGGTCTGGGCGGCGCCCGGCAGGGTGGGGAGCCCCCGGCTCGGTCGGGGTCTGGGCGGCGCCCGGCAGGGTGGGGAGCCCCCGGCTCGGTCGGGGTCTGGGCGGCGCCCGGCAGGGTGGGGAGCCCCCGGCTCGGTCGGGGTCTGGGCGGCGCCCGGCAGGGTGGGGAGCCCCCGGCTCGGTCGGGGTCTGGGCGGCGCCCGGCAGGGTGGGGAGCCCCCGGCTCGGTTGGGGTCTGGGCACGGTGGGGAGCCCCCGGCCTGGTCGGGGCCTGGGCGGCGCTCAGCACGGTGGGGAGCCCCCGGCTCGGTCGGGGTCTGGGCGGCGCCCGGCAGGGTGGGGAGCCCCCGGCTCGGTCGGGGTCTGGGCGGCGCCCGGCAGGGTGGGGAGCCCCCGGCTCGGTCGGGGTCTGGGCACGGTGGGGAGCCCCCGGCTCGGTCAGGGTCTGGGCATGGTGGGGAGCCCCCGGCTCGGTCGGGGTCTGGGCGGCGCCCGGCAGGGTGGGGAGCCCCCGGCTCGGTCGGGGTCTGGGCGGCGCCCGGCAGGGTGGGGAGCCCCCGGCTCGGTCGGGGTCTGGGCGGCGCCCGGCAGGGTGGGGAGCCCCCGGCTCAGTCGGGGTCTGGGCGGTGCCCGGCAGGGTGGGGAGCCCCCGGCTCGGTCGGGGTCTGGGCACGGTGGGGAGCCCCCGGCTCGGTCAGGGTCTGGGCACGGTGGGGAGCCCCCGGCTCGGTCGGGGTCTGGGCGGCGCCCGGCAGGGTGGGGGCTCCTGATTTCCAATAAGAACCTGAAAATTTCCCAAAGTGACTCTCCTAAAGCCACACGGCGTCAATGGCAGAGCCTGGAATTGGCCCCAGGAATCCTGAGCCCCAGCCCAGAGTTGTAACACCAGCTCCTCCATCCAGAGACAGGTGCTCTGTAGAGTCCCTTCTCTGAGTTTCTCCAGGGCGGAGTCTGCGGCCTCCAGTGACGGGGTCTTGCGGGGGCTTTCTGTCACCCCACAGGCAGCCAGGCCGCTCTCCTCAGCGATGAAGCCACGCCGAGGTTGGAGCAGGTCCGGGAAGCCTTCTGGGAGTACGTGGCCAAAGCCACCAGTTCCACCAAGAAAACCATGGAGCTGATCCGTAAATCTGAGCTGGGCCAGGAGATCAAGTGAGAACCCTGCACTGATCGGGGGGGAGCCCTACCTTGGGGGCTGGGAGCCTCCCATCCTCCCCATGGACCCAGAGCGGATGGGGGAGGTTAGTCACCCCCCCTGACTGTAGCCCCGACACCTCGGCTTCTGGGCTCAGCAAACCTCTGGCCCTCACCAGGATCCAGCCTGGCTAGGAGACCCCCCAGGGCACTGGGGATTTAGCAGCAGCTGCTCTGCTCTGAGTCAGAACTGAGCCCATGTCCAGCATGACAGGGCCCTGTATCCCATGTCCCCACCCGGCCACCCCTCTGAGCCAACCAGGGGATCGGACTCAGAGCCCCATAGAGGGGAAAGGCCCCCGGGTCTCATTCCCCACCCCTCTGAGCCAACCAGGCCCCCGCCTGGGGCTGGATCTGAGCCAGAGCCCCCTAAAGGGAGAGGCCCCATGTCCCCTATCCCCTTGGGCCAGGCAGTCCCCCCACCCTAGGGCTGGAGTAGAGCCTGAGCCCTCTAGAGGGGCCAGGCCCTATCCCCCTGGGCCGGGCAGTCCCCCCACCCTAGGGCTGGAGCCCGAACCCCCTAGACAGGCCAGGCCCTGTCCCCTATTCCCTGCTCCCCTGTCCCCACAGCAGCCGCATCGGCCTCAGCCTGGTAGCTGCCAGCAGCTATGGGACAGAGCTGCAGAAGCAGCTGCCCCCTGCGGCCCAGGAGCTGGTGGCCAAGCTGCGCACGGACACGGAGCTGCTGGTGCAGACGATTGCCGGGGACCTGCGGGAGCTGAGCCAGAGGGTGCAGCCGTACACCGAGGAGCTGCAGCAGAGCGTGGAGGAGCTGCAGGCTGGGCTGGCGCCCCATGCCGAGGGGCTGCTGCAGCAGGCAGAGCAGCGTGCTGGCACCCTGCGCCGCGGCGCGGCGACTGGCACCCGGGAGCTGGGCGAGAAGCTGCAGCAGAGCGTGGAGGAGCTGCGAAGCCAGCTGGGGCCTACGCCCAGGAGCTGAGCGGGCGGCTGCAGCAGCACGTGCGGGAGTTCCGGCACGTCCGTCGCAATCTACGCCCAGGAGCTGCAGGGGAGCTGAGCCAGGGCGTGCAGCACGTCCGTCGCAACCTGCACCCCTACGCCGAGGACCTGCAGGGGCGGCTGGGCTCCCTCTGGGCTGCCTTCCTGCAGCACTTCCAGTGAGGGGCCTGCGCTGGTGGGGAGACGGGAACTCAGAGCCGGGCGGGCGAGGGGTGAGACACAGACCCCGTCCACCCATGGGACTGGGAGCACAGGCCCCATCCACCCACGGAGCCTTCAGGGCTCACAGGTGCTGGAGAGGGCAGCCCAGGTTCCCCGTCCCATCACCCCTCGTCACTCCCTGTGTCTGACAACCTCCCAGGGGCTCAATAAACCACCTGCTGATCGATCACCCGCTGTGCTGCTGCTGCATCCCTGGGGGAGGGGAGCAGCTGTTATCACCCCGCTGGCTGCACTGCGGGGCTCTGCCCCAGGCAGGGCAGTGCAGCCCGGCCAGTGCGGGACTTGGGCTGCAAGCCAGGGGGATGATCATGGACATGTCACATGGGGGGAATAGGACCGTCTCCTGGGTGGGTGGGGCCTTTCCCCTTCGAACCTCTCCCCACTGTGATCCCCGGAAACCTCTCCCCTAGGGCTTGCTCCATCTCTGCCCAGTGTTACCCACCAACTTTCTTCACCAGGCTGTCTGCAGCGCAGGCCCCCTGGGGCTGGCACTGCCTGGGGGGGAGCCTCCTCCCTACTGAGTCCCCTCCCTGCTCTGCAGCACAGACCTCCTGGCACTGCATTGGGACCAGCACTGCCTGGGGGGGGAGCGCTTCCTACTGAGCACCCACCCCTACACCCCGCTCTGCAGCACTGGTCCCCAGCACTGCATTGGGGCCAGCACTGCCTGGGGGGGGAGCGCTTCCTACTGAGCGCCCAACCCCTACACCCCGCTCTGCTGCACTGGGGCCAGCACTGCCTGGGGGGGGAGCGCCTCCTACTGAGCGCCCAACCCCTACACCCCGCTCTGCAGCACTGGTTCCCAGCACTGCATTGGACGCCCCCCATCTACACCCCGCTCTGCAGCACTGGTCCCCAGCACTGCATTGGACGCCCCCCACCTACACCCCGCTCTGCAGCACTGGTCCCCAGCACTGCACTGGGGCTAGGGTTGCTGACTGTCTAATCACAGGAACCCAAGCACCCTTGCCCCCCCCCCCCCGCCCTGGATCTGGGCTGGGTTGAGGGGTTCGGCCTGTGGAAGGGGGCACCGGGCTGAGCCTGGGGCAGGGGGTTGGGCTGCAGGAGGGGTGTTAGGTGCTGGCGGGAGGCTGGCTGAACAGAGAGGGATTCTGGCTCCGGTTGGCCGTTGGGCACCTCGGACACCACAAGATTTACCTGGCAGCAGGGTGTGGCGGGTGCTGGGGGCTGCCTGGACCTTTATTTAAGGCACCAGCGTGACTAGATGCTGTTGGCTGTCCTGCTCCCGCACGGGCGTGCGCAGCACCGTTCTGCGCCACGGGCAAGTGTGGGGCTACTTTGTCATGACATTTATTCTGAGGCATCCTTGGGAGGGGCGGAGGGGGGGCATCATTGCTGCCAGTGGCATAGTGGGGTGGGGAATGGGGCACAGACCTATCCCCTCTAGGGGGCACCAGCTCTGATCCAGCCCAAGGGCAGGGAACGGGGTGGCTCAGGTGGCGGGGAATGGGACATGGGGCCTTTGCCCTCTAGGCTGTCGAAAGCATGGGGGACTGGGAATGTGGCACCTTTCACATCCTAGGGGTGCCAGGGCCAGCCTGCCCAAGGGCAGGGGATGGAGGCTGGGGAAGGGGGTGTCACGGGATGTGGCTCCTCTGTGGGACACTGCACGGACGCCCGGGTTGTGCCTTCACCACCCCCTTTGTGTTAAGTGCCCTCCTCCATTTCTACAGCCACCCCCATGCGACAGCCCAGACTCCGCACCACGCACGCTTCTTGGCCCTCTCCCCAGGACCTGAGGGGAGCAGAGGGCTCCCCCCTTGAGGCCTCTGTGTTACTGGGCCAACTAGCGCGGATCCCGCTCGCGGGGCTGCCTTCCTGCCTCCGTGGCCCACCCAGCTGGCCAGCCCGAGCGTCTAACTCCCTCCACCAGCCTGCTCAAGGTAAGCTCATTACCGCTGGAGTGAGTGGAGCAAGGGCTCACCTGTTCTCACACACCCCCTGTCCCAGGGGCTATGGGGCCTTATTTTCCCTCTGAACGGGGGTGGGGGGCACTGTAAAAGGGGAGGTGGTAGAGATGTTATTGAACTTGCGGGAGCGTCTCGGGCAGAGGGGGCTTCTTGCTACAGCTCTGTGCAGACATGGTGGCCCTGGAACACTTTTTACAGTGGGGGCGCTGAAAGTCAGTGGTCCCCACATTTTTTACTTTGCACCCCCACCTCCCCCCATCTCCATTGTCCCCTCTCACCATAGCTGGGGCCTGGACCAGGCTGTGTCTCCAGGAGGGCCGGGGGGGCTGATGCTGGGACTGAGAGCAGAGCCCTGGGTGTGGGGCCGGTGGCTGGGACCCCATGCAAAACCTGGGGGTGCTGCAGCACCCCCTACATCCCTAGTTCCCACGCCTATGGGCCAGGGTGGTGCAGTGTAGGGGAAGATATGGATCGAGAGCAGTTTAGAATGTACGCTGGGGGATGCACTGGGGTGGGGCATGTTTAGAGGGAGCATTGGGGGGGAGGTTGAGCAGTTTGTGGGGTGTGGGTAATTGGTAGGGTGACCAAATGTCCCAATTGTATAGGGACAGTCCTGATTTTTGGATCTTGTCCTTATATAGGTTCCTATTACCCCCCACCCCGTCCTGATTTTCCACATTTGCTGTCTGGTCACCCTAGTAATTGGGGCCATGCCCCACTACAGGCCTGGTGACCTCCTGCCCTGTGGGGGGATTGACACCCCAAGCCCCTTTCCCCAGAGATGAAGCAGGACCACAAATCACTGCATGATCAAGCAGCTGGTTTATTGAGCGACGGACGGCTGTATGGGGCAAGGAGCCTGCTTGGGGTGCCTTACAGAGGAGCTGACCACCTCGGTCCTGGGGGATCGCCTTGGGCTCCAGACAGGGCCCATGATGCTGCACCCCCACTGGTCCCCTAACTGAAATGTTGCATGAAGGCGTCCCAGCGGGAGTTCAGCCAGCCATGCAAGTCCTCAGCATAGGGGCTGAGTTTCTGGTGCAGGTCCCTGACGGAGGTTACCAGGCCATGCTGGAAATCCTGCAGCCCCAGCTCCTGGGCATAGGAGCCCAGCTTCTCCTGCAGCTCCACCTTAGACGGGATGAAGCTGTACGCCTCGCTACCAAGCAGGGTCTTGCTGTAGTGCTCCGCCATCTCCAGCGGCCCCTCGCTGTAGGACGCCAGGACATCATACAGCTGCTTCTGGTAGGGCTGCGAGTTCTTCTCCAGTGCCCGCAGCTCTCCCTCTATTTCGCTCATCAGCTCGTTTACATGCCTGCTCAGGTTCCTCAGCTGCTCCTTGGCTCTGGGGGGCACCTTCCGGTTTAGGTCATCAAAGAAGTTCTCAATTTTCCTAGTGAGTCTCCACTGCCTGCAAAGAAAGGGAAGCAGCTTAGAGTGACTCACCCTCTGGGCTGCTGGCTCTGTCTGACCCAAGGCAGAGCCGGGGAGGGATAGCTCAGTGGTTTGAGCATTGGCCTGCTAAACCCAGGATTGTCAGGAGACAGTACTTGGTCCTGCTAGTGAAGGCAGGGGACTGGACTCGATGACCTTTCAAGGTCCTGCCAGTTCTAGGAGATAGGCATAACTCCATTTAAAAAAAAAAAAAAAAAAAAGGCAGAAGGATTGGCTGGATTGGGGGTGGGGAGTGTCAGGGAGGGGAATGTGGTCCCAGGGCAGGAGAACTGGCTGGCTCACAGGGTTGGGAATGTGATATGGGTCCCCCCGCACCAGTGTTGCTGGCTTTGATCCAGCCCCAGCTCCCAGGTCAAGGGCGCTGGTTGTCCCAAGGGCTTCGGGCCCTGCCATGCCAAACATGGACGCATTCTGACTGAGAGAAAAAGCACCCGCTGCTGAATCCCCAGCGTCCCTGGGGTTGGCCAGGCCAGAAGCAGAGGGGTGGGTCCTGCAGTCAGGGATGTGACTCTAACCCCTCTGCTGTGGGTCCCTGGCATGGATGGGGGGGCTCCCAAACCCCGCCTCCAATCAGGGCAGGCGCCTCACTCAATCTCCCGGCCCAGCTCGGATTTATAGATCAGCTCCACGGTCGTTATGATAAATTGCATCAGGTAGCGTGGGATGGCGTTCGTGACCTGGTCCAGCCTTGGCTTGGGTTCCTCACCGATAGGAGAGGCCTGGGAGCCTGGGGAAAGAAAGGGATCGACAGTGTTACTGCAGGCCTCAGGGCTGCCCTGGCCTGGAGAGATCCACTGAGCTACCTCTCCCTGGAAGGAGGGGCTCCTAGTAACTGCACTAGCATGTGGCTCAGGACTCCTGGGTTCCAACCAGCTCTGGGAGGGGAATTGGGGGCTAGTGGTTACTGCAGAGGGGCTGGGAGCCTGGACTCCTGGCTTCTATCCCAGCTTTGCCATGGACTCCTGATAAGGCATTGGGCCACAGGGACTGGCAGACTGGATCAGCCCCATGGTTTGTCAAGGTCAAGACCTAGAAGCTGGCACCCAGTGGTTCAGGGGAATGTGCAAGAACCCTGCAGTAGCAGATGTGGGTATTTTTCCTCCTCACCCCCATAGTTAGCACTCAGGCAGCTGGGTTTATGTCATTCTGGATACTCCCATTATCCATAGAAATGCCGCTGTGAATCCTGTGAAGACCTTGGCATCAGCAACTTCCTGTGACGGTGAGTTCCACTGGTTCTGAATTCATCACCTGCCCTGCCATTGACTGTCCCCCTCTCCTAACGGTAGGAGCTGGGGGAACAGTATCCTGAATCCCTGCAGTCAATCACAGACCTGCTTATTGGAGATGAGTTTTCTGAGCACACTTAACACTGCTGAGCACCTAGAGGATAACAGGCTTCTAAGGCAGAGGTTCTCAAACCGTGGTCTGTGAGTGCCACTAAGTAGGTGCCTGGACTCTGGAGAAGATGCACCTGTAAGGTGAGGTGGTTGCCTTGGGGGGCTGCAGTGGCCAGAGAAAGAGGCGACTTTCCCCAGCTCGGGGGCTGCTGCAGTGGGGGAGAGACACCCCCCCCTTCCCAGCCCCAGCTCGGGGGCTGCCGTGGCAGGGCAGAGAGGGCACATCCATTGCATTAGAAAGGTCAGACTACTGATAAGAAAATATGAGTCGTGGGCCTTTATTTCTAAAACAAACAAAAAAAGTAATTTTTGGTTATATAGTGCTTTTAGCCAAAGCGCTTTACAATAGTTCGCTAACGGAACAAATAACATTTGGAAAGATCGGCCGAGACCCTCAGCAATTTTCAAGTGGGCCACGAGAGAAAAGCTTTGAGACGCTCTGTTCTAAGGAAATAGCCAACAGAGATTTGTCAAGGAGAAATCGTGCCCAGCCTGTTCCGTCTCTGTCAGGGTTACTGGGCTGGTGGCCAAAGGGGAAGCTGCAGCTGTGATTATAGTTTGATTTTTTGGTGAGGCTTTTGATACAGTCCCATGTGACAGTCTCAGACGCAAGCCAGGGAAGTGTGGTCTAGAGGAAATTGCTATAAGGTGGGTGCAAAAGTGGCTGAAAGATCACCCTCAAAGGGTGGTTCTCAATGATGTCAAACTGGAGGGGGGCAGGTTATCTAATGGGGTCCCATAGGGGTCTGTCCTGGGTTCATTACTAGCCAATATTTCCATTAATGACTTGGAGAATGGAGTGGGTAATACGCTTAAACATTTGCAGATGATACCAGGCTGGAAGGGGTTGCAAGCACTTTGGAGGACAGGATTAGAATTCAAAATGACCTTGTTGATTTCTGTCCAATACTCCAATTGATCAAGATGAAATTCAATAAAGCCAAGTGCAAAGTACTTAATTTAGGAAGGAAAAGTGAAAAGAACAACAACAAACTGGGGAATAACTGGCTGGGCAGTAGTACTGCTGAAAAGGATCTGGGGGTTAGAGTGGATCACAAATTGAATATGAGCCTGCAATGCAATGCAGCTGCAGAAAAGGTTGATATCATTCTGGGGTGTATTAATAGGCGTGTGCTACCTAAGACACAGGCGGTAACTGTCCCACTCTATTGGTGAGCTCTAGGTTTACTTGGAGTTGCCTCAGCACAGGGGGCTGCACTAGATGAACTCCTGATGCCTTCCAGGGTTCATTTCTCTGATTCATTCAGGCTGACAGAAAGAGCAATTAAATACCCCTTTCTGTAATGAGAACTGATACCAGAGAAACCACCGCCCAAGGCACTTGCCAGCAGGGCAAGGCCTGAGCAGAAGCTTAGCCGTGTGGGCCAAGGGGTTTCCCTAGCGACTGATTGCAAGCGCAGGGGATGGGGCACTGGTTGGCAGCAGCTGCGTATGTCTGTGTGTATCAAAGGCACAAAGCTGGCCGACAGATGCTGTTGTGAGCATTGGCCTGGGAGGGAACAGAGCCAGGGCTCCTTGGAGCGCACACTGGTGGAGAGGCAACCTTGGAGTTCTGGAAAAGGAAACCGCCACCTTCCGTGTTCAGGGACAAGGAATTCGGAGCCCATTCTCTGTAAATCAACAGGATTGTACCAAAAACGAGACCTGACCCTTACCATCTATTTGGGGCCTTGCCAGAGAGATATTGATTGCCCATTGGAGAAGGGAACAATATGTTTATCAAATCCCCTTTTATCTGTCTCCTTTAGGGTGACCAGACAGCAAGTGTGAAAAATCAGGACGGGGTGGGGGGCAATAGGAGCCTATATAAGAAAAAGACCCAAAAATCGGGACAGTCCCTATAAAATCGGGACATCTGGTCACCCTAGTCTCCTTTTCAGACAACACGCCCAGTGTTTTCATCCTCTCCTCCCAGGGCTTTTCCCCAGACCCTGTCTCCCTCTCGTTGCCTGTCTTTGAGCCCCCACAGATTCGCCAATATCCTTTTTGCACCAGTGCAAAGTGTTTACACGGGGGGGGGGGGGGGGGATTTTCCCGCTGCCCTGCCAGTGTTCCAGTCAGCCAGCGTTCGCACCCATGAGGCACACCACAGTTCTGATCTGATGTGCCTTACACCGGATACAAACTGTTTTACACACTAAAGGGCTAGACCAGTGCCAGAAACATCCAATGTAGACAAGTCCGGAGGCTCCCCAGCGGGAGCTCTGCCTGGTGCAATGGGTTGGGACCCAGGGAACAGAGCGCCTAGCTGAATGCTTAGCAAAGCAGGGTGTGCCCAGAGCTGGGAAAGGCTCAGTCGGTTACACTGTTTCTAATTCATGTTTCCCGCTCCCCCAATCCAAGCTGCATTCCCTCCCCCTCCCCTGTGACCCGGTCTCTATCAGATACTTTAGTGGTTTCCACTTGGAAAGTCAAAGTTGATTCCTGTGGGAGAGGGTGGCCAAAAGACCTGGCTTCCAGGCAGAGAGATCCCCACACACACTGTCAGCCGGCACCCAAGGGGGCAGGTGTGGGGCTGCACTGACACACACACATACTCACCTAGCACGGCCAGGGACAGCACAGCAGTGAGAAGCTTCATGCTGGGAGTTTCCTGGAGAACCTGGCACGATGGAGGAAAGAGACAAGTCAGCGCCAAGGGGGAGTGGATGGGGTAACAGCCCTGTCACCCACGCCTCCTGTCACTCATTAACCTCAGCACCATCCCCACATGACCTGGCCATGCGCTCTGGCTATAGTCCAGGGCTGGGGGTATGGCTTTGGGCTCCCAGCCCCCAAAAGGAAACCTCCGAAAGCCCTGATTTGAGACTGTTTCTCTCCAGCCCCACAGCTAAAGCTCTCATCATCTCATGGTTCAGTTGCTGCTGCAGCCTTCTCTCTGGCCTGACAAATGCAGTCTGGCCCCACTCATCGCCATTCAGAATGCTGCCTGCTGCAAAGATCACGTTCTTTGGCCAAAACAATGGGCCATCTCTCCTCTCTGCTGGCGCCGCTTCTCTAGGGTAGTGTTACACCTCTGACCCAAGCAGCTAGTCCAAGTTCGGGGCCCTGGCGATGTCCCAGCTGGGAGTACACATTCATGCTGGCGTCCGATACTGTCTTGAATGCAGCCGTGTTTATTCACAGGGTGTACAAAGTCCTGCCTCTGCAAACTAGCACTAGCAGGAGGCCTGAAAACCCCAAACGAGCCTCAGCGCTTGCCTGCACTCCAGGCACTGCAGCTGCGCCGCTGTAGTGAAGACGCTGTATGTCGGCGGTACTCCACCTCCCCGAGAGGCGGTAGCTGTGTCCGCAGGAGGAGCCCTCCCAGCGACATGGCAATGTCTACAGGAGTTCGGTCAGCATAACTGCATCGTTCGGGTTTTCCACATCCCTGAGTGACGTACTTAGACTAACATAAATTCAGCGTGTAGGCCAGGGCTCGGCAAAAGGCCCTTCCATCATCCAGTTTAAAACTCTCTAGGGGGTTTCGGTGTGGGGGTTTGTAATTAATGTATCCTGACAGTTATATTAATTGAAGGTGAGTTCACACCCCGTCTCAGAGGTCTGTGACCATCCAGTCCCCAGTTCCTCTCGGCATAACAATACCCAGCATAAGCTACTTATTTTCACTTCCATGGCCTATCTTCACCCTACCTGTCCAGTGTCATTCAGTATCAGAACATCAGTCCCCACCTCCTTGGGCCTCTGCTGTCCACTTCCATCACCCCCCTGTCCTAAGTCTAAGCACTTCCCTGGTGCTTTCTGCCATGGGCCCCTCACATGGGGGAGGCCTGCCCTATAAACACTCACAAAGCAAGTCTCAACCTCATCCCTCCTCAGCACTCACCTTCCCGATGACACTGGCCAGGCCCAGACCACAGCCTGTCATGTGACCCCTATTGTCTCTTTGTCTGGCTGTTTCCATTCACTTGTCATGTATTGTAAACTCTGCAGGGCAGGGACTGGCCTTCTGTGCTACCGTAATACACCTAATGTACAGCGCTAGCACACTGGGTCCTGGTGCTACCGTAATACACCTAATGTACAGCGCTAGCACACTGGGGTCCTGGTGCTACCGTAATACACCTAATGTACAGCGCTAGCACACTGGGTCCTGGTGCTACCGTAATACACCTAATGTACAGCGCTAGCACACTGGGTCCTGGTGCTACCGTAATACACCTAATGTACAGCGCTAGCACACTGGGGTCCTGGTGCTACCGTAATACACCTAATGTACAGCGCTAGCACACTGGGTCATGGTGCTACCGTAATACACCTAATGTACAGCGCTAGCACACTGGGGGTCCTCCTGGTGCTACCGTAATACACCTAATTTACAGCACTAGTGTAATGCCGACAGACCCCGTTAGTTGGCGGCCGGGCTCGAACCTGGGGCCTCTGGAACTTAGTGCATGAGCCTCTACTGCAGGCCTGCACAACATACGGCCCGTGGGCTCTCTGTTTTTCGCTCAACAACTTTGGCCGGAGAGGTTTTGGTTTTTTTGCTCAACAACTTTCCTCGCATCCGGCCCTCGGCTTTTTTCTTTGGAGTAATGTGGCCCTCACTGCTTTACGAGTTGTGCCAGCCTGGTCCACTGCATGAGCTAAAAGCCACCTGGCTCTTAGCTAGGGCTATAGCAGACTCATTTAACTCTCTCTGTGGTCTCAGTGCCACTAGATGGGACAGAGCACCACACCCAGGAGGTGTGTGGGTTACACTAGCACACTGGGGTCCTGGTGCTACCGTAATACACCTAATGTACAGCGCTAGCACACTGGGGTCCTGGTGCATGAGGAAGCTTCTTGGCACTACCATAATTCACCTATTAAAATAATAATAAGAGACAGCTTGTATCAGCTGAATTCATTGACCCCCCTCAGGGCTTCCTTGCGTCTTTCCATTCCTCCCCCCCATGCCTCCAAGTGCCACCCTTGCAGCCCCCTCTATTTCAGGGACACCCTGTATCTTCCCCCGTTGCCCGCCTGGCAGGGCTCCTGTGAGCCCTCCAGTCTCCCCTCCTCCCATGCCAGGTTCCCGCATTCTCCCCCGAGTGCAAGGGCTGTGCGTGCCGCCCTTCCTGCTCCCCACCATCACCATTTGTCTGGAGAATAATTCATCCAAGTGTCACCATGTTCCATGCTATTGGGATGCTGGGCGGGGGTTTGTTATGCTGGACCACCACCCAGCTGTTTAATCGCCAGCCAGGTGCAGAGAAGCTTAAGGCCTTGGCTTTGCTATTCAGATGGCAGGAGCTCCATGTCTGCCACGTTCCCCCCCACCCACCCACGTTTCACTTTTCCAGGTGACCATCCATGCCTAGAAATGCCCTGAGATTTTGGAAGTGATTGGGTGCAATATTCAAGTTACCCTGTAACAGACAGACCTGGAACTGTCACTAACCCGCATCAGGGCTTTGCAAGCTCTGCCATAAGGAAAAGGCGAGACGGTGACTGTCGCTGGCTCTCTGCTGCCCCCCTTGCAGCCCCTTTTCACTGGCTCAGGGACTCTTGTTCTGTGTCTGCACTGGAGCGCCTGCCACATGGCTGGGGCCCCTGCACTACCAACAGCACAGAAACACAAGGATAATAACATCAGGCAAACACTAACGCAAGGCAGGCAGCCTCACTGCAGGCCCCTCTCCCTCCCCGCTCTGATCAGGTCTCATGATCGCTCTCTCACTATGAATCATCCTCCGCTGACTTGTTTACTGGGACCGCTGGACGGGGTTCTCCCAAATGCCTCCAGCTTGGAACCCAGGGCAGAAATCAGTTGCTGCTGCCAGAGCTGGGCTCAGGCCCCCACAAGTGTCTGGACTTTGGAACTGGGACCTCAGAAAACCTGGAATAGAGGCAGCTGGTTGGGCACCAGCCTCAGAACCAGGAGCCCTATTACCTAGCTTTGCCTCTGTCCTGCTTGTCCTTTCCCCTTCCTGGGCCTCAGTTTCGTCTCCCCCATTGGGATTTTAAACGCTTTTAGGCAGGGCCCAGGGACCCTCGGTGTGTCTACACTGCAGCTGGGAGGGTGCGTCCCGGCATGGGTAGCCAGCTGTGCTCAAGCTAAGGCACAAGCAGCGGCTCAGGCTCGCCACCGGGGGAGCAGGAGGCTGGTACTCGTGTAGCTAGCCCAAGCCACGCTCTGTGCCACAGCGCCCACCAGGCTGTTTCTGGTGCCCTAGCTCCAGCAGAGCTAGTGTCTGTCTGGCTGCTTGTCCCGGGAAGCACCCTCCGGCCCAGCTGCAGCGTAGATGGACCCTGTGTGTCTTTGCAGAACCTGGTACAAGCTGCTGGGAGTCGGGGCTCCTGGCTCTGGGAGGGGCGTGGGGTCTAATGGGTTAGAGGAGGGATAGGGACGGGAGCCAGGACTCCTGGGTTCTGCCTCTGGGAGGGAAGCAGGGGAGACACGGGAATTCGGCTGCTGTGTGACTGAGCGAGTCACATCACCTGTCTGCCGCTCGACAGACCCACCCTTTTAAAATGGGGGTGGTGATGCCAACTGGTCCCCGCCCCCGATCTGTGGGTGAAACATGCTACAAGACACGTGTCACGGAGTGTGGGGGAGTCAGCGCCTGCACCCCTCTTCCCCGGAGTCACTGGGAGTCTCAGCAGCCAGTAGAACAGAAGGTTTATTAGAGATGCCAGGAACACAGTCCAACCAGAGCTTGTCAGTACATCCAGGACCCCTCAGTCGGGTCCTTCCGGGGGGCAGGGAGCTTAGACCCCAGCCTGGGGCTCCCTGCATTTCACCCCACAGCTCCAAACGGGGGCAGGGAGGCCAGACCCTGTCTGCCCCTCTCCCCTCCTCCCCGGCCACCAGCTCCAAACTGAAATTGTCCAGCCCCACCTCCCCCTTTGTCTCCTTCCCGGGCCAGGAGGTCACCTGATCCCTTTGTTCTAACACCTTCAGCTCGCACCTTTGCAGGGGAGGGGCCGGGGCCATCAGTTGCTAGGAGACCGAGAGTCCACCCTTCTCTGTGTCCAGGCCCCTCTGTAACAATCATGCACCCTTGTCCCACCACCTAGATACTCAAACACTGCATAGGGAAGCCGAGGCACCCACACAGTACTCAGGGAAAACATTAACAACAGTCCTAGTTCGTCACAACACATTCTCTGGTCATGTCTTGTCTTCTCTCCTCTCCACTTGAGCACAGGGAATCCATGTTGCCAGGGAAGGGGGGTTGTTGACACTAGCAGAGGATTTGAGGTCAGGTGGGGAAAGCTAAGGGGGATGGGGAAAGGAGATGAGGCTGCAGCTGGATGGAGGAATGCAGTTTAACAAGGGGGGCTGGAAAGGGGTCAGGTGAAAGCGCTGCAAGGGCAGAAATGGGCTGGAAGTCCTGGCTCCACACCACAGAGGAATGTGCAGTGATCTCTGATCAGAAGCAGAGTCCTCTGCTGACACAACAGCGCTGGGGCTCTGTGCAGAGGTCAACTGGCAGCAGATAAGGCCTAGGCCACAGGGCGGTACTGACAGCAAACTGCAGCCTCAGGGACCTTTCCTCCCACTTTGCAGCTGGAGATATTTACTGGCCTGTAGTTTTCTTCCCAGCAAACCAGGAGGGTGCCACGTTGGGGCATCCGGCGACAGAGCCTGATTTCAGACCACCTGACACTGCACAGAACAATCACAAACCTCTAACCCAGAAACCAACAGCGTTGACTATAGAGTCAGCCTTTGTTATGCAAATAAGCGTCTGTTATATAATTACAGCCCCAGGGCAGGTCCCAGCCAGGTGGGTCTGGAAACCAATTTTCTGTTTATCTGTTTGGAAAAACAAACCCTGAAGTCATTTTGCCAGTGTCACCGCGTACCGTGACGGTATCACTCTGATCCTGGCTGGCACTGCTACGCAGGGTTACCCTGGGTCAGCGTTTGGCTGGGAGACACGCTCAGGGCGTGGGTTGCTCTTCCTGGGCAGTCAGTGTTGATTCAGACTCCCCAGTGTGGCACCACGGGCCCCTCTGCTGCGTGGAGCAGGGCGGCCGCTCGGGAGGGGGTGCTCTCCCGTCTCAGTCAGTGCTGACCCCAGTATGTCACAGTTCAGGGCAATTGCAACTGGATGTCCTGGCCGTGGCCATTCTGGATGGAGACCCTCCTCACTCCCCCTCTGAGCAGGAGATTCCCAGGGTGCACAGCTCCCTGCCTTCACCCCTATTCCCAGCACACTGCTTGCTTTCCCCTCAGGGATTCCTGCAGCCTATGGTGCCACCCAGCTCTGTGAGCAGCCAACATTCATCCTAAGGTAAAAGCATCACAGAAAAAAACCAATCAAAGAACCTACACGCCTGCTAATGAGCTGACCCTGTGAGGGGCTCTGGCAGGAGTAGTGCGTGTGGTTACCAGTTCAGAAAGCATCCAGTATTATGGGGCCTCAGGGGCTTAGTCCTTCCAACCCTTCCCAAAGGACTGGGGCCCCCCACGTGGAGCAGGGTCCCCTCTATTTGCTGCACCATGAAGATGCACTGGGGGGGAGGAGCAGCGCTCCCAAGCAGCAGCAGCACAGTCTCTGGCTTTTTTTGAGATTTCATAAATCAGCCACCTCACATCCAGCATGAGGTCTCAGCACCCCCCCCCCGTCCCCCCCTACACACGCAGCACGAGGTCTCAGCACCCCACCCCCCCGCCCCCACACACACATGCAGCACGAGGTCTCAGCACCCCCCTCACACACACAGCCTCAGCCCCAGATCTCAGCGACCCCCCCACCCCCCAAGTCTCAGGCCACCTAGCCCCAGCACCACACTTGGACACTTTGTATTCGCCTTTGCAAACAGGACAAAAATGCTGATGGGGGCTAGTGCCCCCCGTGTCTGTCCCTGAGAGTGGGAGGCCCTTTCCCTCCTGGTGGGGTGTCCGCTCGCCGGCAGAGCTAGGAGTCCTAGACCCAGTGGGGTGGGGCAGACTGCACAGGGCGAGGGGAAGAGATTGTGTCTGTCTGTCTGTCTCCCTCCTCCTCCTCGGCAAGCAGAGGGTTAACACTTTCTCCAAAGGGGAAGCTGTCCGGCCCCATGCACGGGGAGGGGGGGAGTAACCTTCGCCCCCTCCAGCTGCACTGGCGAGTTTGCGCTGGCTCTGTTCTCCCCCGCCCCGTGGGTATTTAAGGCAGTGAGTGGGGCTGGTGACACTTTAGAGCCCAGGACTAGGAGCCCAGCAGAGGTGAGGGCCGGGGCAATGGAGCTACATCCTAAGGAGTAACGGGGTGGTGCAGCCCAGAGGGGAAGGGTGAGGGGCACTGCTAGAGGTGGGAGGGGCTGGAGGAGGCTGGAAAGGTGCAGGCTTCGGGGCAGGCAGGCGGCAGCCCTGAGGGGAGGGCTGAGGGGCAGGATTAGGGGTAGAGTGGGGGCAGCCCACAGGGGCAAGGGCTTTCCCTGGGACGGGGGTGGTTGGCCTAGCAGACGGACCTGGCTTGCTACATGCTGTGCACCCTAGCTTGTTTCCCCTGGGGGACCCATGGGGGGTGTTAGGTCCCACCCTCCCTGACCTCATTCACCCCAGCCCCTCCCTTCTCTCCCTGCAGGCAAAGCTGCAGCCATGAAGGTTTGGATTGTGCTGCTGGGGGCAACCCTGCTGGCAGGTAAATGGCTCGGTTCAGTTCATCTCCCCCACCAGGGCAGGGTTGGAAACTCCCCTTCAGGTGTTGATCAGGAGTAACCCCATTGGAGTCATGGGGACAGGTTCCCCTTTCACGCACCATGGGGTAAATCAGCAGTGTGACCCAGTGGGTAGAGGTCCTGCCTGGGGACTCCTGGGTTCAATCCCCAGCTCCGGGAGGGGAGTGGGGTCTGGAGGGTTAGTGCTGGGAGCCAGGAGTCCTGGGGTCTATCCCTAGCTCTGCTACGGATTTGCCCATGACCCTGGGTGAGTCACTTAGGCTTTGCCTTCACAGGCAAAAGCAGGTGTTTTTTCCAAGGGCAGAACCAACCCACGTTAGCTGTTACTATCAGCTGTCACCACCACACAGTAAAGGCCAAGCCAAGACTGTAATTTTAGCATGAGGTCAACCAGCAGCAGGGTGCAGCGCTGACCTGCCTAGCTCCAGGTGCCTTGTCTCCAGCAGGATCGTGCAGCAGGCTGCTGGTCCCTAATGCGTGTTAGTTACTGCACGGTAAAAATGCCATCTTTCGCTGTGAAGACACAGCCCCAACCCTTCCGTGGCTCTGTGCCACCCACTGCTTGTCTGGTCTCTTTGGACCGCTGAATCCTTTTGGGGAGGGACTGTCTCCTACTGCGTGTTTTGTACAATGCCGGGCACAACGGGGCCCCGATCTCGGTGGGGGTCTGGGCAGCGCCCGGCATGACGAGGCCCCGATGTCAGTGGGGGTCTGGGCAGCACCCGGCATGACAAGGCCCCGATCTTGGTCGGGGTCTGGGCAGCACCCAGCACGACGGGGCCCCGATCTCGGTGGGGGTCTGGGCAGCGCCTGGCACGACGGGGCCCCGATCTTGGCCGGGGTCTGGGCAGCGCCCAGCACGACGAGGCCCCGATCTCGGTGGGGGTCTGGGCAGCACCCGGCATGACGAGGCCCCGATGTCAGTGGGGGTCTGGGCAGCGCCCGGCATGACAAGGCCCCGATGTCAGTGGGGGTCTGGGCAGCACCCAGCACGACGGGGCCCTGATCTCGGTGGGGGTCTGGGCAGTGCCCGGTGCGATGGGGTCCTGATCTCGGTGGGGGTCTGGGCAGCACCCGGCATGACGAGGCCCCGATCTCAGTGGGGGTCTGGGCAGCACCCAGCATGACGAGGCCCCAATCTCGGTGGGGGTCTGGGCAGCACCTGGCACGACGGGGCCCCGATCTCGGTGGGGGTCTGGGCAGCACCTGGCACGACGGGCCCCGATCTCAGTGGGGGTCTGGGCAGCGCCTGGCATGACGAGGCCCCAATCTCGGTGGGGGTCTGGGCAGCGCCCGGCATGACGAGGCCCCAATCTCGGTGGGGGTCTGTGCAGCGCCTGGCACGACGGGGCCCTGATCTCGGTGGGGGTCTGTGCAGGGCCTGGGATACAAGACTGGGCTAGATGGGCACCGGGTCTGACCCCCCCGGTGTGGCTCCAGGGCCACAGTGGCCTGGGTTACACAGGAGGTCAGACAACTCTTTACCTGCAAACTTTGCCTCTTCAGGCTGCCAGGCCAACCCACTCGTCCAGGATGAGCCCAAGACTAAGTGGGAAGAGGCCGTGACGGGCTTCTGGAGCTACCTTTCCAAGGTGGGACATGCTGCGGACAATGTGACCGCCCACATCAAGAGCTCCCAGCTCAACAAGGAACTGGAGTGAGTGACCCTGCGGCTCAGCGTCAGCGGGTGGAGATGGGTGGGGCAAGGACACAAAGCACAGGGGCCGGTGTCCCCCTGGAAAGGGTGAGATCTCTGCTGGGAGAAATGCCGGGCTTTGTCTAAGTGCTGGGTGCCAGGCTGTGCTGAGAAGCACCGTGTTTGGCTGGTGCACACCACGCCTGTGGGTGTTGATGCCGCTTTGCCGTACTGATGGGTTGGGAGCATGCTTGGAGGAGCCTATGGGGGGGATGCCCAGCCAAGGGCCCCAACCTGGGGCACAGAGCGGGTGATGTGGGGATCCTTGGAGAGCCCTCGGTGCCCTGCTGGGGAGCGGGGTTTGGGTGGGTGTCACCGCAGCCCTGCATAGGCTCATCACAGACACCATGGCCGGGGGAGGGGGGAGGGGGGTTCAAGCCAAGACGCCCCGGCTCTGACTCCCCGGTCCCTCCCCAGCGGGATGATCACCGACACCATGGCCGGGGGAGGGGGGAGGGGGGTGCAAGCCAAGGCGCCCCGGCTCTGACTCCCCGGTCCCTCCCCAGCGGGCTGATCACCGACACCATGGCCGGGGGAGGGGGGAGGGGGGTGCAAGCCAAGATGCCCCGGCTCTGACTCCCCGGTCCCTCCCCAGCGGGCTGATCACCGACACCATGGCCGGGGGAGGGGGGAGGGGGGTGCAAGCCAAGATGCCCCGGCTCTGACTCCCCGGTCCCTCCCCAGCGGGATGATCACTGATACCATGGCCGGGGGAGGGGGGAGGGGGGTGCAAGCCAAGATGCCCCGGCTCTGACTCTCCGGTCCCTCCCCAGCGGGCTGACCACCGACACCATGGCCGGGGGAGGGGGGAGAGGGGTGCAAGCCAAGGCGCCCCGGCTCTGACTCCCCGGTCCCTCCCCAGCGGGCTGATCACCGACACCATGGCCGGGGGAGGGGGGTGCAAGCCAAGATGCCCCGGCTCTGACTCCCCGGTCCCTCCCCAGCGGGCTGATCACCGACACCATGGCCGGGGGAGGGGGGAGGGGGGTGCAAGCCAAGATGCCCCGGCTCTGACTCCCCGGTCCCTCCCCAGCGGGATGATCACCGACACCATGGCCGGGGGAGGGGGGAGGGGGTGCAAGCCAAGGCGCCCCGGCTCTGACTCCCCGGTCCCTCCCCAGCGGGCTGATCACCGACACCATGGCGGAAGTGGAGGTGTACACAGCAGCGCTGCGGGACCGGTTCGGCCCCTACGCCCAGGAGGCCCAGCAGCGCCTGGGCAGCGAGGTAGCGGCACTGACGGGGAAGCTGCGGGCCGACATGGAGGAGGCCAAGGGCCGGGTGGTGCAGTACACGGGCGACGTGCGCTCGATGTTCGACCAGAACCTGGAGGAGGTGCGGGCCCGAGTCGGCATGTACCTGCGCAAGCTGCGCAAGCGTCTGGGCAAAGACGCCGAGGAGCTGCGCCGCAAGATGGCCGCCTACACCAGCGAGGTGCAGGCCCACGCCGACCAGCAGGTAGACGCTGTGCGCCAGGGCCTGCAGCCCCTCATCGCCAGCATCCGTGACAAGGGACAGCAGCGTCTGGAAGCCCTGAGCCAGGCCATGGGTGAGCAGAGCCAGCAGGTGCGCGACAGCCTGGGCACCCGGGCCCAGGAGCTGCATGGGCACCTGCAGGAGAAGGCTGAGGCAGTGCGGGGCTCCCTAGACCAGGCTGCTGAGCAGGTCCGCCAGTGGTTTGCACCCTTCCTGCAGGATGTCAATGCCCAGTTACAGGCCCTGGTGGAGAAGCTGCAAGGGAAACTCCAGCTGTAGCAGCCCCTGCTCACCCCACACTGTGGCCCCCCGACAGCCCAGCGCCCTGGCAATCCAGGGGCCTGCATTCCCAGGTCCCCCACAGTACAGCCGCGTAGGTCTGACCCCAGAGCGAACAGGCATGAGTCACTTCACCTGCTAAGCCTGCTCCAGACCTCCCGCAGGGGCCCAGTTCTTCACTGCCCCTGTGCATGAACCCCAGTGCATAGACCTTGCCAGTCCGACCCTGCGCTCACACTTGGGACTGGCGGAAATGATGCCACAAGGCTCAGGGCAACCACCAATCTGGCCCTGAGCTGCTTTTGTGCGCGTCCTGGAGACGTGAGAGGGGATAAGCTCCCCCCATCCCATTCGCCCCTCTGTAACCACAGCTGAACCTGATGCCCCATCCCATCTCCGCTGTTACATCTCCTGGGTTCACCGGTGCTTTTCCCTGGAACTCAATAAATTCCTGCTCTGGGCACAATGTACCAGGGGCCTTTTCTTCTTTATGACCTAAATGTACGAGACAAACACATTGCGATCCCTGGCTGCTGTAATTCAGCCGTAGCGCCACTGAAGTCAGTGGGGCCCGATCCTGGGCATCGCTCCATGGGCCACAGGTGCAAGAAGTCCTCCCATTGCTATCCCATATTGCACTGCTCCATTCAGAACTGACCCCTTGCTGCTGTCCACTGTCCAGGCTGGCATATGGATGTGAGCACGGCAGCAGGAGTGTAGAGAGGTTATTTTACCTCTGTGTTTGGCAGAGGTGTGATGGCTGCTGGAATCCTGTGTGCAGTTCTGGGGCAAGAAGGATACTGATAAACTGGGGAGGGGTCAGAGAAGAGCCATGAGAACGATGCACGAATTAGCAAACCTGCCTTGGAGTGATAGGCTCAGAGAGCTCAAACTATAAAGCAAAACAAACAGAGGGTTAGGGGGTGACTTGAGCCCAGTCTGCACGTACCATAATGGGCTCCTCAGGGCTCACACACGCCAGTGGCTGGATAACTTCAGCTGGGAAATAAGGTGCAAATGTTTACTGCTGACAGCAATAAACCACTGAAACCATGTACCAAGGGTCGTGGGGGATTCTCCATCACTGGCCATTTGTCTAATAGCTCTGCTCCGGGAATGCGTGTGCGGCAGCTCCGTGCCTGTGCTAAGCAGGGGTCAGACTAGATGAGCAGAATGGTCCCATTTAGAATCTATCAATCGGCTGCAAACATGAGATTAGTTGGTGCCGCAACAGGGCGTGGCCAAGCCCCCAGCCTGCCTGCCAACACTCACAGCTGCTTTCCCCTGAATCCCCCCCTCCCAGCAGTGTGCGGGACCCCAACAGATGCGCCCAACCCCCCAGACACGGCCCTTAGCTTGGGGCCCTCTTGGTTCTGACTTGCCCCAGATGTTTATCTTCCAGCACCTTTAGTGGGAAATGCTGCTAACCAGCCCCACCCCGATCCCTCCCTAAACACCCACAACCAAGTCTGTTGGGTAAGGTCTCTCACCATTGGCTCCGGGGAAGTTACATCAGCAGGTATTTGGCCCATTGTGTTTCAAAGGACTTCCCCTTTGATTCCCCAGCTCTGCTCCCGCCCCACTGGAGAACACGCCCCGCTGTACCCACACCGCAGCAGGTCTGCTCTATGGATGGTTTCTTTGGGGTGTGGGGGTGGAAGTTAAAAAGGTTCCTTCTCCCTTTACTGTAATAGCAAACAAACAAGATGTTTTTGTGAAGCCAGAGGCCCAGGGAACGAGCACATGTAGGTTATAAACATCCCACACTGTGCCCTGGAGCACAGCTGTCTGTGGGCCTCTCAACCCAAGCTGTGACTGTTCAACACACATTTATATTGGCTTCATCACAACCACAACTTTTCTAAGCACCAGGGAAACTTCCTCTGGCAAAACAAAGTTCCGCTCCTGCCTCAGCATTTCAGCCCACACTTTCCAGGAGAGCAGTGGCCTTTATTAGCCTTGTTATTCCAGCTAAATGTATGTCATTTGGGCATGCAAATGTGAGCTGGTGGGGTGCCAAGTTCCTTTGACAATCTGGCCCTAATTCGGGAATTCCATTCTGCCTCCAATTTCAGCTGGGTTTAAGTTCACATTGTCTCCCAAAGGGCTGGTGATCTGTACTGTTAAACAGCCCCACCTCCCACCCCACAGGCAACTCAGCTCAGGACAAGGGGACCCTGTATAAACAGCCCCCCATGCCGCACCCTAGAGGCAGCTGCATTTTAGTACCAGAAGAGGGGGCCCTGGATAAACAACCCCCATGCCCTAGGCTTCATCTCAGTGCTGTGGGGAGGGGGTCCCTGTGTAAACAGATTCTCCCATTTCTGGGTTCCACATACAAGTTGGGGGTGAAATGTCTCTGCTGAGTCTGGCGTGACCACCCAGCCCCTATCATAGGTTGGGCCAGGCAGCTGTGGCTCCATGCAGACAGCAGTCTGCTCAGTGGAGCAGGCTACAACCCCCCCCCCCATGCCTTTCCTGCCCCCCCATGCCCTCCCTCAGGCATAATTTGCCATTGTCCTCTGCACCATCCACAGTCACTCACACCGCTGGCGAATGCTGCTGGTCTCAGCTGCTGGTGCTTCACACTCACTGTGCCCTGGCAGAGAAGACTGGACAGACGTGACACCTTCAGGACAGGTTTCGGAGGGTAGCTGTGTGAGTCTGTATCAGTAAAACCACAAGGACTCCTCGTTGCTTTTACCTTCAGAACAGGGGCTAGCTAGGCAGCATAGGCCTTAGTTTACACTAGTGAAAAGTGGATGCACTTCCTTTTTCTGGTGTGATCAACCACACAGTGGGGCAGGGAGCTGGGCACAGGCTTTTATCTTCCCCTGTTCTCAATAGCTGCAAAGCCTCCTCGCAAACACTAATTCACACTGGCTGATATTGCTAAGGCAGAGGCATCACCAGGGGCCACTGTCACACACACGCTTCCAAGTGCTGAGGGGTGGAGCAAGTTTTGACTCGGGAAGATATGCCGTGTGGCTGTTAGTTTGGGACTATGCAAAATTCTGCTTAGAGGCAGCTTGGGGAGCCAGGGAGCTGTGCAAGGCAGAGTGGCGTCATGGGAACTGGTGGTGATTCCTGGGAGAAGGGCTTTCCTGACGTGTTGTTTGCTCACCACTGTTCTAGGACTGGGGGTTGGTGGGTAAATAAAGCCAGTTCAACTTAAACTATATCCAGGTTCCATGTCACAGCTTTCTGTCCATTAATAATCTGACATGCAGGGCCTGGGACACCTGCTGCTACAGTCTGGAAGCGATGCACCGTACTGGGCTCAGTGCAGGGGGAACTGGGGGAAAGAATGTGGCCTGTTTTAGACTGGATAGAAGGGTCCCGCCTGGGCTTAAGCTCAGACTCTGTGAGAGTAATGCTGACAGACCCCGGTCGTCAGCGGGCAGGATTGAACCTGGGACCTCAGTGCATGAGCCTCTACAGCAGGAGCTAAACGCCAAGAGGTTGTTAGCTAAGGCTGTAGAGCAAACTCATTTTCTCTCTCTCTCTCTCTCAAAGAGGTCTCAGTACTACTCGATGGGACACAACACCACACCCAGGAGGTGTGTGGGTTACATGAGCACCCGGCCTCTGCTGCAGCCCAGGGCTGTGGGTTTTCCTAGGAACACCAGGCATTTCTTGGCCAAGCCTTTGGAAAGTGCTGGTGCCATCTGACTTTGTTTTGCAACCAGCACTGGGGTTTGGCTTGTGAATGACTCAGCCGCGCCTGAGCTT
Organism: Chelydra serpentina; assembly: GCA_037349315.1. Taxonomy (NCBI): domain Eukaryota; kingdom Metazoa; phylum Chordata; order Testudines; family Chelydridae; genus Chelydra; species Chelydra serpentina. The sequence continues at coordinate 117,170 of JBAIAC010000505.1, read as the reverse complement.
TCACAATCCGAAACCTCAAGCTGAAAAAAGAAAACGCCAGGGAGGGGAGGATGGAATTGAGTTTCTCAGCAAAAACAAAGCATTTCTCAAGGCGGGCTGCTGATAGGAAACGAAGGAGCTGGCGATACAGACCCTGCCAGGAGGGGTTACTAGCGGGCAGAGCTGAAGCAGCCTGGAGAAGAGTGTGGGACTGCAGGGGATGAACCGAGCTTCAGAGCAGTGACCGCAAATAACCTCTGCCCAGCCAGGCCCCACAGGGACCCCTTTGTGCCCCCGCCAGCCTGGGGAGCCCAACTGGGGCTGCGCCCACCCCGGTGGAGTTAGGCAGAGACAGCGATGGAGCTGGCAGCTCTTGGGGTGGGGAACTGGCCAGTGGGGGAAGGACTCGGGCTCAGCATGGGGTGCACGTCCTTTCCCTGGACACAGGAATTTCCCCTGGTGCTGAGGGGCTGAACATGGCAAATGCCTGAGGGGGGGGGGGGGAGGCAGCTGCAGAGGAGACAAAAAAGAGATTCCTTTGGGAAAGGCTGTTAGGAAAGAAGTCCTAACACTGGGTGCTGAGATGGAGGAGGGGGCGAGGTGGGGGTCCCATGTTGGTCCTAGGGTTGCCAGTTTTGGTGGGACGAATCCCTGCAGATTTCCTCATGACACAATCTTTAATTCCTGGAGCCTCCAGGACAATTCCTGGAGGGTTGGCAACCCAGGGAGGAGGGCTAGGGTTCTGTGAGCTGGGGGGGGGGGGGGATCCCCTCCTGGGGGAAGGGCTGGGGGCCCCAGATCCAGGGGGAAGCGGGGCGAGGTTGAGCGCAGAGAATCACTTGCCTGGGGGAAGTGTCAGGAGACCCATCACTCCGGCTTTGCTGGGCCAGCCTGTGGAAAAGGACTAGGCTCCTGACAATGGAGTTTTCCCGCAGACCCTCCAACCAAACCACCTCCACTTGTAAACCCGGTTGCCCAGGGCAGGCGCAGGCCAAACCAGCAGGAGCCTGGCTCCGGTCACACGGCTCCCGGCAGACACTGAACGCTCTTAGCACAACTCTCTAGGCCTTTCCCCAAAGGCTCCGAGAAGCCTCCAAGTCCACAGGCCTTGGACCAGAGACAGCATCTGCAGGTGGTCCCGCTGGGTCAGTCACTGCCTGGCCCTCCGCCCCTGGGGGTGGGTGGGTAGACTAGAGGGGATGTCCCTGTAAGCGGGCGTTGACTGTGGGCGATGATAACAGCCTCCTTCCCCCCACCCCCACAGGGCATGCATGGACTGTAGGGGATGAGCCCCTCCACCCCACCCCCAGGGAGGAAGAGACTGTAGGGGACCATACCAGCCTCTGCCCCCTGGAGCCCCTTTCCCTCCCCCCACCCCCACTGCACTTTTTCTCGTATCCTGGCCTGACTGACTTTCTTTAACCTCCCCCGTGTCCGTCTGTCTGTCCATCTCTCTCGGCAGAAGTGACAGCAGTTTCACTGAAGCTGTGGTTTTCAGTAGGTTTGTTTAAGGTGGTAAAAATGTGGATTAAGCTGAACTGAAATGACTCCTGAGCTTGCAGCATTTGGTGTGTTTTCTTACATCTCCAGCTCCTGGAGTCCTGTGATGTATGGGAGACTCTTGGCTTTAATTTTAAAAAATCCAGTACATTTCTGGGCCTCTGGCTTTGGAGGAAACCTGGAACATGCTACCAGTACAGGCTCAGACACCAGAGGGAAAAGAAGGAGGCAGCGCTGGGGGCGGGGGGACTTGTGGGGGCTATTGCCTCCCAAAATTTGCCTTAACCCCTGCATACCTACCTCATAGCAGCTGCCGCTCTCCAGCTGCCCAGCTCTGAAGGCAGAGCAGTGAGAGCAGGGGCTGCTGTCTGGGCGCCCAGTTCCAGCAGCAGCAGAGAAGTAAGTCTGAGTGGGCGCACTGTCCAGGGCAGGAGGGTCCGGGGCTCCCTACAGAAGCCCGGGCTGACCCGCTCCAGCCCAGGTTCCTGGGCCCCTTCCCCTGTGGCTGCTGCTCCCCAGGGCTCTGCCAGCCCTGAAGCTGGGTCCCTCTGCCTGGGCAGCTTTTACTGGTTGCGAGTAGCCAGCACCCTGGCCTCTGAGATGGCCAGGGGGTGGGGCCACGGAGAGGGATGGGGGCTCATGGCAAGGAGGGGTACAGCTCCCCCAGTTTTGTCTGGCTCCTCTTAGCCCCCTCACCCCGGACGAGGCTGGTGCTGGCTGTGGGGAAAAGGCACAATGTTATCATTATTTTTAGTACCACAGAGCGCAGGCGGTAGGTGCTGCAGACAGAGCAAAGAGCTGGGCCCTGCCCCACGGAGCTCACAGTCCAAGTATCAGAGGAGAGACCCCGCCGGGGCGCGCGTAAGGGAACACAGAGACAGGAACGGAGCAGAGCCCAGCAGGTATTGGGTTTACAGCTTCATGGCTTTTCAGCTGAGCTGTTTCTTCGGGATCCAGCGCATGCGATTGGCCTTCGTGGGGCTGGCGATCCCAAGGGGGCTGGCACACTACTTGGCACCAGTGTAACCCCCCCCCCCCCGCCAGCTAAATGGGCGCTTCTGGAGGATACTAACAGGGAGTCCCAGCTGACGCACTGGGTGTGACCCCCACCTAGGGTGACCAGATGTCCCAATTTTATAGGGACAGTCCCGATTTTGGGTTTTTTTTCTTATATAGGCTCCTATTACCCCCCACCCCCGTCCCGATTTTTCACATTTGCTGTCTGGTCACCCTACCCCCACCCTGCTGCACCTGGGGGGGCGGGTAGCTGGGTCTGCACCCCAAAGGGCACACTGGCCCTTCCCCGCTATGCTGATTGTCTGTTTGCTCCACCCTCCTCCCCTTCCCGGCTCCCTGCCCCTCACCTCCCCTGCCTTTTCCCCCTACCCCCTTCCCTTTTCTTCTCATTTAGCTGATCTCCTACTAAACCCAGCCAAGACTAGACACCACGACAACGCCATTTGCGGCCAGTACATTGGTCCCGGGGCTGGGGTGTTCAACCCCATTCCCATGCCCCACGGCTGTCTGGCAGGGCCTGTCCCCCATGGTGTTTGTGCAGCACCCGGCACAATGGGGCCCTGGTCTCGGGGGTCCTTAGGCATGGCCATGAGCCCCTTGATTTGTAATAACAGCTCTTCCCCCTCCCCAGGCTGCTCCTCAGCTGGGAATTCATTTCCCCATGGCACAGACTAATAATTAAGAGGCCTTGGAAGAGCAGGGAGGGAGGGGCGGGAGGGGTCAGGTTTCCCCCCCACCAGGCAGAGGGGGCGGATGACGGAGGGAGGATGGTTTATAGGGAGCTTGAGCTCGGGAAACTGCATCCCAGCTGCGGAGATTGCTTAATTCCAGCTGCAGTGAGTGGGGCTGGGCTGGTGTTTGGGGCTCAGTGGGGCTGGGGGGGCGCGTGTGGAGGCAGTGGGACTGGAGGGGTGCATAAAGAGGAGAATGGGGGCTCATGCCACTCATTGGCCAGGATGGAGGACCTGGTGGGGAGGCAGGGGGCTCGGTGGGGTGGGGAGGGGGAGAGGGGTCTCGGGGAGAGGGGTCTGGGAGATGCATTTGAGCAGATTGCAGGCTTGGGGCTGTAACTCCCTGAGTGGGAGAACCCACTTCCCTCTGGCATTAACCTGACCTCCCCAGAGGATGTGGGGCAAACAGGGACCCTGTGGGGTATGTGCGGTGGGGGAGGGAGGGAATGTGGGGGGAGAGACACAGCTTCTTGTGGGGAACAGGGCACTGTGCAGAGAGGACCAAGGGGGGAAGAGAGGAGGTGTGTGGGGTTCATGGAGGTGTTTGTGGGGGGCATGATAATATGGGGGTGGGAGTAGGGGAAGGCAGTGGGAGTCCATGTAGGGTTTGGGGGATGTCTATGGAGGGGTTGGGACCAATGCAGGTTCAGGGGAGGCAGTGGGGTCCACGTGGGGGTCGGGGGGTGTCCGTGTGGGGGGGCTCTGCAGGATCAGGGGAGGCAGTGGGGTCCATGTGGAGGGAAGGCAGTGGGGTCCATGTGGGGCTGGGGGGGTGTCCATGGATGGGGGGGGCGCTGCAGGATCAGGGGAGGCAGTGGGGTCTATGTGGGGGGAGGCAGTGGGGTCCATGTGGGGCTGGGGGGTGTCTGTGGAGGGGGCACTGCAGGATCAGGGGAGGCAGTGGGGTCCATGTGGGGCTGGGGGGGTGTCCATGGATGGGGGGGCGCTGCAGGATCAGGCGAGGCAGTGGGGTCTATGTGGAGGGAAGGCAGTGGGGTCCATGTGGGGCTGGGGGGGTGTCCATGGATGGGGGGGGCGCTGCAGGATCAGGGGAGGCAGTGGGGTCTATGTGGGGGGAGGCAGTGGGGTCCATGTGGGGCTGGGGGGTGTCTGTGGAGGGGGCACTGCAGGATCAGGGGAGGCAGTGGGGTCCATGTGGGGCTGGGGGGGTGTCCATGGATGGGGGGGCGCTGCAGGATCAGGGGAGGCAGTGGGGTCTATGTGCGGGGAGGCAGTGGGGTCCATGTGGGTTGGGGGGGACGTGTCTCGGCGAGGGCTGTGTAACCCCCAGCCAGAGGCAGTGGCTGGGTCCCTTCCCCAGGGTAGGTGGGTGCACTTGGGACCAGTCTCGAGATCATATCCTCCCCCACCCCTGACAGGGACACGCCAACCCCAGTGACCATGCGGCCCGCAGTGTCCATCGCGCTGATCCTCCTGGCTCTGACGGTCCTAGCAGGTAAGAGCCCCGCTGGGGGAATGGGGGTCTCAGAGCCCGGGGGAGGAGATTGTGCCTGTGAGAGGGGAGGGAGGGGCCGGGCCCGGGTGAGAGGGGAGCAGGGAGCATGTCAGACCAGTCTATCCTGTCTCTGCCTCGCCCATGTGGGCAGGATTGATCTTTGCTGCCTGCAACACCTCAATAGAAATCATAAATAACTCTGTAGCTCAGGGATACCTGGGATCTTGTCAGCAACAGCTGGGCTCATTGAAACCAGGGCCAGGAATTTTGCACCTGCAGTGTGCCGTGTGTGTGTGTGCATGTGCGTGCAATGTGCCAGGGTGTGTGTGAATGTACAGTGTACTGAGTGTGCATGCATGTGTGCAATGTGCCGTGTGTGTGTAAAACCACAAACAGGAGCAGCTCCACAATCTCTGAGCTGCCAGAACCAGACAGGAGCCCTGGGACTTCTGGAAAAAGCTAAAACCTCCATAGGCTGCTACTCCGCAACCCAGCTCCAGCCACCCCAGGGTCTGTGTGGAGTCTGGGGTGGGCAGGGCTGTGGGAGGGCGATGGGTGGTCTGGCATTTAAAGAGGGTCAAGGGTCATTCATCTCAAGTAACACAAAGTCTGGCAGGGGCTCCAGAGCCAGGTACCAGAAGCAGAGAAGCTAACCGTGAAAAGGGCTGAGAATTTGCCCCGTGACAAGCATGTGTCAGAGACTCTGGAGAAACACCTCCAAGGCACAGAATGAGGAGATCAGGGCCCCATCATGCTGGGCACTGTACGGACACAGAGCTGAGCACATTGCACGCGTGTGCACACAAACACCCCTCCTCCTCCAGCACATTGCACGCACATGCACACAAACACACGCCCTGGCACATTGCACGGGGGTGGTGAGTCGAGTTTGGGCACTGGGCATTCGTCGTTCTCCGTCTCCCTTTCAGACTCTGCTCAGGCTCAACCGACAGAGCCAAGCCTGAGCGAAAAGGTTGAGAAGTTCCAGAACAGGCTGCAGGCCTTTGCTGAGAGCATTGCAGATAAAACCAAAGCCGCCTTCCAAGAACTGCACCACAGCGAGTTCAGCGAAAAGACCCGGTGAGTCACAGGGGCCTCGGCGGGGGCGCAGTGGGGCCTGTTCCCGGCTGGGCTGGGAGACTGACTGGGAGCACACCGGGGATGCTACAGGCAGCGTTTGTACTGGGGGGAGGGGAAGGTGCTGCTAGAGATGCTCTTCCCAGCCCCACCCACACAGTCAGCTCCAGTCATTGTGCAGGGCCATGACCCCCCTGCTCTGGTCTCATAGGACAGATGACATTGTAAGCGATGTTGACATTTAAATTAGCATGGCTGAGCATCAGAGTTAACGCCTTGGTGAGATCCCCCGCAGGCTCTCTGCAGACTCAGGCAGATGTCACTGCATTGGTCACGCTTGGGACAGATCCCCCCTCTCGGAGCTGAGGCAGGGACTGGCAGTGTTTAGTGGCACTATGGGGCCCCCGAGCTAGGTCACTACTGCAATATGAATAATGTATCATGTGACGCAATCCCATGGGAAGTGCTGTGAAATCCTGCTGGCTGAAAGGCGCGGCAGATAAACTAGTATGATTTAGTTCACAGTTGGGACTGAGCTGGCCTCATTATCCTCACCGCTCCCAGGAGAGGCGGCTACACTAGAAAGGAAACACCCATTCCTTAGCCATGTGTCAAAATCACTGTAATTAATTATAATGACCAGGTGGCTGCTGAGATTTCCCAGCATCTACCAGGCTCTGTCCCCAGAGGGATGCTGGCTTTGTTAGCCGCCCCTAGACGGTAGTGTTAAAAATCAGGGCAGCTTTGCACTGTTCACGAGGGCAAAGCCCAGGGCTTCTCAGCCAGCCCCTTTACAAAGCCCTCAGTCACCCCCGTAGTAGCATCTGTGGAGGTGGGGGATGAGGAAATGCAGGATCCTAACCCACTGGCTGATGTTACCTCTGCCACCCCTTGTCTTACAGGAACTGGTTCTCTGAGCAATTCCAGAAGATAAAGGAGAAGTTCAATGAGAAGTTTTCCAGGGACGGATCTGACTGAGAGGGGATTTTTTCTGCAGAGCTCACAGGCAATTCCTGGGGTACTGGTCCCCTTGAAGAGCTCGTGCTGGGAGGGGAACCCAGGGTTGGCACCCAAGTTCCTGTTTTCTATTGCTTTTTTTGTAGCCATGAATAAATGCTCATTGCCTTAGTGCTGGGTTTGTATCCAGGGTTGCTTGGTCATTCCTGCACAGAACATGATCATTAGCGAGAGGCCTCCAAATTCTGTCTCAGTCTCACTTTGCTTTTTCCGTCTTGTTATTCTCAGTGCCCCCTCCTGCTTGTCGCATGGATCACCTGAAATCATTCTCTGGGACCTGGTGTCCACGCAGTTCACACGGCCTCTCATGTCAGCTCCCCCACCCCTTACCTGTCCCTTATCCAAACTGAGCAGGTTTTGCCTTGTCAGTCTCTCCTAACTGCCCAAGCCTAGTGATTTCTGTTCCAGTGCTACTGCGCTGAATTCCCTCGAGTTTGTCACCTCTCTGGGCCTGAGACCAACTGCAGGACACAGCAGAGGGTTTGGGACTTTTCCTGCACATCCCTGTCACTGTTACAACCTTGTATCTCATGTGCTGCATAGATAGTTCTGGTCTACATAGCCTAGATCCATATACATGTGTGGCCACCGTTCTCCAGCTCTGGTAGCTGCAAAAATTATCCGAATACACAAAACTCTTCCTAGAAAAAAAGCCTCACAGGGAGCGACTGCAGGGGACCAATCTGTTTCACTGATTAAAAGACTAGCAAGAGGTGATTTGATTGAGGTATAAAAGCACTTTCACAGAGGTAGCAAGGAGAAAATAGTGGGTACTAAAGGGCTCTTTTATCCAAACAAAGGGGTAAAGTCTATAACGCACTGAAACAAAAGGGATACCTTTCCCTGGCTCCCTCACTGGGGCAGGTGTTGTCCTGTTGCTGGCCCCGGGGTGTCAGTCCTTCCCCTAACCAGGCACTGGGTTATGGGTGTCTCCCCTTCTCTCACACTGGAGAAGCCTATCTCCCTGATGCCTCCAGTCTTGCAGCAGTTTGTCTCCCTCCCCCAGAAGAAAGGTTTTAACAGGTTTAAAACCTGGGGGGGAGGGATAGCTCAGTGGTTTGAGCATTGGCCTGCTAAGCCCAGGGTTGTGAGTTCAATCCTTGAGGGGGCCATTTAGGGATCTGGGGCAAAAATTGGGAATTGGTCCTGCTTTGAGCAGGGGGTTGGACTAGATGACCTCCTAAGGTCCCTTCCAACCCTGATATTCTATGATTCTATGCAGCCCTTATTTGGACTCAGTTGTCCCTAACTGACCTGACATAACCCCTTCCCAGCTTGTAGGAAAAAGGGCCTTTAGCATTCTAGGGCTAACATACCTGTTTTCCTGAATTTTTTTCCCTGGAACCTAGCCCCCTCACTTACATTAATTCTTATGGGGAAATTGGATTCGCTTCACATTGTTTCGCTTAAAGTCGCATTTTTCAGGAACAGAACTACAGCGTTAAGCAAGGAGTTACTGTATGTGAATCTCACAGAAAAATCTTCAACACAATAAATACTGACACAAAAGGCAGAGACCGGACACTAGGGGGCTCTCTAAACTCACCAACAAAACAGAACAAGATTTAATGGTTGAGAGTCAAGGGGAGAAAATGTCAAACTGGAAACAAAGCCGGGATTTGTGGAACAACCTATCTAGGTTCCAGTATAGTAGCCGTGTTAGTCTGTGTCAGCAAAACGAAAATAAGAAAGAAAAACTTGTAGCACCTTAGAGACTAACAAATTTATTTCAGCATAAGCTTTCGTGGGTTAATACCCACTTCATCGGATGCATGGAATGAAACATACAGTAGACAGATATTTATACAGTCAGAGAAACATGATAAGGTGGAGGTGCATAGACCACCCTTAAGAGGCTAATTAGTTGAGAGGAACCATAACAGCAGGGGAAGAAAAACCTTTGAAGTGATAAACAAGATAGTCACACAGGTGTGAATGAGGATCGTTAACTTAAGGGAAATAGATTCAATTACGTAATGGCCGAGCCATTCCAAATCCTTATTTAATCCGGAGGCAATGCAACCTAGTTTGCATATCAATTCGAGTTCAATAGTTTCTCTTTGAAGTCTGCTTTTGGAGTTAATCTGTCGCAACACTGCTACCCTCAAGTCTGTCACTGAGTGATTAGGGAGGTTGAAGTGTTCTACTGGTTTTTGAATGTTGTGATTCCTGATGTCAGATTTATGTCCATTTATTCTTTTGCGTAGAGACTGTCCGGTCTCTAGGGTGTCACTTTAAATCAAGACGGGGTGGGGAAGGGGTCTTTCTTAGCCCCCATCAGCACTACAAACGTATGAGCCACACGAGTTAGACTGGCCTAACCCCCGGTGTAGACTATGTCGACAGGAGGGGTTCTCCCGTCCTGGGAGGTGGTGTACCTGCATCACGAGGAGAAGCTCGCCCCCTGGCATAGGTAGCATAGAAGCTGCCGCTGCAGCACAGTAAGTGAAGACAAGCCCTGATCCAGCCCCAACATCTAGTCTCCATTGCTCTGCTGTATACGTTGACTGTGAGTTTGGGTTTGCACTCTGCAGCAGCCTTCAGTTCACCCCCAAGGCGGGCTGCCAACCTTCCCTCATTACAAGGGACAGCCCTTACTTTTTCATCTCTGTCCAACAAGCTCAGGAGTTGCTGGGTGCTGCAAAAAGCAGCAAGAAACACCTCTGGCGAATGGAGGCGAGCCGTGCTTAGTATTATTAATAATAATGATGCTAACAATGTCAGGAGGAGTGCGGGGAGGGGGATAAGAAAACAGTCCCTTATTTTGGCAATACAGTGTTGGCACCCCTAACCACAAGTCACTGTGGGTGGCCTGGGTTAAGCAGGTCTGGAGAGATGATCGCAGGGCTCCTTTTGGAGGGTCAGCTCCTCAGCTGTAAATCACTTTGTGACC
>JBAIAC010000505.1:7500-102500 GCA_037349315.1 Chelydra serpentina | reverse complement strand
GAATCATCCTGTGTTGTGTTTTACAAGTGTGCAAAGTGTGTGTGCAAAGCTCCCATCCCAAGTCAGCAGGGTTCCCATCCACTTTGCCAGTGTAAATGGCAGGACTGGGCGCAGGGCAGCTCAGGGAATCAGCCCGGGAAGATGCTGGCACCTTGGTCTCTCCTGGTCACTGCCTTGAGCACACAATAGTTCAGTCTCCTGAGGACTGAAATGCTTTGGTTTAACTCAAGTCTCTGGACTCAATAGCCGAGTGTCCGGATTAAATTGAATGGAGCGTGATATACAGGAGGTCAGATTGGGTGGTCTCTTTTGGCCTTACACTCTATGAGACAGGGAAAAACTGGGTGCACAAGCAGCCGGTAGAACTCCCTGACACAAGAGGGCACTGAGGACAGGAGCTCAGCAGGATTCTGACAAGGATGGGACGTTCTATGGAGAACATGAATATCCAGAGCTGTGATAAGGATTTTAAAAACGAGAGGTTTGGCACCGCCCTGCTATGGGGCATGAGCCACCCCCTCTCTCTCAGGTGGGGATGCCCACCAGGCGTGTGCTGCTGATAGAGGCAGGAAGCTGGGCTGGATGGCAGTGACTTGGGTGGGGAATCCCAACAGTGTTCCAGGAACTAGGGAACAACCCTGAGCCAGGTTTGTGGGCCTGGGGTGTGGGCTGGGTGGGAGCTACCACATTTCCCATTCTTGATGTCCACTGGTGTGAACTTGGCCCCGGTGCAATAAGTGAGGGTGCAATAGGCTCAGCACTGTCCACTCTGACTTTCCGCACACCCCCAGTGCACAGGGAGAAAGCGGCATTAACCTGAAGGTTTCATTTTCCAGCAAATATGGGGCGGATGGATCTGAAAATTGCAGTGGCCTTCATCCTGCTGCTGTTTCTCTGCACTGGTAAGAGATGCTGGCATGTGGTAGATTCCCTGAACCCAGAGATGCAGGTTAAACTCCTCCTGATGATGTCTAGAGAGATGATGTCTCCTCGCATTCCCCTACTCCAGAGCATGTTATTCTTCCTCCTCCGCATTTCCAGTCTAGGGGTTGTATCCAGGCCCAGGGAAAAGCTGAGGACGCAGCCCAATATTTGCCAAAGTGGCTGCTGATTTTAGGGCCTGATTTTCAGAGCTGCTGAGCTCCTGGTGCACCCCCAGCTTTCCCTGGAGTTAGGGGCTGCTCCGCCCTAGACTTCCTCTTCATGTTTTTCTTCAAAAAATATTCCCAAAATGTTTTTTTCACCAGAACAGAAATTTCCAAGGAAATACCAATTTCAATGACATTTCTTGGGTTTTTGCCCAAAACGGAACATTTTTTGGCCTCTGGCAACTGAAAGCCAAAACCCAATAACAACAAAGTTGCAATTAAAAAATGAAAAACAGGAGAATGAAGGTAAAGAAAAATGAAAACATCTTTGATGAATCAATTTTTTTCATGAGAACAAACGCCAGTTCTTTGCCAACCCCAGTGCCCTAAAGCACTGGCCGGCTCTCATCCTGGGAGTCTGTTAGAGCAGCATCTCTCAGCCTTTTCTCAGCAGCGACCCCTTATTCAAAATAAAAGTGATCCCCTACGGGTACAAAAGTGGGAGTTAAAAATTATAACAGTGTTAAGCTTGTAGAATACAATGGCTACATTTGACCTTACACAAGTCGAAAGCTTTGGCTAGCATGAAGTTATTCTGGAAATGCTATTTTCTTTGCTTTAGAATTGTGATACAATTGTACTGCTCTACAACACAATTTAGAATTGTAATGCAATTGTGCTGTACTACAACACAATTTAGAAATTGTAATACAATTTTCAGTGCCCCACAACCTCCCTCATTTGTCTTTCAAGACCCTTCTGGGGCTTGCAACCCACCCGTTGATAAACATGGTGTTAGATTCTAAGGTGCATCTGAGCAATGGCTTCCTCTCCTAGCTTGTGTTTAGCATGTCACTCACACACCAGAAGTGAAGGCTTTCATCTGTTCAGCAGGAAATAGGTTGATTTCCCTGCTGCATTAAACACAAACCCGCTTCCAGACAATGTTTGCTGTTGCGTGTTGGTGCATGAACAGCATCTTGTGTGGAATGGATGTTTGTGGTGCAAGAATGGTATCGGGATATTTGTGACAGGTGCTTTGAACATCAAGGGATCACAAGGATTCAGCTTTTCCAGTTTGTCTCATGTATCAGGGGGTAGCCGTGTTAGTCTGTATCCACAAAAACAACAAGGAGTCCGGTGGCACCTTAAAAACTAACAGATTTATTTGGGCATAAACTTTCATGGGTAAAAACCCCCACTTCTTCAGAGGCATGAAGTGAAAATTACAGATGCAGGCATAAATATACTGACACATGAAGAGAAGGAAGTTACCTTACAAGCGGAGAACCAGTGTTGACAAGGCCAATTCAATTAGGGTGGATGTGGTCCACTCCCAATAATTGATGAGGAGGTGTCAATACCAAGAGCGGGAAAATTGCTTTTGTAGTGAGCCAGCCACTCCCAGTCCCTATTCAAGCCCAAATGAATGGTGTTAAATTTGCAAATGAATTGTAGCTCTGCAGTTTCTCTTTGAAGTCTGTTTTTGAAGTTTTTTTGTTGTAGGATGGCTACTTTAAAATCTGTCATTGAATGTCCAGGGAGATTGAAGTGTTCTCCTACTGGCTTTTGTATGTTACCATTCCTGATGTCTGATTTGTGTCCATTTATTCTTTTATGTAGAGACTGTCCAGTTTGGCCAATGTTTGTCTCTTTTCCAATATCAGTGTAAAAGCAGCTACCTCCCTGGGCATGGCCCCTCCTCCCCAAGAGAGACCTGAGCCCCATTTTCTGTCTCTGCAGAGGCTGCTAGTTATCGGGTGCAGAAGCGAGAGGCTCAGGACTCATTCTCCCAGATCCAGGAGGTTGCCAAGAGTTACTGGGAGCGACTGAATTCAGCGGTCCGGGGCTGGCTGGACAGTATTAAATCTTGGTAAGGGCTAGGCAGGGTGTAAGTGTAACCCACACCCCTCCTGGGTGTGGTGTTCTGTCCCATGTAGTGGCACCAAGACCACTTAGAGAGAGAGATAAAATGAGTCTGCTCTACAGCCTTAGCTAAGAGCCAGTTAGCTTTTAGCTCATGGGGTAGATACTCATTCACTAAGCTCCAGAGGTCCAAGGTTCGATCCCACCCACCGACCACCGGGGTCTGTCAACATTACACAAACAGTGATTAAATCTGGAGGAAGCCACCAACGGGACAGGTATTTACAGGCAGAGTTACCTGGAACAGACACCCCCCCAGAGGGAGTGGTTTGGGAAGTGGTGGTCTCTAGCTCCCCGCAGACAGAGGGTTTGCTCTGTCGGTGCCACAAAGCCCTGAGGAGTCCCGTGTGGGTGACAATCCTGGACGCACACAGATGCAAAGAGTATGCGCTAGTTGAGACCTAACAGCCCTTCCCCATTCCTGATTCCCAATCACTCCCTTCCTGCGACAGGGACAGGCCCTCTGACAGGTAGGTTAAAGCTGCCTTTGTGGTTCCTGAAGTTTGAAACTCTGCAGGGTCCAGCTCAGGCCCTGGTGTGGCTGCTTTAATATATGCTGTGAAGAGCTACAAAGGGATCTCACAAAATTGGGTGATTGGGCAACAAAATGGCAGATGAAATACAACGTTGATAAGCGCAAAGTAATGCACATTGGAAAACATAATCCCAACTATACATATAAAATAATGGGGTCTAAATTAGCTGTTACCACTCAAGAAAGAGATCTTGGAGTCATTGTGGATAGTTCTCTGAAAACATCCACTCAGTGTGCATAACAGAATGTTGGGAATCATTAAGGGATAAATAATAAGACAGAAAATATATTGCCTCAATATAAATCCATGGTATGCCCACATCTTGAATACTGCGTGCAGATGTGGTTACCCTATCTCAAAAAAGATATATTGAAATTGGAAAAGGTTCAGAAAAGGACAACAAAAATGATTAAGAGTATGGAATGGCTGCCATAAAAGGAGAGATTAATAAGACTAGGACTTATCATCTTGGAAAAGAGATGACTAAGGGGGGATATGATAGAGGTCTATAAAATCATGACTGGTGTGGAGATAGTAAATAAGGAAGTGTTATTTACTCCTTCTCATAACACAAGAACTAGGAGTCACCAAATGAAATTAATAGGCAGCAGGTTTAAAACAAACAAAAGGAAGTATTTTTTTCACACAATGCACAGTCAACCTGTGGAACACCCTGCCAGAGGAGGTTGTGAAGGCCAAGACTATAACAAGGTTAAAAAAAAGAACTAGAGAAGTTCACGGAGGATCGGTCCATCAATGGCTCTTAGCCAGGATGGGCAGGGATGGTGTCCCTAGCCGCTGTTTGCCAGAAGCTGTAAATGGGTGACAGGGGATGGATCACTTGGTGATTCCCTGTTCTGTTCATTCCCTCTGGGACACCTGGCATTGGCCACTATCGGAAGACAGGCTACTGGGCTAGATGGACTTTTGGTATGACCCAGTGTGGCTGTTCTTATGCTCCGCTTCTCATGGCTCTCTCTGGGCCCTGGGAAGCAGAGATGGATGCTATAGCTCCAACATGGCATTCTATCCCATTTGGGAAGGTCCTCTGAGCAGTGGGCATTAACAGGCTGCTGTTCCCACCTATCTGAAGCCCCTCTATGCTGCCCGAATGGCATGAAAGGGCCCTAGGCTGCATAGGAAGCAGGGCTCATGTGTCAGTGATTTTCGGGGCTCCATGACTGGATTTGGTTCTGGTTTTACTCTAACCATGGACTGTATTTAATAACGATGCAGACAGTGCAGACCATCCCGCAGGGACCAGGATCCAGCCCTATCATGTGGTATCTCCTCATCCTCTCCACTTTCCTTCCCAGGGACATCTATGAAAAAACCACATCGGTTGCAGGGACCTACACAGAAATCCTGAAGGACCAGGCTTACCATTGGTGGCATGGGGAGCAGTAACATAGGCTGCCGTCCTCCCCATCCCCATCCCCATCCCCATCCCCATCCCCATCCCCTCCCCGCTGCCATTCCTACAGTGACAAGCCAGCTAGGATAGTGAGCGTGTTCCTCTGTGTTCATATATGTTCATGTGCTGACACTTTTCTGCTTACAGAGTCAATAAAGCAAATTCCCTTGCCTGGCTCCATTCACTGCTGTGTGTGTGGATCTGTGAGTGACACAGAACTTGGTGTGTATGGGGCTCTCTCAGAGTCTTAATTATAACTGCACCTCCCATCCCATTATCCCTGTCTTCAGATATTGGGGGGAAACTGAGGCACAGCGAAGGCACCTGAGAAGTAGTAAGGTGCAGAGAGAGGAACAGAACCCACAACTCCTGACTCCCCTGCTCATTCTCCACCAAGTTGAGAATAGAACCCAGGCGTCCTGGTTCCCAGCCCCCTTCACTCTAACCGTTAGAACCCACTCCACCCAAGCATCAGGCATAGAACACAGGCATCCTACCTCCCAGCCCCCTCCTGTTCTGACTCACTGGACCCCACTTCCTCCAAGAGCTGGGAGTGGAAAAGGCCATTCTAGCTGTAAGTTTCCTCCCTGTTTGAAGCTAGCTGCCACTGAGGTGTTTGGGGTGGGCCCATCTGTTACATTAAAGGGTTGAGTGATCAGTGCTAAAACTGCAAAGGCACATTGAGCAATACACCCAAACATACACACACACACAAAGCCTTGCACACCCAGAGCCATACATCTTCACATACGTGCCCATAAAAACTCATCCACAAATAGCCAAACACTCACCCCCACCTGCATACACACCCATGCATCTCAATATCCACACAGAGCGATACATACACATAAACACCCAGACCCTGCACCCCAAACACTTTGTTTTGTATTTAAGTCCCTCTTGTGACTGGGATGGTGATTCTGGGTGACTCACAAAGTGATAAATAGGAAAATTATTTAGGTCACTAAAGAGGACATGTAGGCTGAATTCTGGGGCTAACGGGGAGATTTAGGGCAAAGTGGTTTGTTAGAGGCAAAGCATTAGGATTAGCACAGTGAAGGTAACTCGGAAGATTTATGGTGAGATGCAGATGGAGCAACTAGGGGGTGGGGGTAACTGGGGTGAAACATAGGGGACTAGAAATCTAACTTAGGGTAATATACCCTACATCTTTTCTAGACACTCATGTTCCTCTCTGCGAATCACAAGTATATCTGGAGGGAAGCATTAGGGTGTAACACAGGTGACTGGGTGGGGGGAGATTTAAAGTGCAACATGTGGAGACCAGAGGGGAAGATTTAGGGTGTAACACAAGGGTGTGGTAGGGAGATTTAGGTTGTAACACACCAGGATAATTACAGGTCAGAGACTTCAGGTGTGGAGGGAGGGAGGGAATTCTGGGGACTTTGCACCCAGTGAACAAGAATCCAGCAGGTCTGACCCAGCCCCAACCTAGCCTTTATTTTAGGCACCTCTCCACCCCAGCTATGGCCCCAGGCAATCATGTATGTAGAGGGTTAAGTCTCCTGCTGTAACGATGCTGGTTCTGGCGGGACCCCACTGAGAGTGCCAGTTCAGGACAAATTGCTTCAAGCAGGGCAGTTACAGCCCCAGGCTGGGGGTTTCCACCTCTAAGGCACCAAACCAGCCAGACAGAGGAGACTTTGGTTTTACCCCACTGGCTAACCACAAATCATCCCAAGCAATCCCCTTAGACACTCCAGTTTCCCAGTCTCACCACCAGTGCCACTCGTTATGGGGACAAATGGTCATGAAAACCATTGCCCCAGTAAAAGAAAACAGGTTCTCCCGATCCCCACGGACCGAACCTCAGAGCCAGGTCAATATACAACTCAGATCTTACCCACAAATCACACTGTTGCCAATCCTTTCGAATCTAAAGGTTTATTCATAAAAGGAAAAAGGTCTAGGTGAGAGCTAGAATTGGTTAAAAGGAATCAATTACATACAGTAATGGCAAAGTTCATGGTTCAGGCTTGCAGCAGCGATGGAATATACTGCAGGTTCAGATCAAGTCTCTGGAATACATCCACAGCTGGGATGGGTCGTTCAGTCCTTTGTTAAGAGCTTCCATTTGTAGAGAGGTTCCTCCAGAGGTAAGAAGCAGGAATGAAGACAAAATGGAGATGAGGCAGCTGCCTTTTATAGTTTCTTCCAGGTGTAAAGATACCTCTTTCCTTACTGTGGAAAATCACAGCAAAATGGAGTCTGGAGTCACATGGGCAAGTCCTTGCATACCTTACTGAATCATAAGGTGTGTCTGCCTCCTCTCAGTGGGCCAATTGTATAGTCGATGGTCCTTAATGGGCCATCAAGCAGACCTAGCAGAGTTGATAACTTGTCTGGGGTCCCAGAAGCACAGCCCCAGTTTGAAATACAGACAGTATAAAGCCAATATTCATAACTTCAACTACAAACTGATACATACATAGAAATGGCATAATCATAACCAGCCAAGCATAACTCAGTCTTAGACACCACATTTGACCCCCTTTATATAAGATTTGGTGCCACTACAGGACCTTTGATGCAACAATGATCGATACGGTCCCAGTTATTGTCAATAACGTCACACCTGCACAAGCAGAACAGCCAGAGCGGCACTGATGCTTAGGAGAGCAAGATGCAGCGCAGGAGAGGTGCCAATGCACAGTACTGCCAGGCCTCCCCCTCCGTCCAAGCCTTCTGTCCCTTGGGGAGAAGGATTGTGTTCTCAGCCTCTCTCCTGTGCTGGATGATGGGGCAAGGTTGGCATGCAAACAGCTCTGCACTTTTCCCTAGTGTGCCTCTATGCTAGTGTGTTTAGATGAGGGAGCTTCATGTGAGTGCATGCATGCACACATGTACACACAATGCACATGTGGCTGATCTATCTGCAGACTGTGCACGTGGGTGAGTCTATATCTGTGACGCATGCATGAATACTGTGGGGAGAGGGGTGTGTAGGCATGAACTGCTTCATTCCTCTGCAGGTTGCTTAAATGGCAGGCTGATGAAGTCCCTTAGCAGAGGCAGCATCCTCTGTGCTGGCCCTTTCTACATGGGCCTGAAGTTATACAGGGATTCACATGGGATGTGACGGACGCCTGTGCTCTGAACACTTACTGTTGTTTAAATTACTTTTAATTACTTTTAGGGGGGAGGGATAGCTTAGTGGTTTGAGCATTGGCCTGCTAAACCCAGGGTTGTGAGTTCAATCCTTGAGGGGGCCATTTAGGGATCTGGGGCACAAATTGGGGATTGGTCCTGCTTGGAGCAGGGGGTTGGACTAGATGACCTTCTAGGGTCCCTTCCAACCCTGATATTCTATGATTCTATGATTCACTGCACTTTGCCCAACACTGCTACCCTGGGAGTTGCCTTGCTCCTACTTATAAGCCATGACCTGGTGTATCCAGGGATTTGTAATTGTAGACTTTGGTGTACACTGTTGGGTGCCTGCTGGCACTGGCCACTGGGTCTGTTGGCCCCCTGCAGCTTTTGGAGGATGTAACTGGAAAAAACATGGCACTGTGAAGTGATGCAGTGACTCTGTGACTCAAACTGGGATGCCTCCTGGGGCACTCAAAGGAATTTCTGTCTGAAATTGGGACAAAAAGTCTAAATCTACATTTTTCATGGAACAAAGTATTCTGAAATATTCCAGTTTGGAAACATGAAAAGGACCTTGTTAAAAGTAAAGGGTAAAATGTTTCATTTCAATAGGGTTGAAAGGGTTTGTTTAGCTAATGTTAAAAATCAAAACAAAATGAAGCTGGTGACCCACCAAGGAGAACATTCACTCCCTGGCATGATCCCTCTCTCACTCACCCCTTGACTGTGCCTTACGGATTGCACTTGTACAACACCCAGCACAAAGGGCTGTCAACCTAGGTGGGGTCTGTAGGTGCTTCTGCACTACAAAATAATAACCACAATACACTGTAAATTAAAGCATCTGCCTAGGACTAGCTGCATGAGCGCAATGCACTCTGCATTGAATGGCAATTTACAAGCCTCGTTCCATAGCGATGCAGAAAGAAACACGCTTTGCTCTGTAAGTCACAAAAGATGGTGAATTCTCTGCATAGTGGGTGGGTTTGTGCCCATGTCTCTTTGGTGTTTATTTTTCCCATGTAGCAGGAGGGTGGTTCAGGTCAGCCCTTTGCAGAAGCTTTTAACAATGTTTTGAATATGCTAACAATTAAATGACAGAGAAGGTCGCCCAACAATCCTGATAATACCACCACCACCAGGGTCACTCAATGGAAAATCAAACACTGATTAGAGCTTGTTCTGCCTACTGGTGTTAGTTCCTTTCTCTTGTCAGAGCAAAGAAAATAATGACACGACCAATGTGCTCTGAGAGCCACGGGGCACCAGGGTTGGGGTTCCGTCCTGGGGTCTGAGGAGAATGAACAATGAGCACTGGCCATTCAAGATTGTGGGCTCGCTAGAAATACAGAGTTACAATCATACTAGGACATGAACAACCCCACGGTTATAGCACAGAGGGGTAGAGGGAGGGTTGTACCTGCAGCTGCCTGTTCAGCACAAGGAAAGTCACCCCAGTGCAGCAGGCAGCTCAAAGCTGATGTACCTTTTAGACCTGTCTAGCTAGGTCCTTCTATGGCCCCAATCATCTCTCAGGGCTTTTCTACACTACAGGTTAGATCGGTATAGCTTATATCACTCAGGGATGTGAATAAGCCACCCCCTGAGCAATAGATTTTCTCCTCTGGGTGGACACCCCTCCCTCTCCCTGTGTAGCATCCAGTTACCAAATGGAGTTGGGGTCACATGGACAAGTCACCTGTCCCTGCACAACTCAGTTCCTTCTCAGACCAGCCACATTCCTGGCAAAATTCAGATGTGGATTGGTGTCTGCAAGTTCTATTGTCTGTTAAGTGCTTCTTGACTGGGCACTTAACCTGCACATTCCTTTCTCAAGAAATACAACCGATATTCATAACTTCAACTACAACAATGATACATGCATATAAACAGGAGGAATAAATTCAGTAGGTCATAACTTTCACAGAGATATGTTACATGGCACAAGTAGCATAAAGCATAGTCCAGTTACATCATGTATACATTTATAAGCATCTCCCCATACAGTTTTATGGGGTACACCGTCACACCGGGATCAAACCCAGGAGTGGGGCTGGACATAAAACTGGTTCCCACCCAGCTCAGGAGAAGTTTCAACATTCAAATTTTCTTTCCCATCTCAAATTGGGATGAAAAGTCAAAATCTTAAACATTTTTGTGAACCAAAATTCAGAAATAATTTTTGTTCAGGTCAAAGATTTTGTTTCAGTAAATTCAGAACATTGTGTTTCAATTTACCTTATTTCATTTCTCTTTTTTAGTGAAAATGTACCAACACTTTAGTTTGACTCAAAAAGCTGAAACTTACTGGGTCTGCAGTTTTGAAATTGTTTTAACCAAAAATGTTTCAAGCTGAGTGTGACGTTGCACTCCTTATGTTTTATAAAAAGATGTTTATAAGTGTGAATATGATGCAACTGCAATATGGTTTATGCAAAAGGTCTCTTGTAAGGTATCATTACAAAGCTTATGATCTACCGAGTGTGTTCATCCCATTTGTTTGCATGTATTATTTCTATGTCTGGAGTTAGGAGAGTAAGATATAAACTTGTATTACTGATGTAAACATGTTAAGTGGGAGCCATTAAGGGTGCTTCAGAATCAATCACCTGTAAATGGCTCTGTTTACTTACAAACCTCCAGGGGTACAGGACATGTAACCATATCACCTGGTACTGGGATCCATCTTAAACCTGGTGCTTTTCCATTTAGAAGGAGGGGTGGGGACCCAGAGAGACAAAAGATTCCCACCTTGTGCCAAAGCTATAAAAGGGGGTGGAACAGAACAAAGGGGTCTGCCAGTCATGAGAAATCTCCTAGTTACCATCTGAGCTGGAACTAACAAGGACTGTGCCAGGGGAAAGGATTGGGCTCAGATTAGGAAGGAGTCTAGTCTGTGAAAGAAGCTTATTGGAACATCTCTGAGGGTGAGATTTACCTGTATTCAGTTTCTTAATGTATTAGGCTTAGGCCTTGGCTACACTCACGAGTTACAGCGCAATAAAACTGCCTGCAGCGCTGCAACTCACTAACTGGCTACACTCGCAAGGCACGTGCAGCGCTGCATCTCCTCAGGTACAGCGCTGCATGTACTCCACCTCCCCGAGAGGAATAACGTTTGTTGCGCTGCTGCTGGTGCGCTGCGGCTACAGTGTGGTCACTGTAATGGCAATGGCGAGCTGCTGGACCTCATCGCTGTTTGGGGGGAGGAAGCTGTCCAGTCCCAGCTGCCATCCAGCCGGAGGAATTTCGATACTTTCGGCCAGATATCAAGGGCCATGATTGAAAGGGGCCATGACCGGGACGCAATGCAGTGCAGGATAAAAGTAAAGGAGCTGCCGAGTGCGTACCGCAAAGCCCGCGAGGCAAACAAGCGCTCGGGTGCTCCCTCCACAACCTGCCGATTCTACCAAGAGCTGGATGCAATACTTGGGGTTCACCCCACTACTCTTCCGAGCACCACTGTGGACACGGGAGAGCGGGAGGAGGACGAGGAGGAGGAGGGAGAGGTGGAGGAGGAGGAGGGGGTTGAAGAAAACAGAAGCGAGGGTTCTGTGGCTGGGGGAGACACCCCTGACTCCGTGGGTGCATGCAGCCAGGAGCTCTTCTCGAGCCAGGAGGAAGGGAGCCAGTCGCAGCAGCCGGTACGCGCTGGGAGAGAAAGAGAAGAACAGGTTCGCGGTAAGCAGCTTTTATTTTCGGGAATGAGTTTTTTCGGTGTGTGGTCCTTGGGCAAGGAGGGTTTGGGCTGCATGCATGCCTAGATGCGGAAGAGCGCATTGATGTGGTCTATCACATCAGAGAAATCGGCCACTGTAATCTCTTCGAAAGTCTCAGCCAGGACGTGGGCAATGCGCTTGCGCAGGTTCATTGGGAGAGCCGCCGTGGTCCTTGTCCCAGTCAGGGTAACGTGTCCGCGCCACTGTGCCGCGAGGGGCGGGGGGACCATTGCTGCACACAGGCAAGCTGCATATGGGCCAGGGTGGAAGCCGCATTGCAGTAGAAGACCCTCCCTTGCTTCCCCGGACACCCTCAGCAGCGAGATATCTTCCAGGACGAACTCCTGTGGAAAATGTGGGGATAGTGTTCAGTGTAGGTTCCCCCTGCAGCTGTTGGCTCTCCCCAAGGCACAGAAACCCGTCGGACAGTACATCCGTGAAACAATCAGTCCCCCTTTACCCTGTGTTTACTCACCATTTTGGGGCTCCCGTGGGTTCTGTGCGCTCTGCTTGGGACGGGAAAATTGTGCTGTTTTGGAGACTGTGTGTGCCCTCCTTAAGTGTGGGGGAATCATTGCTCTGTCTGGCATAAAACAATGATGCCTCTGTTAAATGTTGCATTTTGCCTTCCAGATGCAACCTTGAGATCTCCGCCATCCTTCTTATCACCGGCTGAGAGACTACAAAGGCTCAGGAAGAGGCCCAGAAGAACGAAAGAAGACATGCTGCAGGAAGTTATGAACCAGTCTCTTAAAGAGAATCAAAAGGCTCGGGAGTGGAGGGAGAGTGAAAGCAGGCTCCGCCAGGAAAACGCAGCGCAGCGGCGGCAAAGCATGCAGCTCCGGCAGGAAAGCACAAAGGAGCTGATTAGCATCATGGCGCGCCAAGCGGACTCTATCCAGGCGCTCGTCGCCATGCAGGCGGAGCAGTACCTCACCCGCCCCCCCCTGCAGCCAGTGTCCTAAAACACTTGTGCCCCCATGTCACCACCTGCCCACTTCACCCAACATACTGGTTCTTATCGCCCACAGCAGATGCCCCCAACACCTGTAGCTTCACCAGACAGCCCTGGAAACTATGACCCTTACCCACTGCACTCAACTCCCATCCCGAATTATAGACATCCTGAGGTCCAGCACTCACTGCACAGCACTCCAGACAGGAATCCCGAGTATGAAAGCAGGACATACCATACCCTGTGATCGAACCCTTCCCCACACCACCCACCACCCCCTTGCCCTTTCTGTCTCACAAGCAGTTGTGTTTCTTTTTAATACATGTATTTTCTCTGTAATAAACGGATTCTTTAGATGTGCAAACAATCTTTATTATTGCATAAGGAAAAAAGATACCTTAGCCCAGGAAAGAAACAGGCAACACAAGTGAGCTGAGCAAACACAAATCAGCTTAGCAAAGACAGATAACTGATAACATTGGAACCACTTTACTTCAGGGTCGTGCAGGGCAGCACACATTACTGGTGGTTGTCAGCCTCAAATTTCTCCCTCAAGGCATCCCTGATCCTTGCAGCCCCACGCTGGGCCCCTCTAATAGCCCTGCTCTCTGGCTGTGCAAATTCAGCCTCCAGGTGTTGAACCTCTGAGGTCCACGCCTGAGTGAACATTTCACCCTTCCCTTCACAAATATTATGGAGAGTACAGCACGCGGATATAACCGCGGGGATGCTGTGTTCGGCCAAGTCCAGCTTCCCATATAGAGATCGCCAGCGGCCCTTCAAACGGCCAAAAGCACACTCCACAGTCATTCTGCACCGGCTCAGCCTGTAGTTGAACCGTTCCTTGCTGGTGTCAAGGCTCCCTGTGTAGGGTTTCATGAGCCACGGCATTAAAGGGTACGCGGGGTCTCCAAGGATCACAGTGGGCATTTCAATTTCCCCTACCGTGATCTTCCGGTCTGGGAAAAAAGTCCCGGACTGCATCTTCCGGAACAGGGCAGTGTTCCGAAAGATGCGTGCAGCATGCACCTTTCCGGGCCAGCCTGCGTTGATGTCAATGAAACGCCCACGGTGATCCACAAGCGCCTGGAGAACCATGGAGAAATACCCCTTCCGATTAATGTACTCGGATGCTAGGTGGGGTGGTGCCAGAATAGGAATATGCGTCCCATCTATAGCCCCTCCGCAGTTAGGGAAACCCATTTGTTCAAAGCCAGCCACAATGTCCTGCACGTTACCCAGAGTCACGGTTCTTCTGAGCAGGATGCGATTAATGGCCTTGCAAACTTGCATCAGCACGATCCCAACGGTCGACTTTCCCACTCCAAACTGGTTCGCTACTGATCGATAGCAGTCCGGAGTTGCGAGCTTCCAGATTGCAATAGCCACCCGCTTCTCCACCGTCAGGGCAGCTCTCAATCTCGTGTCCTTGCGCCGCAGGGCGGGGGCGAGCTCCTCACACAGTCCCATGAAAGTAGCTTTTCTCATTCGAAAGTTCTGCACCCACTGCTCGTCATCCCAGACTTGCATGACAATGTGATCCCACCACTCTGTGCTGGTTTCCCGAGCCCAAAAGCGGCGTTCCACTGTGCATAGCATGTCCGTGAATGCCACAAGCAAGTTCGTGTCGTACGCGTTTTGCGTGACAATTTCATCGTCATCGTCATCGCCGGACTCCTCGCTGTCACTGTGGATCTTAAGGAACAGCTCGACTGCCAAACATGACGTGCTGGCGAGACTCGTCAGTATTTTGCTCACCAGGTCGGGATCCATTTTCCCGCTGACCGAAACGGAGCACAGATCGCGCTACAAAGAAACCGTTGAAAGATGGCGCAAATTGTGGCCGGAAACACAGGGATTGCTGGGATGCGAAGCGATGCATCACGGGGCGTTGGGACAGGACCCAGAATGCACCATACCCCACGCCCCCTTCCCACAACCCACGGCGCCAGAATTGGAAGAGGTGTTCTGTGGGATACCCGCCCATAATGCACCTCTCCCAAAACCGCTGCAAGTGCCGCAAATGTAGCCACGTCAGTGGTAGTTACTGCGCTGGCGGCTGCCAGTGTGGACAGGCTGCAGCACTTTCCCTACTCAGCTGTACGAACACGGGTTTAACTAACAGCGCTGTACATCTGCAAGTGTAGCCAAGGCCTTAGACTTGCGGGTTTTGTTTTATTTTGCTTGGTAACTTACTTTGTTCTAAGAAAATAAGAACGAAAGAAATACTTGTGGCACCTTAGCAACTAACAAATTGTTCTGTCTGTTATTACTTGAAACCACTTAAATCCTACGTTTTATGCTTAATAAAATCACTTTTGTTTATTAATTAATCCAAAGTAAGTGATTAATACCTGGGGAGCAAACAGAGCCATTTACAAGTGTTATAGAGAGCGGACAATTTATGAGTTTACCCTGTACAAGCTTTATACAGAGTAAAACGGATTGGTTTGGGTCCCATTGGGAACTGGGTGTCTGGGTGCTGGAGACAGGTGACTTGCTGAGCTGTTTTCAGTTAAGTCTGCAGATTTGGGGGCGTGGTTCAGACCCTGGATCTGTGTTGCAGCAGGCTGGCATGTCTGGCTCAAGACAGGGTTCTGGAGTCCCAAGCTGGCAGAGAAGACGGTCTCAGAGGTAGTTTCAGCACATCAGGTGATACAGTGGTGTAGCCAGGTGCAGAGTACAGGGGGAGCGGAGCTAAAAAAAGACGCCACCCCCTTGTACTCACCTGACGGCGCTCTGGGTGAGTAGTACAAGGGGGTGACATGTCCTTCAGTCGCTCTGGGTCTTCGGTGGCACCCTTTTAAAAGACTCCCCCTTTTAAAAGGCGCCAAAAAATGTAAAAGGCAGCACTTGTGCTCAGTGGGGGAGCGGCCGCTCCCCCCCCGGCTATGCTACTGAGGTGACAGTCCCAAGGGGGTCTCTGTGACCGAACCCATCACAGTAAGTATTCCATCAAACCCAACGCTGTTTCACAAACAGTTTCTGTTTTGATCAATCGGCATTTCCCAACAACAACAAAAGTTGAATTGGAAAATTCCTGACCAGCTCTACGCAGGATCCCTGAGTCCCAGTCTAGCACATTAATAAAAAAACCTTGCATTTCCTGCCCATTCATTCCCATTCCCTATTCAGAGGCCTTATGTGGGCTGCTGAGCCTTGGGCTGGTGGATTTGACATGACCAATGCCTATTTATCACTTCCAGCCCATGTTAAAGGTTGAGTTGCACTGGGCGAATTTCACCCAAACGGCAGAGGAAGCAGGTTGTGCCCTGAACTATTTTTAGCCCGGTTCCCTCCTCTGCAGCAAACCCCTCCCCAAGGAAATGCAGCAGGTGGAGAAGACAGTTATTTACCTGGGGAGACGATATGGTTTTGTTTCTAAATTCAGTCCCTTATCACTGACAGCAGTTGGATCATGTGAACAGTTCAGCTTGTATAAATTCACCCTCTCCTTGTGCTCAGCTCAGCCTGGCACCATGGAGATCTTTTTGTTCGCTCTTCTGCTGAGCGCCACAGGTAACTGCTCTCCCCACTGGCCTCTCCTTTCTCCTTGTTCTAACTCCCCCAGGCTAATCCCCTTCCACCCCCTTTGCCTTGCAGCAGCCGCTCAGCTGGACGATGATAAGATAATAGGCGGATATGAGTGCTCGCCCCACTCCCAGCCCTGGCAGGTCTATTTCACGTACGGCTCAGACAACCCCTGGTGCGGGGGGTCACTCATCAATGAGTGGTGGATCATCTCGGCAGCTCATTGCTACAGAAGGTGAGTAGACTGGTGCATCAGTAGAGCAGTTTGGAAGAATTCATCCCTGTCTTAGCACAAGGCACAGGTCCCTTTAGGGAAGAAACAAGTCTTCAGTGGGACCCAGGCCTTGTGGGTGTTACGTGGGAGCCTAGGTTGTATTTCCCAAGCAACTGAACCATGGGAAACACTGTGATGCAGTTGCAAAAAAGGCTAATATAATTCTAGGGTGTTTTAGCAGGAGTGTTGCATGTCAGACAAAGGAGGTCATGGGCCCCTTGACTTGGAACCGGGGAGGCCTCAGCTGATGTCGTGGGTCCAAAGCTGGGTGCCGCACTTCAGGAAAGATGCGGACAAGCTGGAGAGAGTCCAGAGGACAGCAACAAAAATGATCAAGGGTTAAGAAAACCTGATTTCTGAGGACAGGCTAAAAGAACTGGACATGTTTAGGTTTGAGAAAAGAAGACTAAGGGAGGAGCCTGATAACAGTCTTCAACTATGAAAAGAGGGGTTATAAAGAAGCCAGTGCTCAGTTGTTCTCCCTGTCCAGTGAAGGTAGGACAAGAAGCAATGGGTGTAGTCAGCAGCAAGGCAGATTTATCGTAGCTATTATGAAAACCTTCTAACTCTCGGGGTAGTTAGGCACTGGAACAGGCTCCAGGGGAGGGTGTGGATTCCCCATCACTGGAAGGTTTAAGAACAGGCTGAACAAACAGGTGTCAGGGCTGGTCTAGGGTTACTTGGTCTTGCCTCGGTGCAGGGGGCTGGACGTGATGACTTCTTGAGGTCTCTCCCTCTCCTACATTTCTATGACTCTGTGGCTGTTCACTGCAGGCCCAGCACCCTGGTGGCCCATCTCGGGGAGCATGACACCAGTGCAGATGAGGGCACTGAGCAGCATGTCCAGGTGGCCAAAGCCATCCAGTTCCCCCAGTACAACCAACGCACCATGAATAATGACATCATGCTGGTGAAGCTAGCCCAACCGGCCCGGTTCGGTGCCTACGTGCAGCCCATCCCCATCTCCAGAAGCTGCCCTGTGCCAGGGACGGAGTGCCTGGTCTCTGGCTGGGGGAACCTCCTCACGTCTGGAGGTAAGATACAGTGAAGACAACTTCAGCTCAGGGAGCGTCTGCAAGGGGGAGGGGGCCATCAGCAATAATCCTGACTTACACTGACTCCAGTGGGGTTACTCCTGATTTACACCGGCCTGGGTGATGGGGGAATCAGGCCCCATCTGACGGCTGCTTCCCTGACATTGAATAATCTGCGGCATTAGATCCCCATTCTCTCTCCTCCCCAGTTCAGTATCCGGATGCCCTACAGTGTCTGAATGTGCCCATCCTCTCTGACTCTGCCTGCCGTGCCGCCTACCCCGGTCGCATCACCAGGAACATGTTCTGTGCTGGCTACATAGAGGGAGGCAAGGACGCTTGCCAGGTATGGAGGGAGGGGCTGGTTAGGTTTGGGTGTGTGAATCCTCTCAGTGAATCCAGGTGTGTGTGTGTGCGCACACACGAATGATAGGGTGTTCTTGTGTGCAGAAGCATATGGGCGCGTTTGTGCAGAGAGGTGTGTATGTCAAGGGGTTTATACTATGTACAGAATGCGGTGTGTGTTAGTGTGTGTGCACAGGGGTGTCTGTGTGCTAGTATACATATATGTATTATTAGTGCCGGCAGAAGGGGGTGTTAGTGCATGCACAGAAATGTGTATGTGCATGAATATGCATAGGAGGTTATGTCCGTTGCAAAGAGGACACCTTACCCCAGCTTGCAGCTCTGCAGAGAGAGGTCACTGTCACTTGCTAGACAATAAATCCACACCAATAGTAATGTCTGACTTACAGTTTCTAGGCAAAGCCCTGAAATTCTGCTCCAGCCCAGGGCCTAGGCACCAAAGAAGGGCTGTGCGCTGGCCCCTCTGCCTTGGGCAAGTTGATTCAGTCTCCTAAGCCGCTTTGACTCTGTGGGTTACTGTGATGTGGTCTGGCACTTCCCACCCTAGCACTTCACTGGTGCAGGGATGTCCCAGCAAGGGCATGTGTGAAGGAGAAGGATGGGGGGCCTGGGGTGGGCCGGTCTTCCCACTGTTACCAACATCACCTGGACCTGGGCTGACAGCCACATCCAGCCCTAGGCGGTGACTCCTACTCACTTGGGCACAGTTCTCTTGCCAGTTTTTAATGCCATGAAGGAATCTGCATAACTCTTTGTTCCCTGTAGGGAGACTCCGGTGGGCCAGTCGTCTATAATGGAGAGCTGATGGGGGTGGTGTCCTGGGGCATCGGGTGTGCCCAGAAGAACTTCCCTGGCGTCTATACCACAGTGTGTAACTACCTGTCCTGGATTGAGGAGGTCATTGCCAACAACTGACATGTGCAACCGTTGAGTACCTCTCCTGGCACAGAGACTGTTCAGACCTCCCCTGTCCCGCTTTGCCTGCTGCCTGGATAAAAGTGATGGAAACCTTCTCAGGAAAACGGGGGCTGCCATGAGGCCAAGAAACCCAGCAGGGAAGACACAAGATGCTTAGGAGAGAAGCATCAAATGTGGATATGAAATCCCAAGTCATCAATAAAACTCAGTTCCTACATCCTGTTGAATTCTTGGCATTTTTTGCGCAGATCAGTGCTTGCATCCCACACAGATATTATTATAATTAGATGAATATTATGGTAGCAAGCGGATACCCCAGGAGGCCCCTGCTGTGCCGGGTGCTGCACAGACACATAGGGAGTGACACAACCAGCCCAAAAGAGCTTCCAGACGAAACCGACAAAGCCAGGTCCCCATTCTATAGCTGGGGAATTGAGCTGCAGAGGGATTCAGTGACGTGCCCAAGGGGACACAGGAAATCTGAGCTGCGAATTGGCTGCAGATAGCTGGAGTCCCAGCAGATGCCCTGCTGCATTGTATGGGGTGAGAGGGGTGGGGGGCTGAGACTCATGGGGAACAGCCTAGGCTGGCAATCTATAGCCTGTCCCTAGGGTGGAAGTCACTGAGAATCTCATCCACTTCAGTAAGGTTTTTGCCAGGACTCCTGGGTTCTATCCCCAGTTTCCTTGAGGAGTCATTAGCTCTTCCTTGCAGGAGAAGTGTTGTCAAATATCAGTCACCACCGCTGGCAACTGGGGACGGGGGCATTCAAGAGGGGAGGTGTATGGAAGAGTGGAGGCCCCCTGGTGGAGGTGTGAAGTGCCATGCCACAGAACCACAGCAGCGGTGAAAGGTGGCCTTCCCCCAGCTACAGCTTCTGGCTGAGTGCTCCATGAGTATTCACATGCAGATTGTGAGCTCTCCGGGCAGGGACTACCTTGTGATCATACAGCAGGGGCTGGCATAGCAGGGCCTTGTCCCCAGGCCAGGGCTTCTCGGCCCTACTGCAAAGCACCTGAAAAGAAATGGCTCTGCAGCCATGCAAGGTGTCCTATGAACACCTGGGCATCGTGGTCCCCAGGCTGCATTTCTCCCATGTCCGCATGGCCCAACAAGACTAGGGGAGCCAGAGTGGCTGCACAGGTGCGTCTGAACCTGAACATGTTACTTATGCTGGGGGGCGATGCCCACAACATCAGCCCATAGACCCGACCCCCTATGGGAATTCCACCTTCTCCCTCTGCAACGAGAGAGAATCCTCCCCCTCTCCCCGCTCACGTCTCATCCACACCCTGCTCCAATCACACACCAGGCTCTCTGCCTCTTAGCCTGTCTCCACTGCAGCTTCCCCCCAATCCTCTGCCCTCCTCCATCCCCTGGGGGGTCAAAGACAGTAGCAGGGCTGTGGAGCAGGCTGAGGGTCAGGGAGATTGGCTGGCATCACAGAGGCTGGGCAGGTTGAGTTTATTCCATGGAGAAGCTCCCAGCAGATGGTTACCCTGGTGCAGTCCCCTCTCTGGCACCTCCTCGGTAACCCTGAGAAACCAGCCAGCTGCCACATGCCCTCATCCTGGGGTGAAACAGCTGAGGGGTACTTCCCTCTGCGCTCTCCTGCACTGACCTCAGAGTCAGACCCAGTGCTCTCTGCATTTGGGGGAGGGGACAGGTTCACAACCGGCCTGAAAATCCCAGCGGGGCTGGGTTCTTCCCACTGCTGGGTGAGAGGGAGACGGGAACGAGGCAACCTGGCAGGGAGCAGCCAGCTATTGTGGGGGAAGCACAGGAGTGAGGAAATACCCAGAGAGCATGATGCAGCTCCGCACCCCTCAATAAAAACCCCTCAAGCATCCGCAGACCTCACATACAACAGCAAGAGTCTCTACAGGCCGCCCCTGCTGCCCTCACCCCCAGCGATGCTGATGGGGCTCATGGAGCTAGGGCAGCAGGAGAGCATGCTCAGAAGCTGGCAGACCCAGTGAGGCACCCGCAGATCCAGCACCTCTGTCCCTCATGGCCAGGTGAGAGCATGGTGAGCCTCCCCTCAACAGCGATTGGCCACAGTTTAGTCCTCAAGTGTCAGCCCCAGGATTTGGCAGGGCCATAGGCCATGGTAACAAGGCCCAGGAACGTGGGTTATTAGCAGACCAGGGTTAGTAACTGGCTGCCACAGTAAACAGAGGGAGCCCTTGTGCAATAGCATGTGTGGAAAAGCCTGGTGGCCTTCACTGGGCTGATCTGGAGCTAAGCTGTGAGCCAGGCCTCTCAGAGCAAAGGCTGCTCCGCTCTTGTTTTTTAGCCAATGATGCAGCCCCCCAGCCTCTGACCAATCCCAGGAGCACACAAAGCGCTTCAGCAACTCAGGTCAGTCTAACTTCAATACCTGGGCAGATCGGGGAACAAAGGATTAGGAAATCCATTGGAAAGCTCTAGAGAATATCAGGGTGATAAGCAATAGCCAACTGGTTACCGAGGTAGCTTGTGGAACCCTTGGAGGTTTTGAGACCAGGCTGCACAAACATTTGCCAAGGAGATCTCGGTACACTTAATCCTGCCAGCGTGGGGGATGGAGTGGATC
The DNA here is from genome assembly GCA_037349315.1 of Chelydra serpentina. Classification (NCBI taxonomy): domain Eukaryota; kingdom Metazoa; phylum Chordata; order Testudines; family Chelydridae; genus Chelydra; species Chelydra serpentina. Next base: position 81,050 of record JBAIAC010000505.1, on the reverse strand, counting down.
AGTTGTTCTCAACCAGGGGTACCTGTACCAATGTGGGTACCCCCAGAGGTCTTCCAGGGGTACACCAACTCATCTAGATATTCGCCTAGTTTTACAACAGGCTACACAAAAAGCACTAGTGAAGTCAGCACAAATTACAATTTCATACAGACAATATATATACTATACACTGAAATGTAAGTACAATATTTAGATTCCAATTGATTTATTTTACGTGGTAAAAATGCGAAAGTAGCCATTTTTCAGTACTAGTGTGCTGTGACACTTTTGCATTTTTAGGTCTGATTTTGTAAGCAAGTAGTTTTTAAGTTAAGACAAATCAGACTCAAATCAGACCCCTGAAAGGAGTACAGTAGTCTGGAAAGGTTGAGAGTCACAGGACTAGATGACCTCGAGGTCTCTTTCCAGCCCTACCTTTCTAGGAGATGTCTGTGTGTGGTTCATGCCCCTACCTCTCTGTGCAACAGGTGAAACCACATGGAGATCTGCACATTTGGTTATGCAAGAACAGCAGTGACTCAGGAAAGCAAACAGCATAAGCAAGGATACAGCATGGCCTAGAGCTGGGTTCTCAAACTTCACGGCATCATAACCCCCTTCTGACAACAAAAATTACTACACGACCCCACGAGGTGGAGGGACCAAAGCCTGAGCCTGCCTGAGCCCCACTGCCCTGGGAGCGATGGGGGGGGGGGGGCAAAGCTGAATCCCAAGGGCTTCAGCCCCAGGCAGGGGGCCTGTAACCTGAGCCCTGGCTGAAGCCCGCGGTCGTTGCCTTTTGCCCTGGGCGGTGGTGCTCGGGCTTTGGCTTTGGCCCCAGCCCCAGGTCCCAGCAAGTCTAAGCCAGCCCTGGCGACCCCATTAAAATAGGGTCGCAACCCACTTTGGGGTCCTGACCCACAGTTTGAGAACCGCTGGCCTAGAGCAGTGACGTTAGCACTTTAGCAAGCACAAAACCAGTGCAACATGGTATCTCCCGTAGCACAGAGCCCCCAATGCCATGCCAGGGTCCTGGGGTCAGCCCTAGCTGCAAGGGGAGAGTGCCCCTGACTCAGACCCACCTTGCTCCCTGCGTACAGCACCCCTGAGCTCTGGGTGGGGGAATGGGGTCAGCTCCATGAGGAGAGAGTGCCCCCTTATTGAGCTCCCACCACCCCCTAGCACTGAACTGGGGCTGGGGTGACCAGACAGCAAGTGTGAAAAATTGGGACAGGGGGTGGGGGGTAATAGGAGCCTATATAAGAAAAAGACCCCAAAATCGGGACTTTCCCAATAAAATCGGGACATCCGGTCACGCTAACTGGGGCATTGGTATCAGCACTGATTGTGAGAGGAGAGTGACCCCCTACTGAGGTCCCATCCCACTCCCTGAAGACGGCTGTTAAGAGAGGTCTCTGGAACTCCTGCCATTGTACTGCTCTTATGGTACATATTGAGGAGTCTGGTATTAGAAGAATAAATCTGGCTAAGAATCAGAAATAAACAAGTCAGTCACACTTTAGCACATGATTCATTGCCCTGTCAGTGGCTCATGTGAAAGCCGCATCTGCTGCCCACCTGGAGAAACCCCCAGCAAGCAGATTAGTAATAAACTTTCCATAACAGCTCCCCTATAAATACCTGAGGGCTGGGGCTTGTTCTGTCCTGTCCAACAGCATGGAGAGCAGTATGAGAATGTGGCTCGTGCTGGCGTTGCTTGCGGTGGCAGGTAATTATGTTGTATGCAGCCAGGCTCGCTTGTGGAGCTCGGTAGTGACGAGGGGCCAGGACATAGCTGCAATATCAGAGTGAAATTAAACAGGCTCCAGCTAAGCCTGTTAGAATGAAACTAATGTAATTTCTGCAGGAGCTAGTGAATTAGTGACAGAGCAGCTGAAACCTCTGGGTTTGCCTGAGGATCACTGTACCAATGTGATGCATTAGGGATGGATGAAGGGCCAAGTGCTGTGCTGAGTTCTGCCTCTGCCTCTGCCCAGCAGGAGTAGTGACATACAGATAAATGGGAACAACATGTTGGCCCATTTCAGCACAGGATGGAGTTGTGTCTATCTAACTGGTGACTGTTACAGCAAACTGGGTACATACCTTCACTCACATGTGCAAACCCTGTGGGATGATTCACCTGAATAAGGTTTTACAAACGCGTGCGTCTTGGCAGGATCAGGGGCCAATGAAATAAATCCCACCATCCAGACTTGAGCATGTGCTCAGTCTGCACCACCTTGCCAGTGCTTGCAAGAGGTTAATGCTCCCGACAACAGACACGTTCCTTCCCCCTGCAGAGGACCCAGGCCCTTTATCTCCTTAAGAATTTTATGAAAATGGTGTGGAGAGTCATTTTCAAGATTAAATCAATTTATGTATAAAATGCCTTCGTGTCACTGATCACAGCACAGATTAGTGCAAAAGCCTGGCTTCTATTCACCCAATGGGATTGTCATGGAGTGTGGGGGAATCATGGCCCCTCCCTCCCACTTCCTGGGATTCACCGTGACTCTCAGCCAGCCAGTAAAACAGGAGGTGTTATTAGATGAAAGGAACACAGCCCAAAACAGAGCTTGTAGGTACAGAAAACAGGACCCCACAGTGAGGTCCATCTTGGGGGGTGGAGAGCCCAGACCCAGGTTCTGGGTCTTCCTCCATTTCCCCAGCCAGCTCCAACCTGAAACTCCCTCCAGCAGCCACACACCCCGGCTCCTCCTCCAGCCTTTGTCCAGTTTCCTGGGCAGAAGGTGTCACCTGGCCCCAACCCAGTCCTGGGCTCAGGTTATGAAGGGCAGCTACCATCCTTTACCTGATAGCCGTCAAGTATCATTCCTCAGTGAAGTCACATCCTTATTTCCCATCACCATCTAGTATCAATGCAGACAGTAAACTAGTCAAACTCCCATGCAACATTACCAGGTTAATACTCCCTACGCCCTCACAGGAATTTATTCACCTTTTGCATTTTCCTCGTCTCAGGCAGGTGGAACAAAACTCAGCAGTTGCATTTTCTAGCTCCCACTTGCATGAGCCAAAGCTCTTGTCTTTAGGTTTCCAACACAGCAAGGAAATTAAAAAAAAATCTAAGGTGACAGCTGCAGTCTGATCTTGCAGTCCAACCCACATGGGGAGCACCAGCCCATCTGGAGTCTGTATGGATCTGACTGCAGGACTGGGACCCTGGTTCCCATTAAAGCAACACTCTTGGTTTTAGATTTTGGTAAAGTCTCTCATTTACAAAATGTACCCCGGGGAAACTCAGCGTGCTCACAGCAGTCACTGAGTTCAGTGACAGCCATCAGACCCTGGGCCAGGCCAGATGATAGGGGACAGGAATGAAAGTCCAGAGCTTCCCCAGCTGGGCTGCGTGCATCTCCCCTGGTTACCAGTTCACCCCTATAACCACACTAACATTGTCTTCCCACAGCTGCTGTCCCACAGGGAGTAGACAAGATAATTGGGGGATACGAGTGCAGCCCCCATTCACAGCCCTGGCAGGTTTCCCTGAACACTGGGTACCATTTCTGTGGCGGATCCCTCATCACAGACCAGTGGGTGGTGTCAGCTGCCCACTGCTGGTACTAGTAAGTGAGGAACTCAGTGTCTGTGTGTGTGCTTGTCACTGTTGTTATTGCAGTCCCAGAAGGGTGGGAGCAGGCTGAGATTAGAGGGGCTGGTGGGGCCTGTCCAGAGGGGCTCTGAGCGACCATTTGTTTCCCAGCCCTGACTCCATGCTGGCAATCCTGGGAGACCACAACATCCAGGTCTTTGAACACACCGAGCACCTGATGCGCATCGAGACCATCGTGTTGCACCCCAGCTATGATGACCAGACACTGGACCATGACATCATGCTCATCAAGCTGGCCCACCCCATCCAGCCTGATGCCTACGTGCGACCCATTCCCCTGCCGACCGCCTGCCCCGAGGTTGGGTCTCTCTGCATGGTGTCCGGATGGGGTAACATCCTCAGCGATGGCTGTGAGTTCCCTCTGTCCCCAGGCTACTCAGCACATCACACTCGGCTGTCTAATAATTATGTGCTGATGACACAGCCCACACCCTGCAGATGTTCAGGAGGGGACAGTCCCTGTCCTGCCCAAAGAGCCACAGTCCAAGCCCAGACACAGATGGGCAGAGGCTAGGGATAGGGACAGCAAACAGGGATTTTATACAAGCCTGACTCCCGGGTCCCCCCTGCTCTAGCCCTTTAGGACCACATTCCCCTCCCAAAACTGGGACAGAATCCAGAGCGCTATAACTCAATGACTTACTGTCACTCTCCCTGAAGGAATATACCAGCATGGTGTGGGAAGGAGGAGAATCCCAGGTAAGACCAATTCTTCTCTGCCTTTTAGTGCTAAGTGCCAACAACCTGCAGTGTGTCGAAGTTCCCATTGTGAGCGACCAGGTGTGTGAGCGCTCCTACCCCGGGATGATCACCAGCACCATGATGTGCGCTGGGTACCTGGAGGGAGGCAAGGATGCATGCCAGGTGAGGGCTAACAGTCATGGTCCTGTCTGGGTCTTACAGCAACTCTAGCCCTTCTGCTATCACACCAGAGGTCAGGAGGGATCTGTCAATGCAGGCCCTGGGTGATGCATGCAGTATAAGGGACTGGAGGGATTCAGTGACTTTACCAGGCCATTAATTTGGTGGTATTGCTTTCCCTCCACTCACACAGGGAGATGCTGGTGGACCTCTGGTCTGCAACGGAGAGTTGCAGGGCATCATGTCCTGGGGATTTGGCTGGGCCCAAAAGGATCACCCTAGCATCTACACCAAGATTTGCTCCCTGCTGTCCTGGATCAAGAGCACCATGGCCGCTAACTAGCTCAGACAGAACAACACTTTCCACTTGGAAACATGGACTCCCATCGCTCTGCTGGGCCCAGCTGAGGGGAAGGTTATAGTGGTCACTGGGAATCACCTAGGACCTGTGCTCAAAACATAACACATATTCCATACATATGGTGAGGCCATCTCAGTGCTGGGAGGTGCAATACCACTGTAATGTGCAGCCAATGTAGGTGCAAGAGATGGCAATAAATCCAGCTGTCACCACATTATTCCTGTCGGTGTTGTGCTCTGCATCATAGCAACTAGCCATTTTTAGGTTTTAAGGCCAGAAGAGACCTAGTCGATCCCCAGAACAGGACAAGCCAGAGAATCTCCCCCAGACACTCCTGCACTATTGGGAAATGTTCTGCCCTCTTTGTGCCCCTTTTCTACTCAATGCTTCTCAGACAGTCCCAGAACCTGCAATCAGATCTGAACGCACAGAAGGTCACCAGGGCCTGACCACACAGATCCTGCTGTACACTCCGTGCCATGCAGTCACATCAGTAACTCACCCAGCGCCACGTTTGCACCTTCTGTATTAAAGGCACTGGTTTAAAAGTGTGCTGGGGCTGGGTGCTAGGTGCCGACCTCCACCCCGGACACTGTACACATATACCGTGAGAGTTAAGTTTCAGAGGGGCAGCTGTGTTAGTCTGTATCAGCAAAAACAATGAGGAGTCCTTGTGGCACCTAACACATTTATTTGGGTATAAGTTAAGTTCCTCTCTGCCAGCCCCCATCTGAGTATTAAGGCTTTCAAGACAGATTGTGGAAACACAGGAGTGGCCCTGTAATGTAAAACAGGAGTTAAAACAGCCAAAGTAGGCTGACTGGAGAAGCAGCCACAGCTGTGGCCAGCTCAATCAGGGCCTAGCTGGCCCTGATAAGAGGGCTGGGGGCCAGGAGCTGAAGCAGTCTCTCTCCAGTTCTGGAGGGAGAGGGCCTAGCTGCTGGGGAACATACAGTACCTGAAACTGGAGCAGTGCTGGGGAATAGGGCAAGGGAGCTGGGGAGCTCCAGCCTGGTAAACCTGCAGGCCTTGGTGAATGCAGTGCAGCCTGGGGCTAGGCAGAGGCCACTGGTCCAACCTCCGTGCCAATGATGAGTGGCCAGGACAGACTGCAGTTTGCCCCAGTAAGTGGGGGCTAGATGATGACTGGCCACTGAGGCAAGGTGGGTTTAGAGGATTGGGGGTTCCCTTGGGAGGGGAGACCCAGAGCATGGGGGTACTGCCAGGGGGCAGCACCCCAAGGTAAAGGGGCACCAGGGTCTGGGAGGGACATGGGAGGGGCCTAAGGCAGGTGGGACATTGGCCAGCAGAGGGCGCTCCATATGCTGGCAAAAGAACTAATTCCCAGGTGACCAGCAGGAGGTGCTTTGCTACAGGCCCATAGTGGGGTGAGTGTTTCTGGCAGCGCAAGACAATACAATTTTGGGTTTACACTCCAGGGGCGGGGGGGTGTGCACTTGAGTGCTGGGCAATTCCCGAGCTGAGTCTTCCCGTGCAGACCTGATCTCAGTGTCTGTGTTGCAGCTGGGTGTGTCCCTACCTGGGTGTGTGCTGGAGGGGGCTTGAGGGCCTGGCTCAGCAGGGCAGGGGGAGGGAGCTGAGGCTGGTGGAACAGGTGGGCTCAGTTGTACCCCAGTATATCAGGTGGCACCTGGAAGGTGGGGGGCTACCTGTCACCACAACATAAGAATGGCCATAATGGGTGTGACCGTGCCTCAATGGGTCACAACTGAGGATGCCAAATTCAGGCTGAACTGTTGAGAAATAGGGCAGATTACACCCCCTGCTCCCAAGACTGGTGGCTATTCCCCCCCATAGGATATACCAAACCAGCAACAAAAGTAAACTTCTGTTTCACCACACTGGCTAACAAGAAGTGATAAAAGCAGTTTCCTTGGGCATCCCAGTCCTTGTATTACAACTGAAAACACTGGATTTAAAGGTGAGTGGTTCTTTACAACCAGTCTTATCAAATAAAGGTTCCTCTGATCCCAAAGGGCCAGCCACACACCCAGGTCAATATATAACTTACCCCAAAATCACGCTGATGCTAATCCTTGGGTATCTAAAATCTAAAGGTTCATTCATAAAACGAAAGAAAGGTGAAAGTTAAAATTGGTTAGAGGAATCGAATACACACAGTAATTGCAAAGTTCTTGGTTCAGGCTTGTAGCAGTGATGGAATAAAGTGCTGGATTAGGTCAAGTCTCTGACTGCTTCCAAATCATTGGAAGGTCCTCAGGCCATTGGTTAGAACGCTCCCATTTGTATAAGTTCATAGTCCAGAAGCTGGAGCAGGATAGAGGCAAAATGAAGGGGTTTCCAGGCCATTTATATCCTCTACCACGTGGAGGGAAACCCACTGTTTCAAACAAAAACCTCAGCACAGCTAGTGTAGAATCACAGGTGACCAGATAGTGTTTTGAGTCACATGGACAAGTCACATGTTCATGCCCAGTTTTGCTCAGTCATTGCATGGGCGTCTCCCATGATCCATTGTGAGTTAAGCGTCCTTTTGATGGGCCACTCAATTAGAATAGTTCCTCAAAGATGTGCTAGCTTGTTAGTTACCCCAGGAGCAAACATTTGAAATATGAATGTTCGCTCTATGCTTGTAACTTCAAATACAAAAATGATACATGTATACAGATAGCATAATCATAACCAGCAAATCATAACGTTTTCACAGACATCTTACATGCCACATTTTCTACAATATTTGTTGAAAATATATAATAGTGGTTGCAACAATGATCTATATAGTCATGACCATAATGGGTCAGACCAATGGTCCATCTGGCCCAGTATCCTGTCTTCTGACAGTGGCCAATGCCAGGTGCTTCAGAGAGAACGAACAGAACAGGCAATCATCAAGTGATCCACCCCATGTTGTCCAATCCCAGTCTCTGGCAATCAAAGGCTAGGAACACCCAGAGCATGGAGTTGCATCCCTGACCATCTCTGTTAATAGCCATTGATGGACCTATCCTCCAGGAGCTTATCTAATTCTTTTTTTGAACCCAGTTATACTTTTGGCCTACACAACATCCTCTGGCAACAAGTTCCACCGGTTGACTGCACTGTGTGAAGAAGTACTTCCTTTTGCTTGTTTTAAACTTGCTGCCTATTAATTTAATTGGGTGACTCCTGGTTCTTGTGTTATGTGGTGTTTACCTTGGGTTACCAGATGTCCTGATTATATAGGGACAGTCCCAATTTTGGGGTCTTTTTCATATATAGGCTCCTATTATCCCCCCACCCCGTCCCGATTTTTCACACTTGCTGTCTTGTCACCCTAAACAACATGTCCTTATTTGCTTTCTCCACACCATTTATCTATCATATTCCCCCATTAGTCATCTCTTTTCCAAATTGAAAAGTCCCTATCTTTTTAATCTCTCCTCATATGGAACCTGCTCCATACCTTTTCTCATTTTTGTTGCCCTGCTCTGTAGCTCTTCCACTTCTAATATATCTTTTTTTGAGATGAGGTGACCAGAACTGCTTGCAGTATTCAAGGTGTGGGCATATCATGGATTTAAATAGTGGCATTAGGACATTTTCTATTTTATTATCTATCCCAGGGATCGGCAACCTTTAGCAAGCGGCCCGTCAGGGAAATCTGCTGGCAGGCCGGGACGGTTTGTTTACCTTCAGCGTCTGCAGGTTCGGCCGATCGCAGATCCCACTGACTGTGGTTCGCTGTTCCAGGCCAATGAGTGCTGCGGGAAGGGGTGGCCGGCACATCCCTCACCCCGCGCCACTTCCCGCAGCCCCCATTGGCCTGGAACGGTGAACCGCAGCCAGTGGGAGCTGTGATCTGCTGAACCTGTGGACACTGCAGGTAAACCGTCCGGGCCCGCCAGCGGATTTCCCTGATGGGCTGTGTGCCAAAGGTCACTGATCCCTGATCTATCCCTTTCCTAAGGGTTTCTAACATTCTGTTAACCTTTTTGGCTGCTGCTGCACTCTGAGTGGATGTTTTCAGAGAACTATCCACAATGACTCCAAGATCTCTTTCTTGAGTGGTGACAGCTAATTTAGACCCCATCGTGTTGTATGTATCGCTGGGATTATGTTTTCCAACGTGCATTACTTTGCATTTATCAAATGTGCAGACAACAAGATCAGGACAACCAAATCTCAGCTACCACCCTGACTCAGGGCCGGATTTAGGAGACGGTGACCCAGACAACAACCTTGGTTGCTGGGCTTAGGGAGATGCTGGGCTCAGGGAGCTGTTTTTGTTGTTAGCAACAAAAGGGAAAAATGACAGGGATAAATCATGCATCATGATTTATTGTGCATCATAGTCGTGAATGGGCTACAAATGCAATACAAAAATAAGATATTCAAAAGTTTAACAAATGGGGAAGGGCACCAAAAACACTCCTTGCCTGGGGCACCATTTGAGCTAGGGCTGGCTCTGCCCATCTCTCCAGCTGGGGAGACTCATTACTGAGCACAGGGGCAATCACACACACCCCACGAGGGGCAAGCATGGCCCAACCACTGTCTGAAATCACAGAACTCCCAGGATTTCCCTCCCATTTGTGTGAGTGTGCGAGAGAGAGGTTCCCGATACCAAACCACGAAAGGTCTCGCACGCCTGGGAATTCCCAGCCATTACACTCTGCAACCTTTATAGAGTCAGTCCCAAAAGGGAGCAATTCCCTTAGAGACGCCTGGGTTCTCGCCCTGGCTCTGGAGGGACTGGGAGACAAGGTCTGGTGGAGTCAGCCACCGGCTCCAATGGCACCAGGCCCACGATCGTTAGGGGCCCAGGCCGGCTGCTGCTTGTCTCAGAGTCAGAAGCTGGACGCTGCGGCGTGAGGGAAGACCTGGCGCACGCCTACCTCGAGTGCGCCAGGTTGCAGCCCCTATTCCGGCTCCTTCAGAACCTCTTGCTGAGGTTCTGGCTGCACTTTTCCCCGCACGTGTTCCTGTTTGCACACCCTGTCCGTGGCCCCACAAAGTCGCGAGACCTCCTCGTCAACCTCCTCCTGGCTCTAGCTAAAGTGTCCATCTACAAGACCAGGAGGAGGATGCTAGACGAGGGGGAGCTCTGTGACTGTGGGGCCTATTTCCGATCCTCCCTTGTGTCACGGATCCGGGCAGAGTTCCACTGGGCAGCATCCGCTGGCTCCCTCGACAGCTTTGAGGAGCAGTGGGCGCTGGCCGGGGTTCTCTGCTCGGTCTCCCCATCCGGTCTCCTTGTTTTAAACCTTTGACCCTCACTTGATCCCTGTTTTTTCCTTAGTTGTCCCCCGGATTTACTTGGCCCCTGGGTCTAGTGGTCCCTCCAGCTAGGCTGGGGGAGGGGCTTTTAGCAGTGGGCGGCCTTGCGCCCGCCCACCTCCTGGGGAATACCAATAAGAGCTGGACGCTGCGGGCGGTGGGCTCCTGCTGGAAGCAGGCTCTCTGGCTGTGCCCTCCTCCCCACAGGTGTTGCCTAGTGCCCCGCCCCTCAGCTGTCTCCCAGCTGGGAGGGAGAGGAGGGAAAGAGCTGAGCTCCTCCAGCAAGGTAAGCAGCCAAGCTCCTTCCCCCTCCCCACAGCGTGCCGCCCACTGGCACCAGACAAGAGTTTAAGGGGCTTGTGGTGGGGCCCGGGGCCCCCATCAGCTATTCAGCGGGGCTGCGGGGGCCCGCGATGAGCAGTTGCTTTGAGACCAGGAGCCTGGGAGCTGCCCTCCCGCTGTGCTCGCGGCTCCAGGCTCTGAGTCACAGACTGTCGCTGTGTTAAAACCCAGCTTTGCGCTGGTCTGCTGCTGTTGTTTTGGCCAGCAGCCAATGAGGGGGAACTCTGCTCCTGGGGGAGGGGCTGGTGACCCCCCCACGCCATGTTGTCTCTTCCAGAGGCACTTTCTTATCCGCAACAAGCTGCTTTTCTTTGCAGTTCTAAATGTTGCTCCAGCCTCAGCGTCTAGTAGTACCAGCAGCAGCAGCAGCAGCAGGTAAAAGTGTATGTAAAAGGGGGTCTTGTGGGTGATGGTGGCTGGGGGCACCTCTGTTTTATATGTGAAATTCCATGTACTCTGGCAAACACAACCAGGCATGGGGGGGGGGGGGGGAGAGGAGGGAAACTGAGGCTATCTCAGGGGAAACCTTGAATCCCATGCACATCCCTTGGGCTGGGATGTGCTCCTAAGGGCAGGCTGAACTAACTCCTCTGAGCAGGCACCTCTGTTTTATGTGGTTTATATGTGAAATTCCATGTACCAGGCGCTGGGGGGGGGACTGAGGCTATCAGGCGAAACCTTCCTAGCAGTGCAATCTCCGCCTTGGGGTTTGGATGGAAGTCTCCCAGGGGAAGGGCTAGTGATCATGTTGCGTGGCCAGGGATGGCTGAATCCCAGGGTTGAGTAATTCTATGGTGATGGTCATTGAATTGCTAATTGTCATTCACTTGCAGAACAATGGCTGGTTATGGTTGTTAAACATTCACCCAGCCATTTGGTTAAGTGCCTGCCTTGTTGTTTCTGGGGAGTGGCCTTCTGGGCTACTCCCAAATTTGCAGCATGTTTCATTAACACCATACAGCACAATCTCATAACTTTATACACTTTAATGATATACATATTTTGACAGAACAGTGGGTTTCAGCAAATCATAACTTTCCCCATGAGACCTTACATGGCATGCTTTATATGAAATATAAAAAATATATACAAATGATGAATATGGGTCTTACAGTGCACACCGTGCCACTCCCCTGAGGTACAGAGCAATGGCTCTCAAACTTTTGTACTGGTGACCCCTTTCACATAGCAAGCCTCTGAGTGCGACTCCCCCTTATAAATTAAAAACACTTTTTATATATTTAACACCATTATAAATGCTGGAGGCAAAGCGGGGTTTGGGGTGGAGGTTGACAGCTTGTGACCAGTCCCAAGTAATAACCTCGCAACCCCCTGAGTGGTCCTGACCTCCAGTCTGAGAACCCCTGGTACAGAGTGTTACACCTAGAAACTCCAAAGCTTGGCAGGGACTTTTAAAAAGAGACTGGACAAAACATGCAGTAAGGATCAGCCCTACATTGGCAGGGAGATGGACTGTGCCAGGATGATCACAGAGGGGGGAGGGATAGCTCAGTGGTTTGAGCATTGGCCTGCTAAACCCAGGGTTGTGAGTTTAATCCTTGAGGGGGCCATTTAGGGATCTGGGGCAAAAATTGGGGCTTGGTCTTGCTTTGAGCAGGGGGTTGGATTAGATGACCTCCTAAGGTCCCTTCTAACCCTGATATTCTATGATTCTATACCTTCTAAAAATGAAACCTACATCTATCTCTGAGTTGTGAAGAATATGTATTAAGGTTATAACAACCAACAAGAATGGACTTTTATGTAGAAACCCATGATTAAATCGAGTCTTCCTGACTAGTGATTTAAATCATGATTTAAATCAAATCCACCCTGCCCGCTGTGCTCTTGCCCCTGGCCTCTTCATTCCCTGGGGGGCCCACAAATATGTTTGGCACCGGGCCCACAAAAAGTTAATCCGGCCCTGGGTGGAGTAGAGGGTGTCGGGACTCCTGGGTTCTCTCCCTGGCTCTGGAGGGAGAGAAGGTCTGGCGGAGTAGAGGGTGTCAGGACTCCTGGGTTCTCTCCCTGGCTCTGGAGGGAGAGAAGGTCTGGCGGAGTAGAGGGTGTCGGGACTCCTGGGTTCTCTCCCTGGCTCTGGAGGGAGAGAAGGTCTGGCGGAGTAGAGGGTGTCGGGACTCCTGGGTTCTCTCCCTGGCTCTGGAGGGAGAGGAGGTCTGGCGGAGTAGAGGGTGTCGGGACTCCTGGGTTCTCTCCCTGGCTCTGGAGGGAGAGGAGGTCTGGCGGAGTAGAGGGTGTCGGGACTCCTGGGTTCTCTCCCTGGCTCTGGAGGGAGAGGAGGTCTGGCGGAGTAGAGGGTGTCGGGACTCCTGGGTTCTCTCCCTGGCTCTGGAGGGAGAGGAGGTCTGGCGGAGTAGAGGGTGTCGGGACTCCTGGGTTCTCTCTCTAGTTGTCCTGCTATAACTCATCCTGTGACCGGGACAAGTCACTGCTAGGGTTGCCAACTTTCTACTCGCACAAAACCGAACACCCTTGCCCCACCCATGCCCCGCCCCTTCTCGGAGGCCCCGCCCCCACTCACTCCATCCCCCCACCCTCTGTCGCTCACTCTCCCCACCCTCACTCACTTGCTCATTTTCACCGGGCTGGCTCGGGGCTGGGGTGCGGGAGGGGGTGAGGCCTCTGGGCGGGGGCCTCCGGGGTGGGGCCAGAAATGCGGAGTTCACAGTGCGGGAGGGGGCTCCAGACTGAGGGGTTGGCATGTAAGAGGAGGTGAGGGCTCCAGCTGGAGGTGCGGGCCCTGGGGTGGGGCCAGGGATGAGGGGCTTAGGGTACAAGAGGGGGCTCTGGGCTGGGGGGTGAAGCCAAGGAGTTCAGAGTATGGGAGGGGGCTCTGGGCTGAGGCAGGGGATTGGAGTGTGGGAGGAGGTACGGGCTCTGGGTTGAGGGTCGGGTTCTGGGGTGGGGCCAGAAATGAGGGGTTCAGGATGCGGGAGGGGGCTCCGGGCTGGGTCAGGGGGTCAGGGTGCCGGGGGGGATGAGGGCTCTGACTGTGGATGTGGGCTCTGATGTGAGGCTGGAGAGGAGGGATTTGGGGTGCAGGAAGGTGCTCCGGGCTGGGACTGAGGGTTTTGGAGGGTGGGAGGGGGCTCTGGGCTGAGGTAGCGGGTTGGGATGTGGAAGTCTCAGTGCAAGCTACTGAAAATCTGGCCTCAGCTGTGACTTCAATTCATGTGGAAACGTGTCTTTCCAGTCCCCGCTTCCCGAACGACCACTTGTACTGCCCACTCTTGGGTGAGAGCGAAGAACAGAGAACAAACCACAAACATCCTGAAGTTATTCACAGTATTTGCCCTGGGTATTTAAATGGTGCCCAGGCCATCACCTGTGTCCTTTGCAAAGTACTACTCAGCTGGCCATCCCTTTGGCTGTGAATTGTTGTTCCACCCAATCAGCACACAGCTGCGGCCATTGTGACATCCTCAGGGCCACACAGGTAATTATGGATGCAGCCCACAATGGTAAATAGGTTGAGAACCACTGCACTAGTCTGTGTCTACATAGCAGAACTGGGGGTGTGGGGGAGGTCTGAGCACCTCAATGAGTTTCATGCGTTTGCTGCATGTCTGGTATCATAGAATCTCAGGGTTGGAAGGGACCTCAGGAGGTCATCTAGTCCAACCCCCTGCTCAAAGCAGGACCAACCCCAACTAGATCATCCCAGCCAGGGCTTTGTCAAGCCTGACCTTAAAAACCTCTAAGGAAGGAGATTCCACCACCTCCCTAGGTAACCCATTCCAGTGCTTCACCACCCTACTAGTGAAAAAGTTTTTCCTAATATCCAACCTAAACCTCCCCCTCTGCAACTTGAGACCATTACTCCTTGTTCTGTCATCTTCTACCACTGAGAACAGTCTAGATCCATCCTCTTTGGAACCCCCTTTTAGGTAGTTGAAAGCAGCTATCAAATCCCCCCTCACTCTTCTCTTCTGCAGGCTAAACAATCCCAGTTCCCTCAGCCTCTCCTCATACGTCATGTGCTCCAGCCCCCTAAGTTTAGCAATCATCTCTCTCTGGTGTTTGCTTTCCTGGCCCAGGCTTGGAACGTCCCCATTTAACACCAGTAAGAGACCTGGTGAACCTGTGTTCTGAAAGGGCTTCGACCCTGTGCACCTGCAGGCATGTAACATTACTCATGTGAGTCAAACCCATCGTAGTCAATGGAGTTACTCACCTGCCCCTGCAAGCTCCTGGAGCTTTTAGCATTGGATAATTTGTCATTTGCCAAAATGATTTCCATCCTTTTGTAGGGAGTGTGAACAGTGAATGAGGAACACCCCTACTCCACTATGCGCCACTCCTGTGTTTCCACAATCTGGCTCGAAAGCCTTAATACTCAGATGGGGGATGGCAGAGAGGAACTTGACGCTCTTCCTCACCTGCTGTCAGGGTATGTGAGTGCAGTGTCTGGGGGTGGCGGTCGGCGCCTAGCATCCAGCCCCGGCACCCTTTTAATACAGAAGGTGCAAACATGCGGTGCTGGGTGAGATACTGATGTGACTGTGTGACACGGAGTGTACAGCGGGATCTTGTGGTCAGGCCCTGGTGACCCTCTGTGCATTCAGATCTGATTGCAGGTTTGGGGACTGTTTGAGAAGCACTGAATAAAAAGGGGGCACAAAGAGGGCAGAACATTTCCCTATAGTGCAGGAGTCTCTGGGGGAGATTCTCTGGCTCGTGCTGTTCCAGGGATCGGACTAGGTCTCTTCTGGCCTTAAAATGGCTAGTTGCTATTTTAATTATTATTAATTAGCTGCACTGTTCCCTCTAAGCTGTGCGCGTGTGCATATGCACATGCACAGATCCTAAACCCCGCGCACACGGCGAAACACCACGCGCACAAAAATTTACACAGAAGCACAACAATTTGCATAGAAGAAATTTTTTGTGCACACGACCTGTCAAAAATGAGAGAGAACATTGAGAGAGAACATTGATTAGCTGAGCCTGTAATTGTCAGGACCCAGAGCACATCACAAACAGGAATAACTTGTGGGGTCAGCTGGATTTATTACCATCTCTTGCACTCGCTCTGGTACAGTGGTATTGCACCAGCCTGCACTGAGATGGCCTCCCTCTTCCCCTCGTCTGGGTCCAGTGGAGCAGTGAGAGTGTACATGTTCCCAGACGTGACGCATTCTGTCTGAACTAGTTAGCAGCCATGGTGCTCTCGATCCAGGGCAACAGAGAACAGACTTTGGTGTAGACACCAGGTTGGTTCTTCTGGGCACAGCCGACCCCCCAGGACACAATGCCCTGCAGCTCCCCGTTGCAGACCAGTGGACCACCAGAGTCTCCCTGTGTGTAAGTTGAGGGGAAGAAGGAGATACCAGCAAATTAACAGGTGGTTAAAGTCACCACACCTCCCCAATCCCTTATACTGCAGGCATTCCCCAGGTCCTTCCCCCGGTTTGCTGGCAGGAGGGCTAGAGTCTCTAACAGCCTGACATGGCCATTAGCCCTCACCTGGCATGCATCCTTGCCTCCCTCCAGGTAGCCAGCACACAGCATGGTGCTGGTGATCATCCCAGGGTAGGAGCCCTCGCACTCCGCGTTGCTGAGGATGGGGATGTTGACGCACTGCAGGTTGTAGGGGCTGAACACTGAAAGGTAGAGGGGAATTGTTAGCACTAGGCATTCTCCTCCTTACCATGCTGCACCCTGGAGGGATAAAATCACTATCCTGAACACTAGCCAGGCAGGCAGAATACTTGAGTGTGACAGTGAGCATGAGTGCACCTGGGTTCTCTCCCTAGCTCTGGGAGGGGAGTGGGGGCTAGTGGGTTAGAGCAGGGTGGGCGTGGGAGTCAGGACTCCTGGGTTCTCTCCCTGGCTCTGGGAGGGGAGTAGGGGCTAGTGGGTTAGAGCAGGGTGGGCGTGGGAGTCAGGACTCCTGGGTTCTCTCCCTGGCTCTGGGAGGGGAGTAGGGGCTAGTGGGTTAGAGCAGGGTGGGCGTGGGAGTCAGGACTCCTGGGTTCTCTCCCTGGCTCTGGGAGGGGGCGTGGGGTCTAGTGGATTAGAGTTGGGGGGGCCAGGAACCAGGACTCCTGGGTCCTATCCTGGCTCTGAAAGAGGAACAGGGGTTAGTGGGTTAGAGCAGGGTGTGTGTGGGGCGGGTGAGTCAGGACTCCTGGGCTCTGTCCACAGCTCTGGAGGTTCCCCCTCTATAAAATGGGGTTGGGCTCTGTAGCGGGGTGGAACCCCGCTCCTACCCAGAGGGGCTGGAAAAGCCCTGGGAGAGGGCTGAGGCTCAGAGGCTGGGCTGATTCAAAGCAGCCACAGCTGGGGCCAGTTTAATCAGGGCCCCAGCTGGCCCTTATAAGAGGGCAGTGGGCCTGGAGCAGAGACACTCTCTCTCTGTCTTTAGAGGGAGAAGGGCTTGGCTTCAGGGACCTGAGCAGATACCTAGAGTGGAGCAGGGCTGGGGAAGGCCAGAGGAGCTGGGGAGCTCCGGGCTGAGAAAACCCCAGGCTGTGGCCTAGGGTTAGGCCCCACTAGGTACTGGGGTGGCGGAGGCAGCCCACAGGTAGGCTGAGGCAGCAGGTCCAAACCTCCTTTGCCTGTGATGAGTGGCTCATACTGCAGTCTGCCCCAGGGTGCGGGGGCTAGCTTGTGACTGGCAGTAGCCTATGACTGAGGCGAGGTGGGGATAGTGGGTTGGGGGTTCCCCTGGGGAGGGGAGACCCAGATCTAGGGGTACTGCCAGGGGGCAGCACCCCAGTTAAAAGGGCACCGGGTCCTGGGAGGGACACGAGGCCAGAGAGTGGACAGGCAGATCACTGGCCTGCAGAGGGCGCTCCAGGGCTGGACAAGCTAATTCCCAGGACAACCAGCAGGAGGCGCCGCAGGGGTGAGTCCAACCCGGTCACAGGCTCCCTGTGGAGTGGGGAAGGGGCACATATGAGGATGGGTATTGCCAACAATAACTAAACCATCGCCTTGTGTCCGGCCTTTGTTTTCTCAGGGATGTGAACAAGTGCCTTGTGCTAACTCCATGCGCCTGTCGCCATTTCAGGCACCAGTTCTCAGCCAGCCTCAGTGGACACTAACCTCTGGGCTGTGCCAGCTAGCCAGATCCGGGCAGTGTCCTCACAGGGCGGAGGGTGCACAGAGATGGGCTCAGAGCTCATCACTAGGGTTGTGGAAGGGGGCTCCAGTGAGGTTTTGCAGGCCAGGTCGAGGTGCCCCACTTGTATAAAATCCCTGTTTGCTGTCCCTCCCCCCAACCCTGCCTCTCTGTGTCTCTGCTTGGACTAGGAGTTCTCTGGGCAGGGACGTCCACAAATGCCTGGCACATTGTGGGCCGTGTCATCAGCAGATGATGGTGCCTAGCAGCCTGGGAGCTCCTGAGACAGAGAGAGGGCTAAACTCACCACCATCACTGAGGATGTTGCCCCATCCTGATACCACACAGGAAGTGCCGGCGGCTGGGCAGGCGGTCGGCAGGGGGACGGGCTGGACATAGGCATCAGGCTGAATGGGGTGGGCCAGCTTGATGAGCATGATGTCGTGGTCCAGTGTCTGGTAGTCATAGCTGGGGTGCCACACGATGGTCTCGATGCGCATCAGGTGCTCGGTGTGTTCAAAGACCTGGATGTTGTGGTCTCCCAGGATCACCTGCATGGAGTTGGGACTGGGAAACGAACGGTGGCTCAGAGCCCCTCTGGACAGGCCCCATCAGCCCCTCTAATCTCAGCCTGCTCCCACCCCCTGGTGCTGCAATAAAGACGCAGTGACACACACACGGACGCTGAGTTCTTCACTTACTAGTACCAGCAGTGGGCAGCTGACACCACCCACTGGTCCGTGATGAGGGATCCGCCACAGAAATGGTACCCGACGTTAAGGGAGACCTGCCAGGGCTGTGAATGGGGGCTGCACTCGTATCCCCCGACAATCCTGTCTACTCCTTGTGGTGCAGCAGCTATGGGGAGAAAGAGTTCACTGGATTACATGGGTGACATCTGTAATGAAGCGGCAATACATGCACCGGGGCGGGGAAAGCTCTGGACTCTTGTTCCTTTCCCCCCTTTGGGTCTGAAGAGCTGGTGGTGGGGCCTGGCACTGACCAGGGTGGATGCTCTTAGTGTGTCGAATCCTTCAGGTGTCGATTTTGTAAGTGGAGGACTTTAGAGAACCTAAAACCAGGAGTGTTGCTTTAATGGGACCACGAGCCCACTCCTACAGTGGGATCCACACAGATGTTCTCTCAGTGGGACTCCAGTGGGCTAGGGCTCTCCGTAGGGGTCAGACTGTGGGATCGGGGGCTGCTGCTGTCTCTCCTTGGGGTTTTTACATTTTCTTGCTGTGTTGGAAACACACCACAAGAGCCTTGACTCGTGGATGAAAGCCAGGAAATGAAACTGCTGAGCCTTGTTCCACTTGCCTGAGCCGAGCAAAATGCAGAAGGTGAATAAATCCCATACACCAGTCTCTGCCTTGATCAGTGACATGGGAGCATTTTACACATTGAAAATGACCCTCCAATATCATTTGGAGAGATAAAGGGCCTTGTTTACAATCTGCAGGGGGAGGGAATGTGTCTGTTGTCAGGAACATTAAACTCTTGTGAGCACTAGTAAGGTGGTGCAGACTGAGCACGTGCGAGTCTAGATGCTCATTTGGCTTGTGGGATTCATTGTTTAGGCCCCGATCCTGCAAACACTTGTGCATACATATGACCTTACTCGGGTGAGTCAGCCCCTTGGGTTTGAGCATTCTACGTTGCTGGATTAGGGGCCTTATTTTGGAAATAGTCATTTTAAATACCACTGTTAGATAGACGGGGCTCTCTCCTGTGTGGCAATGGGCCATTGCTCTGTTCCCATTTATCTGCATGGATTGTTAAATTGCATAGGCAGTTGCTTGACTACACTTCGGTTTGTTCTGAGGTAGATTCAAGTGACCAAATAACCAGTATCAGTGAGATTTATTGCTGAAAGCCAATAATAAGATAGTACGGGGAAAAGGTTCTATACGATACCAGTCTCCAGGAAGCCGTCTCATTCAGCGTTGTTACGTTCACCTAACACGGAAGGGGTGCTCACAAAGCCCCTAAAGCCATCTTTTTATACCCTGCCTGTGTACAAGTACAGGGTACAGGTACAAGGTATTGTGTGTATCATCTGAAGCTAGATTTAACTAATCAGCTTTCTACCTTGTTTTCCAGGTACCATGTCCTACCCTTATCTCTTTGTTCTGAAGACTTGCATTCCAGGGACCAAAGGGCATGAAGGCACCTCCTGGGTCTGAGCGAGGGGAGAACGATCATGTCTTGTCCTTTTCCTTAGGGACATTCCAGTATAAGCCTGTAAGAGCAACTCCCTATCTGGTGCTATGGTAAAGCTGTCAACTGTCCTGGGCTTGACAGCTTCCCTATTTGCTTAAGCCAAAACTTTCTTTAGTAAATAGCATAAGTGAGCAGCGTTCTATAACAAGCATAGGCCACTCTAGGCTATGCAACTACTGTTATATTACTCTTATGTGCTTAATATTTACTGGTATATACCTATTGATAATGTGAGATATATAAACACTAGCCCAGCATATATATTAGTCAACCCATGTCTCCACTCCTGCTGGGCAAAGGCAGGACACAGCAGAGGACCTGGCCCTTCATCCATCCCTAATGCAGGGTATGGACACAGTGATGCCCAGGCAAACCTAAAGGTTTCAGCTGCTCAATTACTATTGCTCTGCTCCTGCAGAAATTACACTTTGTTTCATTCTAACCCTTAGCTGAAGCCTGTTTAATTTCACTCTGATATTGCAGCTATGTTCTAGTCCCTTGTCACTACCGAGCTCCACAAGCGAGCCTGGCTGCATACAACATAATTACCTGCCACCGCAAGCAACGCCAGCACGAGCCACATTGTCATACTTCTCTCCAGGCTGTTGGACAGGACAGAACAAGCCCAGCCCTCAGGTATTTATAGGGGAGCTGTTATGGAAAGTTTATTACTAATCTGCTTGCTGGGGGTTTCTCCAGGTGGGCAGCAGATGCGGCTTTCACATGAGCCACTGACAGGGCAATGAATCATGTGCTAAAGTGTGACTGACTTGTTTATTTTTGATTCTTAGCCAGATTTATTTTTCTAATACTAGACACCTCAATATGCACCATAGTAGCGGTCCAATGGCAAGTGTCTGGACTTCTGGATACCTTTCCTAACTGTTGGCCTTAGTAAAAACTCAGCTTGCTACAGGGAGTGGGATGGGAGCTCAATAGAGATGCTCTTCCCTTGCAGTCAATGCCCAAGTGCAGTGTTGGGGTTGTCATGCTACAGTCAGTGAGTTGGGGTCTATTGGGGGTGCTCTCCCCACTCAGTCAGTGCTGGCTACAGTACCCTGTCATGGCACTAGGGGGTGTTGTATTGTGCAGAGCAAGGTGGGGATGTGAATGGGGGCTCTCTCCCCTCAGTCAGTGCGGGCCCCAATACTCCAGTGTGGCAATAGGGGCACTGTGCTGCTGGAGGTACCATTTTCGGGCTGGGACATGTTACCCTGGCCATTGATTCTGTGGTTGCTGAAGACCCCATGCCATTGGCTGTGAGAGATCACTGTTAAGCCCCCTGTCCTGGCAAATCCCAGTAAACTTTGAGAGGGGAATGCAGTGTGTACCTGGAGGAAGTTGTGAGAACGGCAGTTGCCTCATGGCTCCCTTCCTATAGGAGGTCTTGCCAAGGTCATGCCTGCACTGGGCCCCTGGGGACCTTGGCTCTTCTCCAGTACAGACAGGGCTATGGAGCAGGGGAATCTCCTTACTGGTGACTGCGTAGACTGTGAGCTCTGGGCCAGGGTCTGTCTCTTGTGTGTACAGCAAGGGGTGTGATGGAGCCCCGACCTGAGGCTGGGAAAGTCAGCAATGCCCATGGTACAATAACCTGAGCTGCCTGTTCTCTCCTGCTGCCATGGGCAGCGCTGTCCCAGCAGTGACTTACAGTCCAGCTTTCCTAGCGTTTACCTGGTGGTGCTATTGACGATGAGGGGCAGGCCATCAGTCTGTGCCCCTCCTCCTCAAGGGCTAGGAGACAGGAGCTGGACTGCAGGGAGAGCAGGATGTGCTGGCAAGGGGCCACTTGTCCCTGGTGAGTGTGGAGCGACAGACCTCCCTAGTCCCCCTCCCCAGCACTGTCTCTGCGTCTGACCCCGTGTGTGTGTGGAGGTATGGAAGAGGGGATATGGGTGGGATGGAGGAGCTGCGTGTGTGTGAAGGGGGGCTTGGGTTGGAGGCGTGTGTGTCTAGGAAGAGAGGTGGTCATGATGTCTGAGGAGAGGGATGGGAAGATTGGTGGGGAGGAGGAGGGGGGATAGGTAGGTTGGTGGGAAGGGATGGGGAGATGAGGAGGGGGATAGGTAGATTTGTGCTAAGGGATGGGGCAATGAGGAGGAGGGATAGGTAGGTTGGTGGGAAGGGATGGGGAGATGAGGAGGGGGATAGGTAGATTGGTGGGATGGGGGGGATGAGGAGTGGGATAGGTAGATTTGTGCTAAGGGATGGGGCAATGAGGAGGAGGGATAGGTAGATTGGTGGGAAGGGATGGGGAGATGAGGAGGGGGATAGGTAGATTGGTGGGATGGGGGGGATGAGGAGTGGGATAGGTAGATTTGTGCTAAGGGATGGGGCAATGAGGAGGAGGGATAGGTAGATTGGTGGGAAGGGATGGGAGTTGGGGGATAGATATGTTTGGAAGGGATGGGGGTGGAGGGATGAGGAAGCGAGATAGGTAGGTTGGTGGGAAAGGATGGGGGGATTGGAGGTGATGAGGGGATAGGTAGATGGGTAGGAAGAGATGGGGAGTGGGGATAGATAGGTTGGTGTGAAGGGATGCGGGGATTGGGAGATGTGGGGAGGGGGGATAGGTGAGGAGGGATGGAGATGAGGAGGGGGCATAGGTAGAAGGGTGGGAAAGGGTGGGGGGTTGGGAGATGAGGGCGGATAGGTAGGTTGTTGGGAAGGGATGGGTGAATTGGAGGTGATGAGGGAGATAGGTAGACTGGTGAGAAGGGATGTGGGGGGTTGGGAATATGGGGGGATAGGTAGGTTGGTTAGAAGGGATTGGGAGATGAGGGGCGGGGATAGGTGTTATGCTTATAAGAAGCACACTGGATCTTTTTCAGGGGAAAAGGCAATACGTCACATTTATTGGAGATACAACAATTAGCATATGCTTTCAATCACACTCACTCACTCCCACCAGTCGATGTTGTAGCTACCAGTTCAGAGTCTGGATCAATCTAGTGGCCAGCTAGGTTGATCACAGGTTCCGTTGGTCGCAACACGATGCTCCAGGGAAGTCTTGGCAGGATGAACCCAAAGTTTCATGGCAAGGCATCCTGTTTATATAGTGATTTTCCTTCATTGGGACTAATGAGTTTTGCACCGTCATGCTGTAATCAATTGTAGTTTGATGAGTGCTTGTTTTCTTAAATTGTCCTTCTCATTCTTTATTTTGTTTTTTCATCAAGTCTCTCAGGAAGTTACCCCATACTGGTTTTGATCACAGCTATCTTGTCCCCATTGATAGGTGCCTGTCTCATCTTTAGAGTCGTCAATCTGCCCTCCTCTGACATTTCAATAGGGGCATGTTGCAGCCTCCTGGCGCCTTTACCTCTGTCCTCAGTTCCTCCCTAGTACATCTGGTTCAGCGATGGCCTTCACACTTATCTCTTAAGCTTAAAACACACATTCCTTATTCACACATAAAAAAGAATTGATTTACACAGAGCATTTTGAACAGGAAAGTTGCAATGCAAAAGAAAACAATCATGGCATTCGTTTACTTATTTTAAAATGCTAAACCTACAACAAAGTGGTGACCCTAAAGGTCTGTCACTGTCTTGAAAGCAGTCCAGAAACAAAGACATTCTGGCTGATGGATCTCTACCAATGGCACATTAGGCCATTCCTTTCTGCTATTCAAAAAGAGTGGCTGGCAGGATATGGTCAAATCATACATCAATACATTTAATACACGCTACATTATTATCTCATTATTCTTTATCCTTCATTCTAAATCATACAAAATACAAACACAAAATCCTACTACTACATGTCCCCCTTTTGAACAATTCTTGAGTGGGTCATATTTTATACAATTATTTCACACCAATATACTGAGGAACAATTTGAGCTTGTAGTTGTAATTTAACAAACATTATTTTTGTCCAACAGCACATACAACACATTCATGGTAAGCAAACACAGGACAATATTAACACAACTAGTAATGGGTGAAATATAATAGACAGTATGCCCTTAGAGGTCAGGGACCAGCCTGTAAAAATGTTGTGCCAGTGATAGGCTGTCAGTTCTTTTTCAGACCTAGCAATTTTTAGCATGTCTCCATTTGCATGTAATATTTGAATGAGACACTTCCCTACATTTCTCTGTGTCTGTTGTAAAAACGGAGTTACCTTTGTTTCTGACAACAAGTCAGAAGTTGATGACTAACAACAAGTTAGATCGTACCAATCCAGGCCAAGGGTAACAGAGAAATTCACCGGTGAGTAACGGTTCTAGTGCTCTGTGCTAGTACATGTGATTGCTGGTATATAATACACGGGCATTACATCTACATTCATCCACTGGGGGTTGGCTAATACTTGCATCCTCCCAAAATACTGTTTCCCAGGTTGTAACACATACACATTGTCCATTGTACAAAACACCCCTAACATTTTCTAGTTCGTCCCATACACATGTTCCCAATGTTCTGTCCTTGCTGCATGGTTCTGTGGTGATAGGTAAGGACAAGCACACCTATTTCTGAGGGCTCCACTCCGATCACCCTCAGGTGTCCAATAATTTCTCCTCTTTCCCAGCCCACTAACCCATAACCCGGGGTAGCCAAAAGGATCACATGGTCAATTTTGGGAATGGGCTCACTTTCCATATTTCTGTCTCCACAGACTGTCGGTGAGCAATTTTAACAATAATTTCACTAATAACAAATCAGGCTTAAACATGCTGGAAAGATATTGCATTCATTTATATTTGTTGGTGTGAAACAAGGACCTCTTCCATTGTTTTAAAAGATGCGTTAATACCTGAACATTCCCAGATATTACCCAAAACATTTTGTGTTCAAGTGATGCTAAACTAAGAATCTGCGTCTCAGTACATCCTATGGCCAAGGCAGTTTTATTCCCTAATTCTACTTGTTTATACAGCAGCAAAGAGGTGGTGTTCAGCCTGAGCCACCGCCACATATTCCATGTTGCTTTTAGGTTTCCCAGACCTATTTGTATCAAATCCACGGTATTATCTGCCTGCTTGTGAATGAGACTATCTTGCAGTTGTGACAAGAAACTTAACTTATTTTTAATTACCTCCAGGTCTACAGTGTTCATAATTCCTGCTCCAAATCCAACTCCTCCTAATGTGGTGTCTGCTACATCTCATTTTGCTCAGCCATTGAAGTGTTGATGTGTTTTTATTCAGGCCGTTTTAATAGGAAGGGAGTAGGGTGAACATTTGTATTCCAATTTAGACACATTTAACTAGGGTGTCCAGATGTCCTGATTTTATAGGAACAGTCCTGATTTTGGGGTCTTTTTCTTGTATAGGCTCTTATTACCCCCTACCCCCATCCTGATTTTTCACACTTGCTGTCTGGTCATCCTACATTTAACTGAATCCAATCCATACCAATTTTAATTTTTACTAATAGTGGATTTAACAAGACTTTTACTGGATCACTTTGAGTCACAAACAATTGTGGTTTCTTTATCTTAATTGGGGTACTTCGTTCGAATGCATAGTCTCTGGTCTAGGTTCTGGTGCATGTATCCAGGGATCATAGGTTCAATTCACTATGGGGTATTGGACAGTATCCCACAATAACTGTTAGCATTGTCCCTGTCTTAACAATCTCATCCCACTGATATGGTAATTGTGGGTAGCTGGAACTCCAGATGGTATCCCCATAGGGACCCACTATTCTAATCCCTATTTCCCAGTGGTTTGGCATTCCCGTGGTGTTTATAAGGTGAACTTTAAGTCCCACTTCCCTTTCCCAGGCATAGATATTCGTATTTCCTACAGGTTTTAAGAGTTGGCTAGTATTTTTATCATACCATTCCATGAGGATTACTGGGTAGGAATCCATGATTGGTAGGCAGGGAGTGAATTATTCCTTAACTATTGGGTTATGAGGAGTGCTGCATCTTCTCCCATGATCGCTCTAATGATCTGGGCACTGAAAGTTCCCAGAAGCAGGTAAAGTCAGACCTTACACGGGAGTCTCAATCTCTGTGGATTAAAATGGTGGTGGTTAAGCAGCGCCTCGTGCTCAGGTTCCGATGTCCTTTTAAGCAAAGAATCCAAACATCATTATTTATGTAAACAGTTTAGTTTGTGAAACGTGCCCACTTCAGTTCTCCATTTTTTTTCAATGCAGTGTACCAGGCGGTCCACCATGGAGCACGGGCCTATCCACTTTGATTCCAGTGAGTGGTCCCTTTTTCCCATTTTAAGGTACGTGACTTGGTCCCCTGTTTCCCACAGGGCTGCCTTTGTGAGTCTTTGTTTCTGAATGTTGTTGTTCATGTGTTTGATGCCCTGATTAACCCTATACTGGAGGGTGGTTTTATCTTCTGTAACTGTTTGAGCCATTGAAAATAATCATGCTGGGTTATATTAGAGCTCTCTTTTTGACCTTGTACCAGGTAACTAAGATCAATTATTAGGTGCATTGGATGTCCAGACAGAATTTGGAAGGGTTGAATTTTTATCCTTAGTCTATTACTGCTGCGGATGGCAGCCAAAATCAGAGGCAGTTTATCCAGCCAGTCTTTCCCTGTGTGATTTACTACCTTCAGGAGTGCTTCCTTAATAGTTTCAGAGTAGCAGCCTTGTTAGTCTGTATCCACAAAAAGAACAAGGAGTACTTGTGGCACCTTAGACTCTAAGGTGCCACAAGTACTCCTCGTTTTTTTCCCTTAATAGTGCGGTTCATGCTCTCTGCTTGGCCTGAGGACTGAGGCCGGTATGGCATATAGAGCTTTTGTTTTATTCCTAAGCGTTGTATCATTGTTGTAAAAAATTCTCCTACAAAGGCTCCCCCATTGTCAGACTCTATTATTTCAGGGGTGCCATATCTACATACTACTGCGTTAAAAAACTTTTTGGCCACTACCCTGGTGCTATTCTCTTTAGTAGGAAATGCCTGTATCCATCCTGAAAATAAATCAATGTTCACCAATAAATACTGGAATCCTTCCTTACTCCTTGACAATTTATCAATAAAATCAATTTGAACCCTGTGCCATGGCCCAAGCTTTCGTTGGTGCTTCATGGGTTGCCAGTGTGGAGGACGAGCCTTGTCCCGAGCGCACCGCGCACAGTTTCGTACCCATGTTTTAACATCCTCCTCCCTACACTCCTATTCTGCTACTTGCTTCTTAATGCATCCGATGAAGTGGGTATTAACCCACGAAAGCTTATGCTGAAATAAATTTGTTAGTCTCTAAGGTGCTACAAGTTTTTCTTTCTTATTTTCGTTTTGCTGACACAGACTAACACGGCTACTACACTGAAACCTTGCTTCTTAAAGTCCCTTCCACTCCTTCATGTATAAACTGATGGGCTACGTTAAGTAACTCCTGTCTTTCTATTTTTCCTAGAACTTGGTTAGGGCGGTTTGTAGTGCCATCTGTTGGCTCAGATGTGTCAGCACACGTTCCTTTTCTGACCTCAGGTTACAACTGCTATGTCATCAGGGCCGGCTTTAACTTTTTGCCGCCCCAAGCAAAAAACAAAAAAAACCCCAAAAACCCCGAGAGCCGCCCCGCCGAAACAACCCCCCACCCCAGCACCACCCCGCCGAAGTAAAAAAAAACCAAAACCCCCCGAGCGCCGCCCCAAGATTGGCCGCCCCTTAGAAGGTGCCGCCCCAAGCACGTGCTTGGTTGGCTGGTGCCTGGAGCTGGCCCTGTATATCATGGTGTCGGGCTATTGTATTTACCCAGTTATTCCAGGTGGCCTCCATACCCGTTTCTTTACTGTGTGCCTTTACATGTTGCACCTTTAACTGTTTAGGGTTCTTTGTTACCCACTGGTAAATCTATTTCCATTCTTCTGAAATATGCAATATCCTTTCCTCTTCTGCTTTCCACCTGTTCCTATACCAATCATGTATCCAAAACTGTATCCCCTTCACACAAACATTACTGTCAGCATAAATATACACAGGCCGTGGGGAATTTTCATATTGCCTTAAAACCTGATAAATTGCATGGAGCTCGGCATGCTGAGTCGATTCATGGTCCAAATGTCCCTGAATGACTTCCTCTTCTAAGTTAATGGCAGCGTATTTTACACATCTTTTCCCTGTTACTATCATTGCACTCCTGTCCGTAAACCAGACTTGCTTTTTTTGACCCACGGTATCTAATTCTTCCAGTGGGGGTGCCTCTACCAAGGCAATTCTTTGCTCCAGAGTGACCTCTGGACATTCATGTCGGTTTCCTTTTTCAATCAGGGCATGTGTTAGCATGTCCGGCTTGGACACGGTTTCTGTCGTCACCCCTCTGTTAACTAAAATAAGCGTCCATTGAGCCATTCGCGCGTTTGAGACTTTCCCTCCCATCAATCTCCCTGAGAAAATGTACTTGAGAGGAGTGTGGGTGCTTTGGATAGCAATAAGAGCTGTTCCTGTGAGTGGCTCAAAAGATTGTACTGCCCAGATGACTGCTAGACACACATTCACAGGGATCAACATTTATTTCTGCTCCTTGTAATTTCCTGGATTCATATGCTACTGGCACTAGCTTCTCCTCTTAATTATTTTGTAATAGTGTGGCAGCCAAGGCCATGTTATTGGCCTCCAAATGAATAACAAAAGGCTGAGATTCATCAGGGAAACGCAGGGCTGGGGCTGTGAGAGCTTCTGTTTAACAGGGTTAAAGCAGAGTCCTGCCCCTTTCCCCCTTCCCATTCTATCTTTTTCTTTAGCAGTTTCCACAATGGGTGAGTTATTTCAGCATATTTATAAATGTGTGGTCTAAGAAAATTGAATCCTCCTAGCATTACTTTTAAAGAGTGGGTGTTGATAGAGGCTGGAATTTCTACCAGTGCCCTTACCTTCCTCTGATCTATCTACCTGTCTCCCTTCTTGTCCAACGACTATGCCCAGGTATGTAACCTGAAGTAGCACCAACTGAGCTTTGTCTAAGGCTATTTTGAACCCCGTTTCCTGAATTAGTGCCAAAGCTTTTTCCATTAGTGTTTGAGTTTGTGCCTCAGTTCCCCCTTTTTATACAGCAGACCAGGTTTGTAATGTTTTTTTTCTGCTGTGTTAAGCTTTAAGTTTATTCACAGGTAATAGCTGAGAAGCATCATTACCATATGACCTTGAAGTTTTTTCCCCAAAACCATACACACTATACATTGTTACAGGGGTACTTATTAACATTAAGTTTATCCCAGTGTTTAATATTAACATCAAATCTATTAAAAGTATCTTGTTATACCATGTTTTTTATTTAGACAATTTGTTTTTGAGGCCAGTGTGTTCAATGTTCTCTTGACATTTTTTGCATAGGCTTTTAAATTTAATTATATCCTTGGGGTTTTGGTGAATTAAGAGGTAGTGGTGTCATGTATATAAGCAGATTCCTTTTGTACCTGTCTTCAGATTTTAGCACTTCATACACACACAAAAAAGTATATTTTTTTCTACTTAGGGTTAACCTGTCCCTCTCTTATTCTTTGGTTTGACTCCTTTGTGCTGCCATTTATGGTCAGTTCTTTTCTTCCTCTATCAGTTAGGTAATTTGCATTAACACAGAGGCTTTCTGACTTGCTTGTCTATCAAAAGCCATCAGTAGCTCAGAGACTCTGTTTTAAAAGGGACACAGTCAATTTCCACCAGAGTTTTGATTTCTTTCCACTTTTAACTTCTGCTTTCAAAACACCCAGAGATTTGAAAAAGAAAACACAACCTATTGTGGCTCCCTTTGAATCCCTAATAGGATTTTAATTAAGTAGTATGGTATGTTTTCACATTTCTTTTACCCCTTCTACAATATACACTGCACATGTTCCGGGGAAAATGCACATTGCTTCCATAGTTTAACTTCTATAACATTAGCCATATCAATTTTTACATAAGAAGTAACTTTATTTTGTGCTCACAGAGTTTTTATGTATCCGTATCAAAGTGACAGTTTGATTAGAGCCACCTTAAGGCTCCGTGTGGGGCACTGTCTTTTTTTTTAAATGTCTTATTCTTTTACTACAGCTCTTATCTGCTATTTTGCTACCAAAAACAAATCCGGAATCTCTTCCCATTCTCCTAGTTTTGACTGCCCTACTGCAGCCACGGCTTTGGTCTTTAAAAAGATATTGGACTTATAAAGCATTAGGGTACCTTAAGGGTTAAATGCTAAATACCAAAGCCAAACAACACTAGTTACCTGTGTCTGGCAAAAAGTGTTTCTCAGTTTTGCAACTTTGAATGAAAGATTCAAATGGATTTTAGTGGTGGTGTTTAAAAACAAAACCAAACCAATTAATCTTAAACCTACAAAACAAGAGTTTTACAAAGCAGGAGTGTTGGTTTAGGTCCTAAACACTCCACGTATTTACACACTATATTTATATACACATTATTTTTTTCTTAACGTCCCTTACGCTGCTTTAATTTTTACACAGCTGTACATAGATTACATTTGTATACATTTGGGGGCAGGTAAGTTCCAATAGAAACCCCTTATGTTCTTTTAGCGAATTTGACTAAATTGTTCATAGTCAAATTATTTAAATCAGATTGTCTCTTTGCCTGGCTTATTTACAGACATTCATTTGGAAAAGGGCCCATTTTCCCTTCAGAATGGCTGCAAAGAAACCAAGAATTCTCTTTCTATAACACTTTTCCTTTTTAACATTTTGCTGCTTAATTCCCTCCAGCCTCTACAGAGTTAACTTCTCACTCTCTTTCCTTAAATCACTTGCTTATCTCCCAAAATGACACCTTCATCAACCAAGGCTATGGCTACACTGGCACTTTACAGCGCTGCAACTTTCTCGCTCAGGGGTGTCTCGCTGAACTGTCCCTTCCCATGGGCACAGGCTTTGTCCCACTAACAATGTTCCCTCTAATTTTTGACAGGCCATGAAAAAATTTCTTCTGTGCAAATTTTTGACAGGCCGTGTGCGCAAAACATTTCTTCTGTGCAAATTGTTGTGCTTCTGTGCACATTTTTGTGCACGTGGTGTTTCGCCGTGTGCGCGAGGTTTAGGATCTGTGTGCGCGCGCACACGTGCACAGCTTAGAGGGAACAGTGCCCACTGACCCAGGCATCGGCAACCTTCGGCACATGGCTCTCCAGGGTAAGCCCCCTGGTGGGCCAGGCCAGTTTGTTTACTTGCCAATTCAGCCGATCACGGCTCCCACTGAACGTGGTTCGCTGTCCCCGGCCAAAGGGGGCTGCGGGAAGCGGCGACCAGCACATCCCCTGACCCGCGTTAATGTGTTAATCTGTATTAGCAAAAACAACAAGGAGTACTTGTGGCACCTTAGAGACTAACAAATTTATTAGGGCATAAGCTTTCATGGGCTAAAAACCACTTCATCAGATGCATGGAGTGGAAAATACAGAGGCAGGTATAAATACACAGCACATGAAAAGATGGGAGTTGCCTTACCAAGTGGGGAGTCAGTGCTAACGAGCCAATTCAATTAAGGTGGAAGTGGGCTATTCTCTGACTTATTTCAAAAATGCTAAACCTACAACAAAGTGGTGACCCTAAAGGTGTGTCACTGCCTTGAAAATCAGCTTCAGACACAAGATTCTGGCTAATGCATCTTTACCAATGGCACACTAAGCCATTCCTTTCTGCTTTCAGAAAGGGTGGCTGGCAGGATATGGTCAAATCATACATTAATACATCTAATGCAGGGGTCGGCAACCTTTCAGAAGAGGTGCAATGCATGGGGTGTACATGGGGTGTCCTCCATGGTGCCGCTGATCTGTATGATCCTGAGCAGAGAGGTCCTGTCCCAGCCTGGAGCAGGGCGCACACGGTCCCCAGCCACTCTCACAGCATGACTGAGTAGCCATGGTCTGTGTCCCCCTCTGGGATGCTGTGCACTGACGTTCCCCCTCTGTGGTGGCTCTGCTCCCGGGTGGAGAAGATCCGTCTCGAGCTCTGGCTCTGGCTCTGGCCCCGGCCCTTCCAGCACAGCTTGGAGAGCTCCCTGCGGAATTTGACGCCAGCGAAGGCATAGACCAGGGGGTTAAGGCAGCAATGCAGCAGGCCCAGCCCCTCGGTCACCAGCAGCCCGAAGTCCAACACCCGCTCCAGGGCGCAGTGGCGGCCAACGTAGCCCAGGCGCTGCAGACTGTCCAGCAGCAGGAAGACGTGGAAGGGGGCCCAGCAAAGCACGAAGAGTGCCAGCAGTAGCAGCACCAGCCGCAGCGAGCGGTGCCTGGCCAGCAGCTGTGCCCGATGCAGTGTGCAGAAAATGCGGCCGTAGCAGAAGAGCATCACCAGCAGTGGCAACAGGAAGCCTAGGGCGAAGGAGGTGAGGTGCAGCCCCACCCGCCAGGCCTGGGCCTCATGGGCTTTGAAGCCCCGGTAGCAGATGGAGGCATGGCCCTGGGGCTGGAAGGGCACGGTGCGGAAGTGCAGCTCTGGGACAGAGAGGGCCAGGCAGACGGCCCAGAGGAGGGCGCAGGCCAGGTGCAGGTGCAGGGTTCGCAGGTGCCGGTACAGCTGCACGGCGTGCACGATGGCCAGATACCGGTCGATGCTGATGCCAGCCAGGAGCAGGATGCTGCTGTAGCTGTTCACGGCCGACAGCGCCCCCACCAGTTTGCAGAGCACCTCCCCAAACACCCAGCCATGGGCAAACTGCGTAGCCCAGAAGGGCAGCCCCAGCACCAGCAATATGTCAGCCAGCGCCAGCTGGAAGAGATACCGGTCGGCCAGGTGCCAGGGGCATCGTCGCCGCCCCAGCACCACCAGCACCAGCCCATTTCCTGCCAGCCCCACCACAAAGACCAGGGCGAAGACGGGGGGGACGAAGTACTGTCCAAACTCGCTGACCGCATCCGGCCTGCAGGGGGCAGTGTCCTCGCTGATGTCTGGGTAGCTGGTGTAGTCCTGGGAGGGAGAGACAGAGAGGAGGCTTAGAGGGGATGCCCGAGAGAGACTCTAGTTTACCTGCCATCCGTAGCCTTTGTGACCGTGCCAGGCAGGGGCACCTGTGCTGACATCAGCGTAACCCAGAAGGGGGAAGTAGAGGTGTCGGGGACTCGACCCCAGACACGGCACGCGGGCCGTTGTCTGACCGCAAAGAGTCAGGCAACACCAGCAAAAGTCCGATAAGCTCTTTTATTGAAGGGTGCACACAACAGTAGAAGAGCAGCCCGTCTCCGAAGAGAACCAACTACTCATGCTAACAAAGAGTAGGTTTTTTATAGCTAGTTCCGTTGCGTCATAGAATTCGTTTAAGCAACGCGCACCCCCTTTGGCTACTTAGAAATTTCTACTATACATGTATATCAATCTAAGCAACTGTCACGGAGTGTGGGGGAGTCAGCGCCTGCACCCCTCTTCCTGGGAGTCACTGGGAGTCTGTCAGCCAGTAGAACAGAAGGTTTATTAGAGATGCCAGGAACACAGTCCAACCAGAGCTTGTCAGTACAACCAGGACCCCTCAGTCGGGTCCTTCCGGGGGGCAGGGAGCTTAGACCCCACCCTGGGGCTCCCTGCATTTCACCCCACAGCTCCAAACAGGGGGGCAGGGAGGCCAGACTCTGTCTGCCCTTTCCTCCCTCTTCCTTAGCCAGCTCCAAACTGAAACTCTCCAGCCCCGCCTCCCCCTTTGTCTCCTTCCCGGGCCAGGAGGTCACCTGATCCCTTTGTTCGAACACCTTGAGCTCGCACCTTTGCAGAGAAGGGGCCCAGGCAATCAGTTGCCGAGAGACAGAGTGTCGGCCATTCTCTGTGTCCAGGCCCCTGCCCTAGGGCTCTGTAACAATCATGCACCCTTGTCCCACCACCTAGATACTCAAGCACCGCATAGGGGAAACCGAGGCACCCACACAGTACTCCGGGAAAGCATTAACAACAGTCCTAGTTCGTCACAGCAATACCTAATTTATATCTGTTTGAAGCAATACATGCTGTCTCAGTACTTTCTTATCAGTAGGTAAGCTTGCACCAGAGACCAGCAGGAGACAAGAGAGATAAACGAACTAACAAGGAACAGAACAGGGAGTATAAACACTAAGAGTTTCTACAGATTAGTACACCTGGTACAAGAATGCTTAGAATGCCGCTCTCTCTCGGGGTCGGCAAGAGTGCATACCCTTCTGTAGTTCTGCTCAAAGACTACCCAGAATCCCTTGGCCTGACTGTGGTTTGGTTGGCATATCTGCTCTGGGTAATTTTTGGGCCCAACAGAGGGGAATGACAGACACACCGGTGACATCGCCTGCCAAACCTTGTTGAGCCATGTGGGGTGGGGCTCTCTGTGGACAGCTTTTATTTTCTCCCACGTGCTCACCGTGGGAGGAGGATGCTGGAGAGTGGACTGAATAATAACGATTTGCACCTGGCTGTGGCATGTGGGCAGCTGACAGCATTAGTAATCAAACCTCATGCTAGTCTCCTTGTTCCCTTGGCCACCCCCAGTATCTGGGGGCAGGGACTCTTGTACAGCCCCCAGAACAATGGGCCCCAGACCGTGCATGGGCCCTGTCGGGGCCACACCCGCAGAAATGGAAATGGACGATGGGTAGAAGTTTCAGAAGTTCCAGTGCCTTAGCCTCCTAAATCCCATTGTCAAGAGATGTGGGGATTTGAGACCCTTGAAAATGCCATTTTGGTTCCTAAATCACTCAGGTATTGGTGAAAGTTTTACCTATGGGGCATATGCTGCTGATATTATGATAGGGCCCCTATAGGATATATCTGCCTTTCGTTCCTGCTGCTTTGAATGTGAAAACTCGGTGTGTTTCAGTTATTGTCCTGTTTAAAACATCTCTGGAGCTTTGCACAGTCATTTTGGCTTGACAGTGCACATCTGTTCCCTTCTCATTCCGACTGTAAGTGATGGGCCATAAGCCCAAGGTTGCTTTTATCAGCTTCAAATGAGTAATGATCAGTCTAATTCACTGCACAGCAGGAACGCGCCTTCACTTACTATTAAACATACTAGGGTCAGGTTTGAAGAATGTACTCTGGAAGCCAGCCTCTAAACTCCTGGTCAGCCCAATTAGCATTTCCCAAAGGTTAAATATCACACTGGGGCAAATGTGTCTAATACAACGCCTGCCCCCGGTCAGAGTCTGGCCCCCATGACACCGTCTGACTATCCCAGTGACTGTACAATTCAGACCAATGTAAGCGGTGTCACCTCTGACCTGGGTTGTCCTTTACATTGTTTGGCTGCATCCAGCCCGGACTGCTCACAAACAGCCTGCAAGTCACTCCCAGCTACGTCTGTGCGTGCTGCAGCCAGCCAGCCACTCTGGGCTCTCACCAGCCTTGGTTATAGTACCGGATCCCAACTCACTCCCAGATTTTCCTCTAGAAATCTTGGTCCTGTACTGCCCAGCCCTCTCCTGGATAATGCAAGTATGTTAAGTCTGTTATTTCTTTAAGCTAATCCTATGCCAGTATATTATTTCAGAGTTCTTCAGACACTTCAATTTACAGCCACGGGATTAGATAAAACAGTAAAAGAAATATTATTTAACTCTACAGAGAGAGATACTAAGTGAATACAAGTCATGAGGCATAAAAGTCAGAAATGGTTACAAGAAAAATAGAGATAAAATGCAACTGGCACCTCACGTAACAAACTATGTTAAATTCAAAGCAGAGTTTTTCTCACCACATGTCCTCAACACTCTTACTGGCCAAACTTCTTAGACCAGGACCCCTTCTCCTGTTTAATGGCTTCTTCCTTTGTCCCTTCTTGTGCAATGAATCGATGGACAGAGAGAGAGAGGGAGGAGGAGGTGTTTTGTGGTGTTTGTCCCCATTTTTAGGGTGTCAGCCCCCTCATGGAAATATTTTCAGCTGAGATTCAGAAGAGCGTGCCCATATGTAAGGATGTTCCCTGCTGGTTTTCCCACCTGTTTGAACTCCCTTTGTGCTTAACGACTCTGTTTACTGCTTATATGCAAATTAAGCACAGCACACATTCCTTTGTTTGAGACAAACCTCAGTTTGGAACACCATGTTGTTAACATCATACAGGGAAATCGTATAACTTCACATCCAAGGTTGCCACATACGTTTTATCAGGACAATATTGACCAGAAAATTATGAGTTTTCAAATGATATCTTACAAGACATACCTTGTACAAATATTATTACGATAGTGTATAGGGCGTGGGCGCAGGGTACATTCTGTCACAGACCCGCAGCCTGTAACAAATTTATAGACAGTAAATTGAGCTCTGGAAGACACTTACCTCGGTGACGTCATCATAAAATATGCTGCTGCCCATGTTTCCAATGGACTTGATTCTGCTGCTGCCCAGACCCTCCCTGATCATGTATTGAAACTAAAGGTGAGACCTGTAGCAAAAAGCAGAACTGTCCAGCAAGTAATCTTGTAGCTAATAGAAAAGCTTCCGGTGATGAAAGAACTGTTTGTGCCAGGGAAAGAAACTACAGATAGGCAGAACCATGAGCCTGGGTGCAGACTAGCAGAGCCCGCCTGTTGCAAAGATTTTAGGGAATGCCTTCTGTCCCCCACAACTTTCACCAGAGTCGGTGTGTCTGGTAAATGATTAAATCTCTGGTCCATGAGGGTGAGGCTGATTCCCAGAGTGCTGGCTGCCCCATGACTGTTCTAATGAAGGAGTCTGTTTTCCACCAGACTGGAAGTAGGAGGTCTGCTTGGGGACTAGGATTTTTGGAGGAAGGGGAGGGGGACAGGAAAGCTGTAATTTGCAAGGCTGTACTAGGTGGAGGGGGAGGAAAGATTTGATCTGGGGCGCCTGTGCTTGGAGGTGGCACGCATTGAACAACAGGCCATAACCTGTTCTCCCCAAGAAGCAGCCCTTTGTGCAGCTTGATGCACGCTGGGAGCCCTGCTGCTCTGGTAGCAATCGCAGCCTTAGCCGTGATTCCTGATGATGTGCTGCCAGCAGTTTGTTTTCTCGTCTGAATGGGGCAGACGCCTCCAGTGCAGGGCTGTGGAGCTAGAGGCATGGGCCACGTGGCTGTTTTTAGGGCACATAAGGAAAGACTGGACCTTACTGATGATCATTCAATAGCAAGGAGCAGGTCCCGAAATGAGATTTGCCACGTGCTGCCACTGGAGGTCTCTAGCGGGAATTCCTGAGCCATCAGAGTAATATCACTCACCATTGACTGAACTGGCTTGGCTTTGCCTCAGTGTGTGTCAGTCTAATGGTCCAAAATGCCAGCCTGAACACCCAGCAACACTGATTCCGAAACTGTGGCGCGCTTTTGTTTTACAAGCAGTCAGCCCCGAGCACACGTCCTTGTCAGCATGTCCCATGGAAGGCACATCATCCTTGCCGTGCACAGCTCCACTTTCCTCCCTGTGGGCCAATGCAGTGCTAGGCTGGGTAGATAGGCATCTCTCCATATATTTATCTCATAGAACTGGAAGGACCTTGAAAGGTCATCGAGTCCAGTCCCCTGCCTTCACTAGCAGGACCAAGTCCTGTCCCCTGACAGGTGTTTGCCCCAGATCCCTAAATGGCCCCCTCAAGGATTGAACTCACAACCCTGGG
Source organism: Chelydra serpentina (assembly GCA_037349315.1). NCBI lineage: Eukaryota > Metazoa > Chordata > Testudines > Chelydridae > Chelydra > Chelydra serpentina. The sequence goes on along the minus strand of JBAIAC010000505.1, from coordinate 43,877 downwards.
TTTAGCTCTAGGGCTGGATCGATTTGGGATTTAATAATTTGGGTTATGGAAGTGCCTCGAGGGTCCCAGGACCAACTGAGGACCACTTACTGTACTGGGCTGAGATTGGAGGGGGGAAGGGGAAATTGCACTGGGTGTTGCACAAACCCCAGGTGAGACTGGGCCCACATTGTGCCCAGCACTGTACAAACACTGAGACTGGGGAGAAGGGCATTGCAGATTGCTGTGCAGGCTGCAGCACAGATCGGAGTCCTGTTGTGCTGGATGCTACATAGACACAGAGTGAGACAGTCCCTGCCCCAAAGAGCTTGCAAAGGTTTGTGCATGTGAATATTGCTACATGTATGCATCGCTGGGTTTGATGGGAAAACCCATTGGGGACACTGCTTGTGCATCGTAGTGGGCGTGTTAGGTTCAGTGTGAAGAGCCCATTAGGGATGCGTTGGGTTCAGCAAGAAGACCCCCTCGGGGTTGCTGCTGGCAAGTTGGCGAGGACATGTTGGGATCTGTGGGAAGGCCCCACTTGGGATGCTGCTCATGTGTCATTGGGGAATTGTTGGGATCGGTGGGAAGGCCCCACTGGGGATGCTGCTCATGTGTCATTGGGGAATTGTTGGGATCGAAGGGAAGGCCCCATTGGGGATGCTGCTCATGTGTCATTGGGGAATTGTTGGGATCTCTAGGAAGGCCCCATTGGGGATGCTGCTCATGTGTCATTGGGGAATTGTTGGGATCAGAGGGAAGGCCCCACTGGGGATCCTGCTCATGTGTCATTGGGGAATTGTTGGGATCTGTGGGAGGGCCCCATTGGGGATGCTGCTCATGTGTCATTGAGGAATTGTTGGGCTCTGTGGGAAGGCCCCATTGGGGATGCTGCTCATGTGTCATCGAGGACATGTTGGGATCTGTGGGAAGGCCCCATTGGGGATGCTGCTCATGTGTCATTGGGGAATTGTTGGGATCAGTGGGAAGACCCCACTGTGGATCCTGCTCATGTGTCATTGGGGAATTGTTGGGATCGGTGGGAAGGCCCCATTGGGGATGCTGCTCATGTGTCATTGGGGAATTGTTGGGATCGGTGGGAAGGCCCCACTGGGGATGCTGCTCATGTGTCATTGGGGAATTGTTGGGATCGGTGGGAAGGCCCCATTGGGGATCCTGCTCATTTGTCATTGGGGAATTGTTGGGATCGGTGGGAAGGCCCCACTGGGGATCCTGCTCATGTGTCATTGGGGAATTGTTGGGATCGGTGGGAAGGCCCCACTGGGGATCCTGCTCATGTGTCATTGAGGAATTGTTGGGATCGGTGGGAAGGCCCCACTGGGGATGCTGCTCATGTGTCATTGGGGAATTGTTGGGATCGGTGGGAAGGCCCCACTGGGGATGCTGCTCATGTGTCATTGGGGAATTGTTGGGATCGGTGGGAAGGCCCCACTGGGGATGCTGCTCATGTGTCATTGGGGAATTGTTGGGATCGGTGGGAAGGCCCCACTGGGGATGCTGCTCATGTGTCATTGGGGAATTGTTGGGATCGGTGGGAAGGCCCCACTGGGGATCCTGCTCATGTGTCATTGGGGAATTGTTGGGATCGGTGGGAAGGCCCCATTGGGGATCCTGCTCATGTGTCATTGGGGAATTGTTGGGATCGGTGGGAAGGCCCCACTGGGGATCCTGCTCATGTGTCATTGGGGAATTGTTGGGATCTGTGGGAAGGCCCCATTGGGGATGCTGCTCATGTGTCATTGGGGAATTGTTGGGATCGGTGGGAAGGCCCCACTGGGGATGCTGCTCATGTGTCATTGGGGAATTGTTGGGATCGGTGGGAAGGCCCCACTGGGGATTCTGCTCATGTGTCATTGGGGAATTGTTGGGATCGGTGGGAAGGCCCCATTGGGGATTCTGCTCATGTGTCATTGGGGAATTGTTGGGATCGGTGGGAAGGCCCCACTGGGGATTCTGCTCATGTGTCATTGGGGAATTGTTGGGATCGGTGGGAAGGCCCCACTGGGGATCCTGCTCATGTGTCATTGGGGAATTGTTGGGATCGGTGGGAAGGCCCCACTGGGGATCCTGCTCATGTGTCATTGGGGAATTGTTGGGATCGGTGGGAAGGCCCCACTGGGGATCCTGCTCATGTGTCATTGGGGAATTGTTGGGATCGGTGGGAAGGCCCCACTGGGGATCCTGCTCATGTGTCATTGAGGAATTGTTGGGCTCTGTGGGAAGGCCCCATTGGGGATGCTGCTCATGTGTCATCGAGGACATGTTGGGATCGGTGGGAAGGCCCCATTGGGGATGCTGCTCATGTGTCATTGGGGAATTGTTGGGATCGGTGGGAAGACCCCACTGTGGATCCTGCTCATGTGTCATTGGGGAATTGTTGGGATCGGTGGGAAGGCCCCATTGGGGATGCTGCTCATGTGTCATTGGGGAATTGTTGGGATCGGTGGGAAGACCCCACTGTGGATCCTGCTCATGTGTCATTGGGGAATTGTTGGGATCGGTGGGAAGGCCCCATTGGGGATGCTGCTCATGTGTCATTGGGGAATTGTTCGGATCGGTGGGAAGGCCCCACTGGGGATGCTGCTCATGTGTCATTGGGGAATTGTTGGGATCGGTGGGAAGGCCCCACTGGGGATCCTGCTCATGTGTCATTGAGGAATTGTTGGGATCTGTGGGAAGGCCCCATTGGGGATGCTGCTCATGTGTCATTGGGGAATTGTTGGGATCGGTGGGAAGGCCCCACTGGGGATGCTGCTCATGTGTCATTGGGGAATTGTTGGGATCGGTGGGAAGGCCCCACTGGGGATGCTGCTCATGTGTCATTGGGGAATTGTTGGGATCGGTGGGAAGGCCCCATTGGGGATCCTGCTCATTTGTCATTGGGGAATTGTTGGGATCGGTGGGAAGGCCCCACTGGGGATCCTGCTCATGTGTCATTGGGGAATTGTTGGGATCGGTGGGAAGGCCCCACTGGGGATCCTGCTCATGTGTCATTGAGGAATTGTTGGGATCGGTGGGAAGGCCCCATTGGGGATGCTGCTCATGTGTCATTGGGGAATTGTTGGGATCGGTGGGAAGGCCCCACTGGGGATGCTGCTCATGTGTCATTGGGGAATTGTTGGGATCGGTGGGAAGGCCCCACTGGGGATGCTGCTCATGTGTCATTGGGGAATTGTTGGGATCGGTGGGAAGGCCCCACTGGGGATCCTGCTCATGTGTCATTGGGGAATTGTTGGGATCGGTGGGAAGGCCCCACTGGGGATCCTGCTCATGTGTCATTGGGGAATTGTTGGGATCGGTGGGAAGGCCCCACTGGGGATCCTGCTCATGTGTCATTGGGGAATTGTTGGGATCGGTGGGAAGGCCCCACTGGGGATCCTGCTCATGTGTCATTGGGGAATTGTTGGGATCGGTGGGAAGGCCCCACTGGGGATCCTGCTCATGTGTCATTGGGGAATTGTTGGGATCGGTGGGAAGGCCCCACTGGGGATCCTGCTCATGTGTCATTGGGGAATTGTTGGGATCGGTGGGAAGGCCCCATTGGGGATGCTGCTCATGTGTCATTGGGGAATTGTTGGGATCGGTGGGAAGGCCCCACTGGGGATCCTGCTCATGTGTCATTGGGGAATTGTTGGGATCGGTGGGAAGGCCCCACTGGGGATCCTGCTCATGTGTCATTGGGGAATTGTTTGGATCGGTGGGAAGGCCCCACTGGGGATCTTGCTCATGTGTCATTGGGGAATTGTTCGGATCGGTGGGAAGGCCCTATTTGCGACATGGCAGGTTAAGTAGGAAGAGCCCTGCTGCGGAGGTGGCAGGCTGGGCAGGAATGGCCCTTATGTTAGGGGAACTCAGTAAGAGTTAGGACGAGGCACCAGCCTGAGGATTTCCATGCCCTGTGTAGCCTGCTGGGTGATGACAGGCTTCCCATAGTGTCCAGGTGCTGCGCGTGTCCCAGGTGGACAATGAGCTGCTGGCTGCAACCAGGTCCCTGGCCTGTAGGTGAGATCCTGGCCCCTAGTCTAGGTGGGATGTCACTTCTCTTCCCTGAACTCACTTTCCCCTCAAGCTGATATAGCTGCTTTTCTCTCTCTTTGCTGCTGTTTCCCCCCCACTAGTTCCTGTTTCAGAGCTTACCCCTGAAGAGAACTGGAGTGATAAGCGGCTCCTCTCCCTTCCCCCCACTCCAGGCTCCGTCCTTTGTTGACAGGTTTAAGCCGTGGGAGAGGAAATGTTTTTGCCAGCATGGTCACAGTGTGACCGTCGCTCTGGGGGGGGGGGGGGGGGGAAATGTGAGGCACATGGGCGGGGAGTTAACTATAGAACAGTCAGCTAGTTGTGGCTGGCGTGGTCAGCTAGTTAGCTCATGCATGCTAGCAAGAGCCGTGTTACATCAGTTTTCAGGATGCTTCCCGCCCCGGGGCAAATGTCGCTTGTGAACAGTTTAGCGATAGTGTGCTGGAGCATGTTGGCGCCTTCACTGGCTTCACTTGTCACTTTCTGCCACCGTCCTGCCCACCAGGGAAGGTACAAAGTTGTCAGGAGCCTGCTCTCTGTGGAGCTCAGGGGCTGGGCTGCTGTTGGTCCCCATAACACACTGCAGGGGTGGTGGGCGGCGGGCGTGGATCATGTGGTTAATGTTACCGAGACAGCACTAAGCTTTGTGGTGGGGAAGAGGGTGCCCACACGCCTCCCGGTCTCATCAGCTCGGCCCCCCAAGCTAGCTGCACTGCCACCCTCCTATGAAATCACAAACTGGTCACCCAGAGCATGGGGTGAGCATGTCATATGGATCCCTCCCCCAACCTGTCTCAGTGTTCTGTGCCCCATGGACCCTGCTTCCTACCTGACGCTCGTCTCTGGGTCCTGTGCCTACAGACCTTGCTCCCACCCATACCCACCTCTGGGTCCTGTGCCTTGCAGACCTTGCTCCCACCCATACCCACCTCTGGGTCCTGTGCCTTGCAGACCTTGCTCCCACCCATACCCACCTCTGGGTCCTGTGCCTACAGACCTTGCTCCCACCCATATCCACCTCTGGGTCCTGTGCCTTGCAGACCCCGCTCACCCCACTGTGTCTCACAGCCCGTGGACCCCTGTCTGCCCCACAGACCCTGCCATTGGCTCCAGCATGCGCTGCTCAGCCAGGCTGCCCATGGTTTATTTTGACATTTTTAATGAATCTGTTACAACTTCTATTAAAAACCTGAAACAAACCGTAAAGTTCCTGCCGTTACCTACCAAAACGGCTGCTGTCCTGATGGGCTCCTCCCCCGGGGCTGTCTGTGGTTTTGAGTCTCAAGGCACTCCTGTCAGTAATGCACTTTGACGTGTGCAGCTCATGCCGATGTACTATTGAAACCTCTCTGGAGCAGCGGACAGTGGTTTCCTCTTTCTGCAGAGCACTGCAGACGCCCAGCAGACACGATAGATAATATGGTTGGGGGACCGGCAGGGCCTGATGCGGCCCATAAGATGGCACTAAAGTAGCCCAGAAAAGGAGGCCCTGTCTCTGATCCCTGCCTGCCATAATGGGGTTAACACTGGGGCTAATCCTGGCTCTTGTTGACTCTCTTCAGTAGCAATTTGGGATTTGAGGAATATCTGGCCAGAGTTTGTGCTGGTTCCTGAGCAGGGTAAGAATTGGGGAGACAAGCTGCAGCTCAGGGTCACTGCTCCCTCTATGACTTTCTTAGCTAAAGTTGCCCCCCATTAATACCACAACTCAACATTGTTCCTGATAGCACTGCTGGGAGCGTGGGCTGAGACAGCTCCAAGGGGTTGCCAGTGTTTTAGCCACTCTGACACCTGGCCCTACCCAGTACGGCAGGGAGGTCTGCCAGCCAAAGTAAAGGTGCAAGCTCTTATTTCTCTTCCAGCGGCACACCGAGGTGTAACATGCAGACTCCATTCTCTGCACTAACCCCTAAGTGGGAAAAAGGATAACTCACTGTTTCCTGCCTGAAAGCACCTGTAGACCATGGCTCCTTGCATTGCTCAACCAAGTTGGCTGGTAAATATGTTTCAGAAAACAAACAATATCTGTCTCAGATGAGAATGGTTATTAATTTTTTATTGGGAATAAAATGCAGAAGAAAATATAAACCTCTGTGAAAGTGCAACATAAGAGTCATATGAAATAACCTTTCAAGCAGGAGCAAATGCTACAAAGCGCTAGAATATAAAATGATTGCCCCTGGTAGGAGAGGGGACCCCTGCTGGACTTTGGGTGGCTGCAGAGTTTCTTATGCTGCTTCACCCCACTGCTCTCCTTACATTGCTAATGTCTGTGTTCATGCTATTGCAGCATCATGCTCTCCAGGAGTGTTCCCACATCCTTGAGAGATGAAGAGTCCCTGACACTTGCCATTCCTGGATCCTTTCCCCACAGCTGGAGAAGTTTGCACAGAATGGCAGCCCGGAGTCATCTGTGTCTGCCCATAGGGTATCCTTCCTAAGACTGGGCAAACAGCCAGTGAGAATCACAGAGCCGTAACTGGGGATTTTGGTACCCGAGGCAACAGGGGTGGCTCTATGTTTTTTGCTGCCCCAAGCACGGCAGTCGGGCAGTGTTCAGCGGTGTTTCTGCGGGTGATCCGCTGATCCCGCGCCTTCAGCATACCCGCCGCCGAATTGCCGCCAAAGCTGCAGGACCGGCAGACCTCCCACAGGCATACTGCCGGACGCTGCCTGACTGCCGCCCTCACAGGACCCTTCTGCACCCCTCAGGTATGCGCGCCCTCGTTACGGCTCTGGAGAATCATCCCTGTTCACCCCAGGGGCAGGCAGGAGGGAGTCACCTGCAGGGGCTCCTTTGCTCCGCACAGGCTGAAGCCTGTTTGCATTTGTCAATGAAATACAAACACAGTCTGAACCGGGAGCAAAGTCACTGTTGCCTGGGCTAGAAGCTGATGCTTCTACTCTTAGTGCTGCTGGGGGCCTGTGCAGAGTAACCCTGTCCCATGCGACGAGGGACAGAGAAGGGAATGGTGCAGGGTGTGCTCTCAATAACGCTCAGTTTGGCTAGGGAACGCAGACTATTCTCGCAGAAAAAAGCTTCGCTTAACTGTTAATGCTGGAGGCAATTGCCGGGGGCGGAGCAGTCTGGGGAGGCTGCACAGTGACACTTGATCAGGGGGTGTGGGGGGTGCACAGCTGCAGAAGGTGTTATGTCAGGGTGGGTCTAACGCACCAGGGGCTGTTGCGCTACCAAGCAGCATAGGGATTGCCCCTCACTGTTATTTGGGTGTGCGTATTGGGGGCAGTGGGAGTTGGGGGAGATGCGTGTGTTTGGGGGAGGTGTGGGGCTCTGAGGAGTGTGTGTGTTTGGGGGAGGTTATGTTGGGCTGGGTGTGTGTTTGGTTGTGAGTGTTTCAGCAAGGACTTGAACTGGAAGAGGAAAGTAATTGGCCAGTGGGGCAGGGACTGTTTTTGTTCTGTGTTTGTACAGTGCCTTGTTTGATGTGGGCCTCGACCATGATTAGAACTAGATGCTACAGTCAGACAAATAATGGGGCTATCGTTGTAAGCATAAGGGGTCCAGAGAGCAGGGAGGGTGTTGGAGGAGTGAACACTGGGCTGAGAGTCAGGGACTAGCCTCTGATCCAAGTGCTGGTTTTTGGGGAGGTCAGTGAGTCCCTTTGCTGTGTGCAGCCAGGATGTACCGGACCTGTTACATTGCAGAATTGGCTTGCCCCTGCTGCAGGACCTGGCCCCGTCTGTCCCAGCCAGACTAATGTCCTCAGTAGGAAACCTCCAGACTCTCTTGTTATGATGATCTGAAGCCCCTGAAAACGCAGCCTCACTGCATTGACTGAAACAGCTCAGCACTTGGCACCTGGTAACTGACTTAGGGGAAGGGACGGACCCATGGCCTGCTCGGAAACCACGTGTACAACCTCTGGCACCTGCACCTACGATCCACAGAGATTCGGCGATCGCACCAGCCCGTCAGAAATCTGCTACCGTTTCTTCCCAGCTCATTCTGAGTCTCACAGCTCCTGCACTCCTGCTTGTGGTGAGCTGCATGGGAGGCTGGGTAACCACAGGTGTCTGGCTGTGTCTGGCTATGATTATAGTGACTGCTTGTCTCCCCTTCCCTGCCCCCTTGGGGAGGGGTTCACCCCTTGTCGCCCCGTCTCCCCTTCCCTGCCCCCTTGGGGAGCGTTTCACCCCTTGCCGCCCCGTCTCCCCTTCCCTGCCCCCTTGGGGAGGGGTTCGCCTCTTGCAGCCCCAGCTCCCCTTCCCTTCCCCCTTGGGGAGGGGTTCACCCCTTGCCGCCCCGTCTCCCCTTCCCTGCCCCCTTGGGGAGGGGTTCACCCCTTGCAGCCCTGTCTCCCCTTCCCTGCCCCCTTGGGGAGGGGTTCGCCCCTTGCCGCCCCGTCTCCCCTCCCTGCCCCCTTGGGGAGGGGTTCACCCCTTGCAGCCCTGTCTTCCCTTCCCTGCCCCCTTGGGGAGGGGTTCACCTCTTGCAGCCCCAGCTCCCTTTCCCTGCCCCCTTGGGGAGGGGTTCACCCCTTGCAGCCCAGTCTCCCCTTCCCTGCCCCTTGGGGAGGGGTTTGCCCCTTGCAGCCCCATCTCCCCTTCCCTGCCCCTTGGGGAGCGTTTCACCCCTTGCCGCCCAGTCTCCCTTTCCCTGCCCCCTTGGGGAGGGGTTCACCCCTTGCAGCCCAGTCTCCCTTTCCCTGCCCCCTTGGAGAGTGTTTCACCCCTTGCCGCCCAGTCTCCCCTTCCCTGCCCCTTGGGGAGGGGTTCGCCCCTTGCAGCCCCAGCTCCCCCCTAGAGCCCGGAGTAGGAGGCCTCCGTGGTCTCTGACCAGGTGGAGTCCTTGCGCTGGCTCGGTGTCTGTACGTGTCTGCGCAGGAACTCGCGGCTCACGCAGCCCACATGGCCCAGCAGCTCCAGGAACTTGTTGCGGAACTTGATGCCAACAAAGGCGTAGAGCAGGGGGTTGAGGCAGCAGTGAAAGTAGCCCAGGCTGGCAGTGACAGACATGGTGATGTCCAGGCTGGCCTCCCTGTCACAGTCCCGCCCCACCACCTGCAGGTCGATCAGCGTGTTTGCCAGCAGGGCCAGGTGGTAGGGTGTCCAGCACACGAAGAAAACCACCACCACCGTCAGGATGACCCGCATGGCCTTGTGCTTGTGGAAGCCGTGGGAGCGCAGCAGAGTGTGGATAATGCAGGTGTAGCAGTACAGCATGGCTGCCAGGGGCAGGAAGAAGCCCAATATGTGGTAGCAGAAGCGCAGGGCCGTTTTCCAGTGCAGGGAGGTGTTGATGGAGAAGTTGTGGGAGCACAAAGTGATGTTGAGGCGATAATCCTTCTTGACTTCCAGGTACAGGAAATCTGGCATGGTCAAGAGGATGCAGACACCCCAGACCACCAGGCAGCTGGCCACCATCAGATGCGACTTGTTCCTCTTGTACATGTGCACGGCATGGACAATGGAGAGGTACCGGTCGAAGCTGATGCACACCAGGAAGAAGATGCTGGAGTAGAAATTGATCTTGAAGATGGAGCCGACCAGCTTGCAGGTGCCAGTGCTGAAGACCCAGCCGTGCACGGACTGCACTGCCCAGAAGGGGAGTGTCACCACCAGCAGTACATCGGCGAGCGCCAGGTTGAGGATGAAAACGTCGGTCCCAGCCAGGGACCTCTTGCACTGCAGCAGCACAGCCATCACCATGCAGTTCCCACATAGCCCCAGCGGGAACAGCAGGCTGTAGAGGACTGGCAGGAAGACCCTGTCAAAGGCCTGGATACTCTTGGAGGTGCAGGGTGGCACAGAGCAGCAGGTGTCACTCCCGTTGTAGTAGTCAGGGGAGAAGCTGATGTTCTCCATCAGGTCGGAGACATCAGCTCCGCTGAACATAAATGCATTGTTATCCTAGACAGCAAAGGGAACATGTGAAAATCAAAGGGTTATTCTCACTCTGCACCCTTGGTTACTCTGTTCCTGGCTGGGGGTGTCTGGGGCTGCCTACAGGGAGCTCTCTTCTCTGCAGCTGGTCTGCAAGGCGTAGGACCCTTTAGGGCTGCAGCCTTTGGGATACTTCAGCTTATTCCCTGGGTAAAGTGGGCAAAAGTGAAATCTGCAGCACTCCTGGCGTACAAGTACCACTTAACGTTATCTGTACAATGAGGTCCAATTGATCAGACAGTGAACTGGGAGCAGGATTCCTGGGTTCTATTTCCAGCCTGCCATTGACTTCCTGCTGGACCTTGGGCAAATCATCTCCCCCTCTGTCTGCTTCTGCTTCCCCTACTGCCCTTTCCCTGCCTTGCTGTGAAGCTTGTAAGTTCTTTGGGGCAGCAACCATCTCACTCTGTGCAGTGCCTGGTTGCCCCGATCTCTGTCAGGGCCTCTAGCTGCTACCATAAAATTACCCCCGTCAGTGTAACAATCCCACTTGCAGTGTTTGGGGAACGAACTATTCTCAGAGGGATGTTTGCACTCAGTCCCAGGTGTGTCTCAGTGCCCAGTGAGGTGCTCAAGTTACATGCTGGATGTAATAACACAAAGCATGTTGTTATTGTGTTTATTCTTCTTCCAAGGCCACAGAGCCCGCAGGGGGTGGGGGGCCTGCAATGTAATTCTAGCTGTGTGACTAGTGTGGAAGGGAGTAAGAATTGCTTGGGTGGGGGTTGGGAAAAGGGTTACAGGGAGAGAGGGTGAAGGGGCTGTAAACTCAGGGGCCAGTCCTGCTCTCAGTGGGGGTTTGGCCAGTGATGTCGCTGGGAGCTGTATGGGTTCCTTGAGACAGGGTAAAGTGACTAGAAGCAGTCAGTGTTTTTCTGATGGAACGGTTGCTGTCAAAAAATGCAGTTTCATTGAAATCTAAAGGTGTCACAGGAACCTGTTGATTTCCATGAATTATTTTTGACAGGAAAATACAGTTTTGACTTGTATTAAAATATTACATAGGCTTATAATATTTAATATGTTAATATCCTACAAACCATGCTGATGGTCCCAAATGGATATTTTTCATAATTTTTGTTTAATAAGAAATGTTGAAATTTCAGCTTTTGGTTCAGATTCAGAATGGAAATGTTTTCAAAAAGTCAGAAGGTTCTGAAAAATGGAAATTCCGGTTGCAAAGGTGACTGAAAAACCATCCCCCTGGGAGCATCTAAACGCTGTCCACTTTAAGTTGGTTGCATTGTGCACATGTACGCACACACACGTGCGCCCCAGGGGCAGTGGAGGGCATAATCTGTGCTGTTGCCTTGCGTTTGTATAAACCAGGTGGTATTTTCTTTTCTATAGACACAAAGAGAAGTTAGCATCCAGTGAGAGCAGGACAGAATTCTCCCCCATTGCTCCATCTCCTGTTGAGATCTGGGAAGAGTTCCCACCCCTGCCCCTGTTGAGAGCCAGGCCGTTCTTCCCCCACTAGCTGCTCCCTTGCCCCGCTGGGAACTGCTGGGTGCAGAGCACTTTGGAAAATCTGACCCCAGATGTTTGTTTTTCTCTCGGCTGGTGAGGTTGGGCAGACGCTGCCCTGGCACATGGTGTGAAAACCTGCACCTTGTGCTCTTCCCCAGGATTAATAAAGTCTGCATCAACTTTGATGGCTCGGATCCCAGCAATTTAACTTCTCAGAATGACACTTCCTTTTAAAGCCGAGTCACTGAGGGAAGCGATTGTTTATGATGGAACCAGGTCCTGGATGAACTCTGTAGCCAAGCTCTTCTCCTTCAAGACACTGTTTGTCACTGACCTTTGTGTCCCAGAACTGTACACTCCATTCCCCTCTAAATCACCCTGTGTCAGGCCTTGGCTACACTTGCAGATGTACAGCGCTGTTAGTTAAACCCGTGTTCGTACAGCTGAGTAGGGAAAGTGCTGCAGCCTGTCCACACTGGCAGCCGCCAGCGCAGTAACTACCACTGACGTGGCTACATTTGCGGCACTTGCAGCGGTTTTGGGAGAGGTGCATTATGGGCGGGTATCCCACAGAACACCTCTTCCAATTCTGGCGCCGTGGGTTGTGGGAAGGGGGCGTGGGGTATGGTGCATTCTGGGTCCTGTCCCAACGCCCCGTGATGCATCGCTTCGCATCCCAGCAATCCCTGTGTTTCCGGCCACAATTTGCGCCATCTTTCAACGGTTTCTTTGTAGCGCGATCTGTGCTCCGTTTCGGTCAGCGGGAAAATGGATCCCGACCTGGTGAGCAAAATACTGACGAGTCTCGCCAGCACATCATGTTTGGCAGTCGAGCTGTTCCTTAAGATCCACAGTGACAGCGAGGAGTCCGACGATGAAATTGTCACGCAAAACGCGTACGACACTAACTTGCTTGTGGCATTCACGGACATGCTATGCACTGTGGAACGCCGCTTTTGGGCTCGGGAAACCAGCACAGAGTGGTGGGATCACATTGTCATGCAAGTCTGGGATGACGAGCAGTGGGTGCAGAACTTTCGAATGAGAAAAGCTACTTTCATGGGACAGTGTGAGGAGCTTGCCCCCACCCTGCGGCGCAAGGACACGAGATTGAGAGCTGCCCTGACGGTGGAGAAGCGGGTGGCTATTGCAATCTGGAAGCTCGCAACTCCGGACTGCTATCGATCAGTAGCGAACCAGTTTGGAGTGGGAAAGTCGACCGTTGGGATCGTGCTGATGCAAGTTTGCAAGGCCATTAATCGCATCCTGCTCAGAAGAACCGTGACTCCGGGTAACATGCAGGACATTGTGGCTGGCTTTGAACAAATGGGTTTCCCCAACTGCGGAGGGGCTATAGATGGGACGCATATTCCTATTCTGGCACCACCCCACCTAGCATCCGAGTACATTAATCGGAAGGGGTATTTCTCCATGGTTCTCCAGGCGCTTGTGGATCACCGTGGGTGTTTCATTGACATCAACGCAGGCTGGCCCGGAAAGGTGCATGATGCACGCATCTTTCGGAACACTGCCCTGTTCCGGAAGATGCAGTCCGGGACTTTTTTCCCAGACCGGAAGATCACGGTCGGGGAAATTGAAATGCCCACTGTGATCCTTGCAGACCCCGCGTACCCTTTAATGCCATGGCTCATGAAACCCTACACAGGGAGCCTTGACACCAGCAAGGAACAGTTCAACTACAGGCTGAGCCGGTGCAGAATGACTGTGGAGTGTGCTTTTGGCCGTTTGAAGGGCCGCTGGCAATCTCTATATGGGAAGCTGGACTTGGCTGAACACAGCATCCCCGCGGTTATATCCGCGTGCTGTACCCTCCATAATATTTGTGAAGGGAAGGGTGAAATGTTCACTCAGGCGTGGACCTCAGAGGTTCAACACCTGGAGGCTGAATTTGCACAGCCAGAGAGCAGGGCTATTAGAGGGGCCCAGCGTGGGGCTGCAAGGATTAGGGATGCCTTGAGGGAGAAATTTGAGGCTGACAACCACCAGTAATGTGTGCTGCCCTGCACGACCCTGAAGTAAAGTGGTTCCAATGTTATCAGTTATCTGTCTTTGCTAAGCTGATTTGTGTTTGCTCAGCTCACTTGCGTTGCCTGTTTCTTTCCTGGGCTGAGGTATCTTTTTTCCTTATGCAATAATAAAGATTGTTTGCACATCTAAAGAATCCGTTTATTACAGAGAAAATACATGTATTAAAAAGAAACACAACTGCTTGTGAGACAGAAAGGGCAAAGGGGTGGTGGGTGGTGTGGGGAAGGGTTCAATCACAGGGTATGGTATGTCCTGCTTTCATACTCGGGCTTCCTGTCTGGAGTGCTGTGCAGTGAGTGCTGGACCTCAGGATGTCTATAATTCGGGATGGGAGTTGAGTGCAGTGGGTATGGGTCATAGTTTCCAGGGCTGTCTGGTGAAGCTACAGGTGTTGGGGGCATCTGATGTGGGCGATAAGAACCTGTATGTTGGGTGAAGTGGGCAGGTGGTGACATGGGGGCACAAGTGTTTTGGGACACTGGCTGCAGGGGGGCGGGTGCGGTACTGCTCCGCCTGCATGGCGACGAGCGCCTGGTTAGAGTCTGCTTGGCGCGCCATGATGCTAATCAGCTCCTTTGTGCTTTCCTGCCGGAGCTGCATGCTTTGCCGCCGCTGCGCTGCGTTTTCCTGGCGGAGCCTGCTTTCACTCTCCCTCCACACTCCCGAGCCTTTTGATTCTCTTTAAGAGACTGGTTCATAACTTCCTGCAGCATGTCTTCTTTTGTTCTTCTGGGCCTCTTCCTGAGCCTTTGTAGTCTTTCAGCCGGTGATAAGAAGGATGGCGGAGATCTCAAGGTTGCATCTGGAAGGCAAAATGCAATATTTAACAGAGGCATCATTGTTTTATGCCAGACAGAGCAATGATTCCCCCACACTTAAGGAGGGCACACACAGTCTCCAAAACGGCACAATTTTCCCATCCCAAACAGAGCGCACAGAACCCACGGGAGCCCCAAAATGGTGAGTAAACACAGGGTAAAGGGGGACTGATTGTTTCACGGATGTACTGTCCAACGGGTTTCTGTGCCTTGGGGAGAGCCAACAGCTGCAGGGGGAACCTACACTGAACACTATCCCCACATTTTCCACAGGAGTTCGTCCTGGAAGATATCTCGCTGCTGAGGGTGTCCGGGGAAGCAAGGGAGGGTCTTCTACTGCAATGCGGCTTCCGCCCTGGCCCATATGCAGCTTGCCTGTGTGCAGCAATGGTCCCCCTGCCCCTCGTGGCACAGTGGCGCGGACACGTTACCCTGACTGGGACAAGGACCACGGCGGCTCTCCCAATGAACCTGCGCAAGCACATTGCCCACGTCCTGGCTGAGACTTTCGAAGAGATTACAGTGGCTGATTTCTCCGATGTGATAGACCACATCAATGCGCTCTTCCGCATCTAGGCATGCATGCAGCCCAAACCCTCCTCGCCCAAGGACCCCACACCGAAAAAATTCCTTCCCGAAAATAAAAGCTGCTTACCGCGAACCTGTTCTTCTCTTTCTCTCCCAGCGCGTACCGGCTGCTGCGACTGGCTCCCTTCCTCCTGGCTTGAGAAGAGCTCCTGGCTGCATGCACCCAGGGAGTCAGGGGTGTCTCCCCCAGCCACAGCACCCTCGCTTCTGTTTTCTTCAACCCCCTCCTCCTCCTCCTTCTCTCCCTCCTCCTCCTCCTCCACCTCTCCCTCCTCCTCCTCTTCCTCCCGCTCTCCCGTGTCCACGGTGGTGCTCGGAAGAGTAGTGGGGTGAACCCCAAGTATTGCATCCAGCTCTTTGTAGAATCGGCAGGTTTGGGGGGGAGCACCCGAGCGCTTGTTTGCCTCGCGGGCTTTGCGGTACGCACTCCGCAGCTCCTTTACTTTTATCCTGCACTGCATTGCGTCCCGGTCATGGCCCCTTTCAATCATGGCCCTTGATATCTGGCCGAAAGTATCGAAATTCCTCCGGCTGGATCGCAGCTGGGACTGGACAGCTTCCTCCCCCCAAACAGCGATGAGGTCCAGCAGCTCGCCATTGCTCCATACCGGGGCTCGTCTCGCACGTGGAGGCATGGTTACCTGGAAAGATGCGCTGAGAGCACTCCACGCCTGGCTGAGCAAACAGGAAGGGGATATTTAAAATTCCAAGGGAATTTAAAGGGTCGGAGTGGCGGTTGGTCACCTGAGGCCAGGGCAGTAGAGTGCTAATTGATGACCAGAGTGGCTAGAACAGGCGTTGTGGGATACTTCCGAATACTTCTGGAAGCCAATAACAGCGCATTGGGTGACCACACTGTAGCCGCAGCGCACCAGCAGCAGCGCAACGAACGTTATTCCTCTCGGGGAGGTGGAGTACATGCAGCGCTGTACCTGAGGAGATGCAGCGCTGCACGTGCCTTGCGAGTGTAGCCAGTTAGTGTGTTACAGCGCTGCAGGCAGTTTTATTGCGCTGTAACTCGTGAGTGTAGCCAAGGCCTCAGTAACAGAGCCCTGAATGCTTCCCCACTTGCACATTTGGTTTCGGTGATAGAGGCAATGTTCTTATTCGCCACACCTGTCAACAAATTCCCTCGTTAGCTGCACGGCCCCGAGCCTCTAGACACCCTGCAGACCATCCCTGGGCTGGATTGACTAGTATTGTCTCGGCACAGCCTGATACCTGACCCGATCTCTTTACTGCCCCCCCATGGAGATGCTGCTCAGTCCTGCTTCTCCCCGGACACGGTTTAAGTTCATTCCTAACTGTCTGTCCTTGCTGATGGGTGTGTGCATGGTCACCCCAAAGCCCAGGTGCTGTGTTTATAACTGCAGAGAGTTTCTCTTGGCTGATAATGAGCCCAGGTTACAGCCCGTATCTCTTACCCAGTGTCCCCGAGTGTACAAAGCATTCCCCGGGAGAATGAGCTGGAAGCAGATAGTGCGGGAATCCCCTGCCTGGCAGGAATGCTGGTGCTGTCTCCTTGCAGAAACACCTGTTTTTATTGCTGTTAAAGTGCAATGTGCATGCCTGCAGGGCCGGCGCGCCCACTAGGCAACCCTAGGCGGTCACCTAGGGCGCCGGGAGCTGGGGGGCGGCTGGCCGCGTCTGCCTCCCGCCCTCCCGGCTCTGGGGCTGAGCCAGGAGCGGGGGGGTCTGGGTATTCGCCTGACGCCTGTTCGTCACCGGGACAACGTTGCGGCAGATACCCTGCAAGGGGGAGGCTGCGGGGATGGTAAAAGCCCAGGTAGTTCTGCTGGCACTGGGACTGTCACTCATTGGCATTAACATCGTGTTAATGTTTATTGTCCCCCCAGTAGCGGACAATGTCAGTGCGACGGGAGAACCTTCCCTTAGCCTTTGCGTTCATGCAGCCGCTGGTATTTCATCCTCCAGGAGCTAATGCAAATACAGTGCTCCGGAAAGGAGCTGGATTGAGAGCCCTGGAGTCTGTTCATCTGCGGCCTGGCTGGTGGCAGTACATGCGCCCCTCCCAACCCTGTGCTCCCATACGCTTGACCGTGGGGATGGGAGAGAGAATGCTGTATCCAAAGCCTTTAGTCCATGGTGACTGCCAAGGAGTGCCAGTGCGCTAGCCTTGGGTTCAGTTCCCAGTTCTGCTACAGCCTCCCTTTGTGCCCTTGGACTTGTCACTTTTCAAATGCACCTAAGTGCTATCAGAGTCTGATGTCTCAGTGACTAGCAGCAAGGATGAACGTGGCACCAAGCACAATCCTTGCGCTGCCTCACAGCACAGGGGTGAGTTGTACTGAAGCTGTGTCCTGTGCTTGGTTAAGGCACTTTCAGATGTTCTGAACATCTACAATTCAAACTGCCCATTGTTAAAGTGATTTCCTTTCTAGATGGGTCATTTTACCCACTGTGGTTGAACTTTAGAGGTTCATCTGCTTTGAGTTACAGAGAATGAGCTAAATTCATTTTTTGAAGGATTGAGAAATTTAATTTCTCATTTCATAATTCAGAAACAACAAAGGGATTTTCCTCAAACTTTCAAAAAGCAAAGCAAAACAAAAATTCACCCCAGATTTGAGCTAACGACAAGCATAGAAAATGTCAGCCTGAAAGGAAACTTTCTGACAAGTCAGTGAAAAGTGGGGTTAGAATCTTTGCTTTTTCTCACATTTATGCCTTTCACTTTAATTTCTCTGTTCAGAGACATCAGTTGCTCAAAATTAATGTTTAGAAGAATGAAATGAATTAACATTTTTCTTCTATACATGAATGTGAATATTTCCAACCATGCCAAGGATGCACAGTTTAAAAGGATTTATACATTTATTCACTTTTGTAATAACCTCAGTTTGGGATATTTTCAAAAGTTAATTCCAACACTTAATTGACCTGTCTGTGTAATCAAATCTTTGTTAGATTAGATTAGATTCTCTACTCCAAGTGCTTATATTTTGTTATTTATCCGAAGATAAGGATTTTAAATGTATTTTTTCACTTTTGGAATTAGCCTTTTTGAATGAATCTTACTGATAACTTGACATAACACAACATTTCTGACATAAGTGTCTCTCCTAGTACAAGCCCTTCCAAATTCCCTTGAGGTTTTCAACTACCCCCTGTTCCCCCCCCCGCCCCCAATTTGTAAATAAAATAAAGACCTTCCCAATGATTTTATCAAATGGAAACTCACCCATTCTTCGGTCATGGTTGTGGATGTGGCACCTTCCTAGCATAAAGTGCTGGATGTGTCGGGCTTCTGAGAGAACTGAAGTGGTCTTTGATTCTGCGTAAACTTCAAGTATCTGTGGTTTGAAGTTTGAGTGACAATCTCTCTTTCTCGGAGTGGCTGGAAGGAAGCAGCACACTCATTCTCAATGTCTCCGCTGTTCAGTGACAGATGTAGATGAGCTCAGAAGTGACCATCCAGAGAGCTGGGGTTTCTGCCCTGCTCTGTGATGCATACCCTGGCTGAGATGGGCCGCTGCTCCTTGTGCCATAGTGTGCCTGGGATAAGAACTGCCAGGGTGGATTGTGAGCATTGCTAAAGTGCTTTCAAGCCCTTGGGTAGGTGGTGCTGGACATAGCATTTGTAGTGCTCAGGAAGATTACTGGATTGATGGTCAAGGAGCATGGGGGCTTTCTTTCCACCACAGAGAAATAGGATGGACAGCAGCCCATGTAAATTCCAACTGCACTGGCCCAGATATTCCAAGGGTTGGCCATCTTCAAAAGTAAAATTTGCAGCCACAAAGAGTGAGATTCAAGGCCAAAGAGTGAGACTTTTCAGATGGTGTTAGTCCTTGCTTAACACAGGGACTCTCCTCTTTGGTCCTTGGTGACATCCAGTAGTCCAGGTTTTTAATCCAACCAGCATTTAATAGTTTTGTTTTAAAATGTACACTGCTTAATATTGCATATGCAACACTTAAATGTCCTAATTCAAACTAAAGTCTAGGATTGCATAGAGAATTCTCTATGCAAAGCAAACCAGGACAGCTCCCAGCGACACAGCGTATATTTGAAAGAAGAAATCTTGCCTGCTACCAGGACAATGAAGGACCATGAATTTGTCCAGTGTGGTTCCAATTTGGAACTGTATTTTGCAGAACCTGCAAACTTTCAATCATGTCCTGCTTGTTTTTGGGGCAAACTCATATTTTTTTTGACTGTCAAGTATTCTCACGCACACAAAATCTCTCATAGCTCTCACGAGCGTATAGAACATGGGCCTGTAATCTCCATGGGTACCACAGTACAAGCTTGGGAAGCTGCTTTCCAAGCTCTAAGCCCCATGGCTGAGGCCCCGGATATATTGTTGTCCATTTCAGCACCTGAGTAAATATATTTTAAATCTTTATATGTTTACTCAAAATGAGTGAGAGAAGCTTAGGAATGTGCATGAGCATGAGATAGTGTGCTAATGAGGGAGTCTCACCCAACATGTCTGCTGGCCCCCAGAAGTGTCCCTTCCTGGTCTTGTTAGGTAAAAATAAGCTTGTCCTACTTACCCCACTGCCCAGGTAAGGCAGAGTTGGGTTGGAACTCTCAAGCTGTCAGAGACCACCGAAAGAAATTACGCGTACAAGAGGTTCTTTGATCAAAGGGCTCATACCCTCCCCCCTCAGCTTCAGGTAGCTGTAAGGGTGTATGGTGGCTTTATTATGACAGATGCTGAGTATTTATACACTTAAAACAGATAGGGGTGGTCCCCCCTGTGAAAATGATCACTCACAAGGAAATGATAAATCAACAGGCGCTTCCTAGAAAACATTCTCATGAGGGGGGACGCATGGGGACCCCATTCTTAGAACAAGAACATCCTGCCCCTTATCTGTGAGCATCCTGTCCCTATCAGTAGCAGATGGTTTAACTTACCCCCATAGCAGGGGAAGAGACAGACCAGGCCTATCCTTGGGACCGGACCCAAATATCACTCAGCAAGGCCTAGCCTTGGGACCTGACCCAAATATCACTCAACAGTCTAGAAACCCACCCATATACAAGTGTATATATATGCCAAGATTCCAATCTTAAGTTTCAAAAAGTAATAGATGCTTCTATGATAAGAAAGCTTTATATGTCTTTTAGGGCTAACCAGGCCAAGCCCTGGGGATCTTTTGCTTATGCTTAGTAATTCTTGCCCCTCAGAGTCCAAGCACCATAAAAGATAGTTTCTGCTTATTTAGGGTTTTTTGTTCCTTCCCCCATTCTGCTTCAAGTTGCAAATTCAGCAGTTGGGAGGAATTCAGTTGCGTGTCTCCTTTTCACGGGGCCCAGGGGAAAGAGAGCAATCGACAAAGTCTTTTGTCCTCTGATGTTCCACAATTGTTTGTTTGGTGTTGATGGGCTTTCTTTAGTTGAGCAGGAGATAACACCTACTGAGGCTGTGATGGGGTCCTCGGGGTACAACCTGGAACTGTGGGACCACTGTGCTCGCTTACCTCTCCAGCCTGGGTTGTCTCACACAATGCTATGCCAGTGATAAGCAGCAAAACCCCTCCAGGTGCTGTGATCGGTCAACCATCAGCATGTGGAGCCCCACACCCAGCTAAATTGCATGAATGCTCCCTGAGCCACTCATGAATCATTCAGAGAGAGGCACCAGCAAATCACCCCAGTCCCCAGCCTTGTACCCCAGAAATATACCATCTTACACTACTCAAGACCAATGTTCCCTCTAATTTTTGACAGGCCATGTGCGCAAAAAATTTCTTCTGTGCAAATTTTTGAAGCAGAGTTCAAATTTGTGCACCATGAGGCAAATGAGCCAAAGCAAGTAAAATGCTTATACAAGGAGATGTGTGGGTCCCGACCGTCCTGACATGATCAACGTTCCACGTTCGAAATGCTGGCGGGGAGGGGTACGATTCATTGCCCTCCTTTCCCTTTCCGCCCCCTTGCCAGCTAGTAGAATCTGTCTGTGTTGATAGATGGCGGGCAAACAACGTCCAAAGTCACCCATAAATGATATTTCGGCCTGGCTCCGATGTAGTATTTCATTTTTTGTGCACGCGGTATTTCGCTGTGTGCACGGGATTTAGGATCTGTGGGCGCATGCACAGCTTAGAGGGAACAGTGCTCAAGACTCCCTTGAACAATGCAAGTTCATTCATTAGTTCCCCACTCCGACAAAAGAGTAGTGGACGTAAAACAGTTGTTGTTAACCTGAGCACTTCAACCGAAACCACACTGTTTTAGGTAAAATATAAAACAGATTTATTAACTACAGAAAGATGGATTTGAAGCGATTATAAACAGCAAGCATAGAGTTCAGAGTTGGTTACAAAAGAAATAAGAATAAACTCTCAATCTAAATTCTACAGATTAAGCAAGATTTGAATCAAGTGGTCTCTCACCCTACTAGATGTTACAGGCAACTCACAGTTGTCAATTCTTAGGGCATGTCTATACTTGCAAAGTTACAGCGCCAGCAGTTACAGCACTGCTCAGAGAGCACTGAAGGAAAACCGCTGTTGTGTGTTCACACTGACAGCTGCCTGCGCAATAGCATGCTCACACTTGGGGCGCTATTTGGAGCAGTGCACTCTGGGCAGCTATCCCACAGAGCACCTCTTTCTCTTTTGCCGCTAAGACTTGTGGGAAGGCGGAAGGAGTTGCGGGGCATCCTGGGTCCTGTCCCAATGCTCCGTGATGCATTGCTTCGCATCCCAGCAATCCCTGTGCTTCCATCTGCATTTGGCACCATCTTTCAACGGTTTGTGTACTACGCGCCCTGCCCTGCCTCTTTCTGGCTGCAGGAATGGATCCCGAGTTGACCAGAATGCTGCTCGCACTGACCAACGCGTCATGAGTGGCAGTGGAGTTATTCCTTACACTCCTTTTGCTTTTGTAGTACAACATTGATCTCGCCATGCATACTAGCTACGACACGAGAATGCTTGTGGCATTCACGGAGGTGCTGACCATAGTGGAACGCTGCTTTTGGGCTCGGGAAACAAGCACTGAGTGGTGGGGTCGCATCATGATGCATATCTGGGATGATGAGCAGTGGCTTCAGAACTTTCACTTGAGGAAAGCCACATTCATGGGACTGTGTGATGAGCTTGCCCCAGCTCTGCGGCACAAGGACACGAGAATGAGAGCTGCCCTGTCGCTGGAGAAGCACGTGGTGATTGCACGGTAGAAGCTGGCTACTCCAGACTGCTACCAATCGGTCACTAACCAGTTTGGAGTGGGAAAGTTGACCATTGGAGTCACGTTGATGGACGTGGGCCATTAATCGCATCCTTCTCCGAAAGACCGTGACTCTGGGCAATGTGCATGAGATTGTGGATGGCTTTGCACAAATGGGCTTCCTTAACTGCGGGGGTGGGGGGGGGGGCGATAGATGGCACGGACGTTCCAATTCTGGCACCAGACCACCTAGCCACCGAGTACATTAATCGCAAGGGGAATTTCTCTGGTTCTCCAGGCACTTGTGGATCACTGTGGGTGTTTCACAGACATTAAAGCAGGCTGGTCCAGAAAGGTGCATGACACACGCGTCTTTCGGAACACTGGCCTGTTCAAGAAGCTGCAAGCAGAGACTTTCTTCCCTGACCAGAAGATCACCGTAGGGGAAGTTGAAATGCCCATTGTGATCCTGGGAGACCCTGACTACCCCTTAATGCCGTGGCTCATGAAGCCATACACGGGGCAACTTGACAGCACCAAGGAATGGTTCAACAACAGGCTGAGCAAGTGCAGAAAGACTGTAGAGCAGGGGTCTCAAACTCAAATTACCATGAGGGCCGCATGAGGACTAGTGCATTGGCCTGAGGGCCGCATCACTGACCCCGCCCCCTCGCTGCCCCCAGCCCCGCCCCCACTCCAACCCTTCCATTAGGCCCCGCCCCTTCTCCACCTCCTCCCCTGAGTGCACGGCTCCCCACTCCTCCCCCCTCTCTCCCAGAAACCGCAAAGCCGCCAGACAGCTGTTCTGGTGGCGGAAACTGCCTGGGGGTAAAAAAAAAATATTGGGGGGGGGGGGGGTGCGGGGAGCCCGGTGGGCCTGCGGCCCGCAGGCCACGTGTTTGAGACCCCCTGCTGTAGAGTGTGCATTTGGCCATTTAAAAGCCCGCTGGTGATGCCTGTATGGGAAACTGGACATGGCCGATGACAATATTCCTATGCTTAAAGCCGCGTGCTGTACGCTCCATAATATTTGTGAAGGGAAGGGTGAAAGCTTCACTCAGGGCTGGACCGCAGAGGCTCAGCTCCTGGAGGCTGAGTTTGAACAGCCAGAGACCAGGGCTATTAGAGGGGCGCAGCGTGGGGCCATAAGGATCAGGGATGTTTTGAGGCAGCAGTTTGAAGCTGAAAGCCACTAATATTTGTTGCTATGCTTGGGATTGCAGTGCTTGTAATGCTAGGAGGTAATTGGTGCACATGATGTAAGAAGGGGCCTTAACATAATTGCATGTTGCTTTGCAGGGCTCTTTTTGCTTTCACTTAATAGAATAAAGATTGATTTCAAACAAACACAATTATTTTATTGAAAGACAACAACCAGAGGAGAGAGTCAAATGAAAAAACTCATCAGCAGGCAGTGGGATAGGGGAAGAGGAGGGGTCCCGGGACGGCTACAGATTTGTGTATGTCCAGGGATCCTACCCAACTTTCTCCTTTGAAGTACGATGCAGCAGGTGCTTTACTTCAGCAGGGTCAAACTGCAGAGGGGCAGGTGTTGAGCACAGTGGGCATTGGGAGTCCATACTGCTGGACTGTGAGGGGGGTGGAGTGGAATGCTGCAGGTAGAGAGTGGAGTCAGGCGGTTGATAAAAGTGTATTGTCAGTGTGTGTGGGGGGGTGCATGGGGAAGAGTTTTGCGACAGTGGCTGCAGGGGAGGGTGGGCGTGGAGCTGCTCGGTTTGAAGAACTAGTATTGCCCGGAGCGTGTCCACTTGGTGCTCCATAACTGTTAAGAGCCACTCCTTTCTGACTTCTTTCTGGTGTGCCGCATTCTCCCTTCGTTCCCTCTTCTCGCCGTCCTGCTACTCCTTCAATTCCTTTTTCTTGGTGGCGGAGTGCATCATAACCTCACGCATAAAGTCCTCCTTAGTTCTTCTTGGATGCTTCCTAATTCTTCGCAACCATTTTGCCACCGATAAGAAAGAGGGAGGCTGTGCTCCCAAGGTCATCTCTGTAAAGTTTAAATGCAACATTTTACAGAAGCAGTATTGTTTGCAACACAGACAACACTGTTTCAGTGCTTTAAAACACAGCCAGTACTCACACACACCTGTCACTAACTGGCTGACTCCAGGCAAGCACACATGAGCCACAAGACCCGCAAAATGTTGTGTAGCTGCAGGGGCAGGGTAAATCACTGTTCCCGGACCCTGCTGGCAGGGCTGGCCTTACCATGAGGCGAACTGAGGTGGCCGCCTCAGGTGCCAGACTGTGGGGGGGGTGCCACTAGGACCCAGAGTGTAGAAAATTGTGTCCACTGCTGGTGCATATGTATTCTCTATGCTCTAGATGCACAGAGATGGTGGAGTGCTGGAGGAAGGAGGGCACAAGAGACTTTTCAAAGTTTTGGCCCAAGAGAGACGGTATGGGGGGGTCATTTGAGCTTCCCGCCTCAGGTGCCAAAATGTTGTGGGCCGGCCCTGCCTGCTCTACACTGGGCATGTGGCTCTTGGGCACTTGGGGAGAGCCAGCATTGTGGGGTGGGGACTGATAATCGTTCCTGTCCCCACACTTTCCACAAGAGGTGATCATTATGGAAGATATCTCGCTGCTGAGGGTGAGCAGGGAATCAAGGGAGGGTCTTCTCCAAGCCTGCGGCTTCCGCCCTGGCCCCTATGCTGCTAGCCTGTGTGCAGCAATGATCCTTCTCCCACCCCCACCCCCCCTGTGACGGCACAGTGGTGCAGGAAAGTTGCCATTAATGGGGCAAGAAACAAAGTATCTCTACCGAAGAACCTGCGGCAGCGGATTGTCCAGTATCTCCATGAGAGTTTATGGAGATTTGTGAGAGAGATTCCCATGAAGTGAATGGGTGTATGAACAGCATGTTCCGACGCTCAAACTAGGCATGAGGTGGGAGACAAGCCTGCTTTCTGCATCCCTTCTGCTCCCAACAACTCTCTTCAGCAATTCCCAAAATCAGATTCCCTTACCAGGGGCCTCCTCTCCTGTTTGCGCTTTGCCAAGATCCGAGTACCGACTGCTGTGACTGGCTAGGCTGCACCGGGGTAGAAAAGAGCTCCTGGCTGCATGCATCTCTGGCCTCCAAGTTATCCTCTGCCCTCCAAGTTATCCTCTGCCCCTGGTTCCCCCTCCCCGTCTTCATCCAAGATTGCCTCCTCCTGGCTCAGTCCACTCTCGACTGGCACTTGAGCCAACGAAGTATCCACAGGGGCCTTCGCAGTGGAGATGGGGTCACCACCGAGTATCGCATCCAGCTGTTTGTAGAACAGGCAGCTCTTGGGCACAGCACCGGAGCAGCAGTTTGCCTTCCATGCCTTGTGATAGGCATTCTGCAGCTCCTTCACTTTGACCTTGCACTGCAATGTGTCCCGGTCATGGCCCTTTTCTATCATGCATCTAGAAATCTCTCCATAGGTATCATAATTCTGACAGTTGGAGCGCAGCTGGGACTGGACAGCCTCCTCTCCCCAAATGCTGATAAGGTCCAGCAGCTCAGCATTGCTCCAAGTTGGGGATCGCCTGGTGTATGGAACAGGCTGTCACAGTGTCCCCGGGCAATGTTCTGGAACTACTCCATACGAAGTCAGTCAGGACTCTGGGGGAGCCTCCTTTCTCTGAGTAGACTGTCTCTCAGGCAAGAAGCTTCCCCAACTTTGACCTTCTTGGGTCTGACCTTGGAGCATTTAGCATCCCCTTTCACACCGTGCGCTTCCCACAATGAGTCCGCACAGGCGGGGCTCCTGGGAAAGCCAGTGGGCCTTGCCCCCCAACTCCACAGTCAGATGTGACTCTCAGCCAGCCAGTAACACAGAAGGTTTATTAGATGACAGGAACACAGTCCAAAACAGAGCTTGTAGATACAGGAAACAGGACCCCTAAGTCAGGTCCATCTTGGGGCCAGGGAGACCAGACCCCTGGTCTGGCCCTCCCTTTCTTTCCCCAGCTAGCTTCAAACTGAAATTCTCCAGTTCCTCCTCTGGCCTTTGTCTCTTTCCCTGGGCCAGGAGGCCACCTGACCTCTTTGTTCTTCAACATAGGAGCCGTGCCGAAGGTTGCCGATGCGTGGCCTAGACTATAAGCCCCAAAAGAAGAATCAAATTTAGTTTAAAGGTATATTTACTTGGAAATCAACATATTTTAATGGTTATCAATCAATGACTTTTTAAGGAAAATAACGGAAAGTACAAATGCAAAACAAGATTAAATGCAGTGATTTAAATCAAAGTTTCCAGTTGACTGATTTAAAGCATGATTTAAATCAGTGATTTAAATCAGTCCACCTGCTCTGTAACCCCACTGACTTCATCCAGAGCAGCGTTTGGACCTCACTCTTGGAAACCAGGTAAGCTCCCAGTTGTTTAGTGTCACTAATGACAATTAAACTTTGCTCCTGGTTGAACAAGACCTGCCTAGGCTTAGGAAGCAGTTCTCTTTTCCTGACCTGGCTGGGAGGGGAATGAGATACTCTTTTGCTTTAAGCTGGTTTCTTTGCTACTTGGTGAAACTTTTTTGCCAGGTGCAGAAGAGGCAATTCTGGGGTGTGAGATGATGTGACAAACCCAGAGGCGAACCCAGATTTACCAAAGGGCATAGGCGCCGACTCCGTGGGTGCTCCGGGGCTGGAGCACCCACCGGGAAAAATTAGTGGGTGCTCTGCACCCACTGGCACCAGCCAAGTGTTTAAGGGGCTCCTGGGGGCCTGGGGCCCCCATCAGCTGTTCAGCGAGGCTGTGGGGGGTGAGCAATCAGCAGTTTGTTTCAGCGCCAGAGCCAGGAGCGCCGCCGATCAGCTGTTCCCCCCCTGCTGAGCAGCTGTTTCAGGCTCTGAGTCATAGACTTGCTGCATTCAAAACAGCTCTTTCCAGATTTGCTGTTGAGGGTTGTTTTTTTGGCCACCAGCCAATCAGTGGGAAGGGAACTCTGCTCCTGGGTGGGAGGGGCAGAGAGAGAGTGACCCCCCACCACCACTGGTGCCTCTCTGTCTGTCTCCTGCTCCTAGCAGCTTCTTGTGGCTGGCATGCTTTCTCTGGTTCTCCAGCTGCAAACCTTTCTCCAGCCTCTTCTCACACAACTAAAGGCATTAGTACCAGCAGCAGGTAAGAAGTGTATTTAAAAGGGGGTCTTGGGGAAGGGTGGCTGGGGGCACCTCTGTTTTATATGGTTTATATGTTAAAGTCCATGTGCTCACTCTGGCAAACACAACCAGGCACTGTGAGAGGGGGAGGAGGGGGAAACTCAGGCTAACAGGGGAAACCTTCCTAGTAGTGCAATCTCTGCCTTGGGGTTTGGATGGAAGTCTCCCAAGGGAAGGGCTAGTGATCATGTTGGGGGGACAGGGCATTGCTGAATTCCAGGGTTGAGTAATTCTATGGTGATGGTCATTGAATTGCTAATTGTCATTCACTTGCTGCACAATGGCTGGTGATGGTTGTTTAACATTCACCCAACCATTTGGTCAAGTGCCTTGTTGTTTCTGGGGAGTTGTCTTCTGGGCTGCTCCCAAATTTGCAGCATATTTCAGTAACACCATACAGCACAATCGCATAACTTTATACACCTTAATGATATACATATTTCGACAGAACAGTGGGTTTCAGCAAATCATAATCTTCCCCATGATACCTTACATTGCATGCTTTATATGAAATATAAAGAATATATACAAATGATGAATATGGGGCTTATGGATCACAGCATGCCGCTCCCCTGAGGTATAGAGCAATGGCTCTCAAACTTTTGTACTGGTGACCCCTTTCACATAGCAAGCCTCTGAGTGCAACTCCCCCCTTATAAATTAAAAACACTTTTTATATATTTAACCTTATAAATGCTGGCGGCAAAGCAGGGTTTGGGGTGGAGGTTGACAGCTCATGACCCCCCATATAATAACCTTGTGACCCCTCTGAGGGGTCCTGACACCCAGTTTGAGAACCCCTGGTAGAGAGTGTCACAGCTAGAAACTCCAAGACTTATGACTTTTAAAAGGAGACTGGACAAAACATGCAGTAAGGCTCAGCCCTGCATTGGCAGGGAGATGGACTATGCCAGGGTGATCACAGGGCTTTCCCCCCTGTAACTTCTATAATTCCATCCCACTCTCCTGGGAGTACAAAGTCTGGTACTAAAGACCTGGTGCCTGGATCCCATATTGCCTTGCACTGGGATTGGGAATTAGTGCCCTGACATGCAACTCCTCCTATTGGGCCAGTGTAGATCCTGCTGTTAGTACAGCTATTTGCAGGTGCCCTTGTGTTTAGCTGAACCCTTACACTCAGGGACTGAGTCCATCCCCACTAAACTGAGAGCTAAACTGACACTACTATCCTGCTGTGTGGATCCCAGTGTGCTTGTACTGTGAATTTTTGGCATGCACACGTGGCTATATTCATCTCAGTGTGCTGGTAGTGCTACTTCCTTGGTGTGGTGATGACATTATGCTAAGATGAATCCTGAAAATAGTGCTCTGGTGTGATGGTGGTCACTCTGTGCTGTTCATGTGAATCCTGCATGTTTGTATGCTGTGGTGTTGTAGCCCTGTTGTTCCCAGGAAATTAGAGAAAAAAGGTGAATGAGGTAATTTTTATTGGAGCAACTTTTGTTGGTGAGAGAGAGAGACAAGCTTTTGAACTTTCACAGAGCTCTTCCCGAAGAAGAGCTCTGTGAAAGTTCAAAAGCTTGTCTCTCTCTCTCTCACCAACAAAAGTTGCTCCAATAAAAGTTATTACCTCACTCACCTTTTTTCTCTAATGTGAATCCTGTCATTATGGCCATCTTGGGTGCATCCTAATATACAGAGAGCATGAATCTTGACCACTAGAGGTGGAGTGTAAATCTTGATGCTAGTAGCCTGCTGTTTAGATCTTACTCCACTTTGAGCCTGGGAGTTTTAATTTTGGCATGGGTACACATGCCAATCCATGAAGGCAGTGGAGTTTGGGGAAAAGGTGAATGCAGGGCCGGCCTTACTTACAGGAGGGCACTGTGGTCAAGAGGTAAGGAATGGGGTGGGCCTGGGGTGCGAGACTGTGGAAGGGACGTGTTTTTCATTAGTTCGTAATATAATTATAGGGCCAGGTTGAAAGATGGATAAATTTGTGGTGAAAATCAACAGTGGGAATTTTAATGATTTTAAATGTACTGTCATTTATGTAATTAAGTTGTTCTTTACTATTTTAATGATTAAATTGTTAACATACCAATTATAGTCACATTCAATAACTAGAATATGAAAGAACTGTATAAATATGCAGAAAATAGCCTCCCAAAACTGGCAGACGTACTCAGAGGAGGGGGCGTAGAGGAGCGAGGGGTGGAAAGGCGGGGGAAGGGGCGGAGCAGGGGTGGGGCCCAGGGAGGGCACCCACCGGCAAAACCAAAAGTCAGCACCTATGCCAAATGGGGTCATGCTTTTGGACCCCCACTGAGCAAGGGAGGCCAAAACCATAGATCATGTCTTGGCGTATCATATACTGCTGTACCAGCTATGGACTGGCCACAGAGATTGCTTATACACACACCAGATGTGTTCATGGTAAGATCCTTTAGTGCTCTGCCAGGTATTGCTAAATTAGCTTTAAATAAATTATTTTACACAGTGCCACATAGTGGCAGAACCGTATAATACAGTCTAGTGTTCCATTACAGAGAGAGAAGACTAAATAGGCAGATGTTAGTCTGGAGAATGGTAAAGCCACTAATTCTGCAGACCCTGCTGTACCCATGAATGTGCCAGTACATTTGATTGGGGCGGATGGTGGTCATGTGCAGAAAGTGAAACATGTGCATCAGTGTTTGCAGGATTGGGGCCTAAATTTGTCATACATTGAATTCCATACAATGCATGTTGGGCCTTTCCTAGGGATGTCTCCATGGACGGCGGGTAGAATAGGCCAGGGATGGCTTAGCCTTAGCCTTCGCTGACACTGCTGCCGACCTGCTGCTGGATGCCGGGCCCATGGTGGCCCCGCCCCTTCCATGAGACCCCCCCACACCGTCTCCTGCACTCCACCTCCCTCCCCAGGTCCCCGCTGCTTGCCATGTCCCTCCTCCTTGGGACAAGGAGAGCCAGTGGCTGGCGGAGTGAGGAGGCTGAGCCAGGTGCTCTGGGGCTGGTGGCTCAGTGGGGTGGGTGAAGTCTTCGAGAGCAGGAGGAGCTGGTGCTTCAAGTGCTGGGGGGGGGGGGGGCAGCGGCTCTGTCAGGAGAGGGCCTTCAGGGCTGGAAGGGTGGCTTGGCCCAGCACTGGTGGCTAGCAGCTCATCCGGGGGAGGCCCTTCAGGGGCAGGAAGGGCTGGCGGGAAGGGGTCCGGCTGGATGCTGGGCCAGCCTGGTGCTCGGGGGGTGTTCGCGCCTTGGCCCGGTGCTGGGGTCAATGTGGCTAATATGTATAGGTGTGAATAATACACATTTATATATATGAGTATGCATTAAGTACAAATAGCATTAAACACAATGTATAGCAGTTGTAGAACCTAAACTGGACTACAACTTGATTAATAATCCTGTTTACTTATGATAAATGTCCCATAATCCCTTCAATTAGCTGAAATAAGTTTTATTTTAAGTAGATAGGAAGATGTCAGGATTAGGCCATATGAGTATTTTATCATCGCAACAGCTAGGAAGTTCTTCTCCCAGGCCAGTACTGGAATGTCTCAAAGGAAGAGGACAAGACATAGGATTGCTCTACCTTCATACAAACCCAGGAGGTGCCCTTACACCCCTTGGTATTTAGAATGCATATGTTGAGAACACAGTGATAAGGTGTTCACCATGGTACCAGAAAAACAAGGTAGAAATCTGATTTGTAAAATGTAATTTCAGATGACTTACATCATTCCTTGTTCTTATAAACAGGTAGCGTATAAACAGATGGCTTTACGGACATAACTTTGGGACCACACCTTCTGTGTATCGTGAATGTAACAATGCTGCAGTCCAGTAACAATGCTGCACGGGACAGCTTCTCACAGACTAGTATCATACAGAACCTTTTTCCTACACTTTATTATTATTATTATTATTATTTATTATTATTGACTTACAGCAGTAAACTTGGCTGACATTGGTTATTTGGTCTCTTGAATATATTTCATTATGAACCAAAGTGTGGTCAAGCAGTTGACTATATCATTTATCAACAGGATAAACTCTTAATTTGAAGGGAAATGAAACAGCGTTTCTGTGAAGCACAGGTTTTTCTTCCTTAGTCAGCTGCGTAATTGTTGCTGGGTGACTAAGTAAATAACTGCTCTAAGTGTTCACTAGGTTTCCAGGACAGTGTCTGCAGAGCCAGTGGCACCATGACTATTGCTTGAGAGGCAGCATTTCCCAGCTGTCATGATGGCGTTTCCAGGGCTAATGGAACATGCAAGCTAAGCATGGTACAGTAGGCACTTTCTGTTCGAAATGTGAGAGGCAGGGGCAGAGAGATTGACTGAATATAACCTCTTTGTGTGAGTTGTAGAAGCACAAGATATTGGGAGGTACCTGTTGGGTCCCTTCTAAGTAGTCTCCCAGGGAGCAGTGAAGGATTGTTCCTTCATGTGGATTTATTAGTGCTTTGTTCAAGTGTCGGATACCTCTTGCTGCCAGGAGATATTTCCCAATCTTCATCCTAAACTTCTGCACAGATGCCTGCAGACAGCCCTTATAAATAGATGAGGAACCTCTCCGCATGGTTCAGCCTTGCACAAAGGCTAGTCCGGGGATGGAGTGTAACTGCTCTTAGTTAGTATGTGGGGAGAAGGAGCAGAAGGAGGAAGGAGCCTTCACCACTAACACCTCCCGCCCTGAGCCTGTCTCTGCCTTGCACAGCCACATTTGCAGTCACTGCACATTCCTGACTACAGGGACTGCCCCCACCCTAACCCTAATCCTAACCCTGCCTTCTCCCATAGAGTGGTGCAGCCCCACTCCCCACACGCTGTCTCATGGCTGTGCTGTAAAGGCAGGACTTGGCCCAAACTGTTTAATATGCTATTACTTTTGTCCCTTGCCTGGGGATAGTGAAACGGAGGCAATGGTATTAATTAAGCATTAGTGACTGAAGAGAACAACATGCTACAGACATCTCTTGGGATTGTAATAAATCTCATAATGAGAGTGATGATTCAAGGTCTTGGGACCATGCCTCTCAGCAAAGTTGTTATTAATTTGACTAATAGTAGCACCTAGCAGCAGCAAACAGAAGTCAGGGCCCTATTATGGTATGCACTTCCTCCCCCTCCTAAAAAACAGCCCTTGCCCCAGGAGTTTACAGATGAGGTATAAAACAGTAGATTATCATCTAGTTTTTCACTGAGATGGTTCAAAACCGACTTTATCCCTATCTATAAGTACTGACATGGGGACAGCAGAGGGCTCTTTACTCTTGCAGACAAAGTCAGCGTGAGACCTTACACCCAGGAGTTGAAGTCAGCAAAGAGGAAAGTGGAAATGAAATACAGATTGTTAACAGGGAGCAGGGCTGGCTCCAGGCACCAGCATTCCAATCAGGTGCTTGGGGCGGCAGTCAGAAAGGGGCGGCAGTGTTTCTGTGGCGGCAGCAATTTGGCGGCAGGTTCTCCATTCTGCCATCCACTGCGGCAATTCGGCAGTGACAGTTTTTTTCACTGCTTGGGGTGGCAAAAACGGTAGAGCCGGCCCTGACAGGGAGGACAATAAAGCACTTCAGTTATTATCCAGGTCTGCGGTGGATTCTGCAGCACTCACAGTTTCTAAATCCAGATCAGATGTCTCTTGCTACAAGACATGTTTGAGTTAAACCATGAATTATTGGACTGGTTGCAGAAGGTGCTGGGTGGGGTTCTCTGGCCTGGGTTACAAAGGAGATCAGCCTAGATGGTTGTACGATCCCTTCTGGTCTCAAAACGTAGAAATCTTCATGTGAATAGTGTCTCAGGAAATTCCCACTGTCAGAATGAGTTGGACTGGTTTGGAAACAGCTCCTGCTGTTATTAAGACCAGACAGGACCATTAGCATCAGCTAATCTGACTTCATGCGTTGCCCAGCCCAGTGACTCGCACCCAATGATTCCTGCATCCTGCACGCTTGTGGCTGTGGTGCAGTATACTTTTATAAAGATGTCCAGTCTTGAGGTGTTGTCTGGACTGAACCACAATAAACCAGAGGGCAATGATGGCACTGTCTTGAGTGGAGAGAGAGGCGTCCAGTCTGCACTGCATTGGTGGTTTACAGGGTCTGAAAGTACGTAAATGAAACTAACCGATGGGCCATGGGCAAAGGAGATCAAAAATCTACAGAAATAATTTCCCCTAGATGTGAAGGCCAGAAGGGACCATTCTGCCCATCTAATTAGTGGTCCATCATAACCCTGGCCAAAGCGTCACAGCCAGCAACTCCTACTTGCAGCCCAATAACTGTGGTTGAGCGAGAGCAGATCTTTTAGAAAGAAATGGGCAGTCACGATGTAATATGATAGACAGTTTTATAAACTCTTTTCAGTTTTGAGGGTTGCAGCTGCTATTGGTAGTTTGCGTAGGTATCAATATTGAGGTAGCTATGTAATTTTCGGGTTTACAGTGACACAGAGCGTGGGCTGGCCTTACGTAACTGCCAAAAAGCGCCATCTCCCAGTGCTAGAACTCACTAATAATGGGAACGCTGCTGGCAGCAGAGTCAGAGGTGCCGACTCTAACCTCAGAGTGTGAAATGTTTTTACTTTATCGATATGTGGCTTGTTATCATCTCATCTTAGCACCTGTTGAGGCCTCCTTTCCAGTAGCAGGCACTCAGCAGGAAAGCTGCAGAGCAGGCATACTAGTATTATTTTCACACCTTTGTGCAGACACGGCTGCTGAGCTTTTGTTTTTTCCTCTTTGTGGTTTGTGATTTGTTTTTCACTATCTGCTAAATGACAAAGAAGTGAGCTGTGGCAACATCAGCACACCTTAAAAAAACGCCAGGCCAGGACTGTTAGCAGCTTCCCTCTTCTAAACTGCTGCTAGAGATTCAGGGAAGACAAAAATGTGACTGCAATATTTGTAATATACTTGATTGCAGACCAGACACATCCAAAGCCCTTTGCCTGGGGGGTAGGGGTAGCACTGAGGGAACCTGAGACTGGGGATGGTGCCATTGGGTTGGATGCTCAGTTTCTGTGTATAATTGCCTTGGAGAACACAAAACACCATCATCCCTGCTAGGGCTGTAATCCTCTCAAATCTCCTGTCTCAAGCAGGTTTGTAATTTATATGTAAAGTTAATTATAGCTTTAGTTACATGAATGATGGACTTGTCTGGGTTACAGAAGAAATAGACTTTGCCAGGATATGCAGACTGTTACATCAGTTATTCATGTAATGGATGGTCCTTAAGGGTATATAAGTAAATACTCAAAGCTTATTTATTATTTTCATAGCTAGAGGCTCCAGTCCTGGACCAGGATTCCATTGTACTAGGTGCTGTCCAAACACAGAACAAAAATACAATCCTTGCCCCAGAGAGCTTTCAATCTAAGAGACTGCAGAAAAATACAGACAGACAGATGGGGAAGCAGAAGGGAACTGGTCAGCATGATGGGCAGTGGTCTCAGCTCCTCAGCTGCTTTATTGGGGTTGAGTGTTTTGTAGCTGTTTTTGCAGAAGAGAGTTTTAAGGAAGGATCTGAAGGAGGGCAGCTCTTTGCTTTAATATGTGCAGCACCTGGATGTTTGATTCACTGTTATGGCAGGTCAAATTCTGCTTTGAGGTGCAATGATGTAAAGCTGCAGTATCCCTGTTGGGGAGATTTTCAAAGTCACAAATGGCTGGTAAACATATATGTAGTTTGACAATTTCCCAACTGGCTTCAGGTGACTGCTTCTGTTTACACTGGGGCAGGAGAAAGCAGATTATGGTCTATTGTCAGTTAGCAATAATCACGATGTGGAACATGTAGTAAGATCACCCACATGCACCAACAAACCTTACCATTTCCTCACAGCAATGCAAATACTAAAATGCAAGAACATTATAAACCTCTGACACCCACCATGACACCGGTCTCTAAGTGTTAGTCTGCTGGTCTCATGCTGCTACATTCCAGCCACACTAATATCCCAACATGGTCACTGTCAGTTCAGTAGTATTGTCACTTCAGTGACACACATCAAAGAAGAGAACATTGCCATACACTGTGTGTGAGCAAGCAGTTACTAACATGGATTTGTGTGGGCAGTTTGCTGAGTAATATATTATAAGCCCCAAAGGCCTGTATGCTAGAGATGGGTAAAAAATGGTCCATCAGAACTGTTTTAGACAGAAAATGGCTTTTTGACTAAAAGGAAATGTTTGTGGCAAAATTCTGGTTTTCATCAAATTTTTTAATTTTTGTTGAAAATTGAAGAACGGCCCCAAAATTTTGAAAAAGGATTTTGACAAATGTGAAAGTTTTTCACTTTGTTTTTTACACAGTGAAATGGTCATTTCCTGACTGGCTCTGGTTTCTGCTGATGATCTTGCAGGTGAGCCCAGGGGCTGAGAGCCGCACATTGTTGTACATATCAATAACAAGCTCGGTAAATACACCTTGGCACCAGTGGCGTAGCCGAAGACCCGCAGCGACCGAAGGACCCGCCGCCGAATTGCCGCCGAAGACCCGCAGTGACTGAAGGACCCGCCGCCGAATTGCTGCCGAAGACCCGCGGCGACTGAAGCGCCCCCGAGTGAGTATAAAAATTTAAAAGGCGCCACTTTTGGGGAATGTGCTCAGTGGGAGCGGCCGCTCCCCCAGCTCCCCACCTAGCTACACAACTGCTTGGCACTAACATTGTAGTCAGTGTGGTTGTTTCACTGCAGAATCACAGTCATCAGGGCTGGCTCCAGGCACCAGCTTTCCAAGCTGGTGCTTGGGGCGGCATCGAGAATGGGGCAGCAGTCCGAGTCCCCCGGCGGGAATTCGGCGGCAGGTCCACTCTTCCTGCTGCCAAATTGCCGCCACGGGACTCGGACTGCCGCCCCATTCTCGCCCGCCGCCGCAGCAATGGGGCGGCAGGTCCGCCGCTCTTCTCTTGCTGCCGCGGGGCCCCGCAATGTCAGCTTGCGTCGGGGGTGGAGCCGCGGCGACTGCTTGGGGAGGCACAATTGTGAGAGCCGCTCCTGACACTTGCGGGTGGGGGTGGGGGCGGGGAGGGTTAGGGTTAGGGTCAGGGGGTTAGGGTTGGGGGTAGGGGTTACGGGTCAGGGGTTAGGGGTTAGGGTCAGGGGGTTAGGGGTAGGGGTTAGGGGTAGGTTAGGGTTTAGGGGTTGGGGGTTGGGGGTTAAGGGTTAAGGGCGTGGGGCGTGAAGGGTTTGGGATTTGGGGGAGGGTTTCGGGTTAGGGGTAGGGTTAGAGGGTTAGAGTTAGGGTGTTAGGGTTAGGG